>CM076569.1:757253230-757851977 GCA_034641835.2 Pinus albicaulis | reverse complement strand
TCTCCAACTTGAATGTCCCATATGGGTACCTCAAGAGCGACCTCCATGACCATGTAGTTCTTGCACAACATCCCGATGCACTTCCTATATTTTCTTGGGGCCCTGAAATTTCCTCCTTTGTTGTCATCCATTCCTCCTCAGATCAATCATATCCTTCAACATGAACCTCAACCTAGAGGGAAGCCCTTGGTTACTGGACATTTTTGTCATCCTATTGAAGTAAGCATCAATATGTTCCTTGGCCTTTGAATGGTAAATCATATGACCAATAGTGCTCATTAGTTTACACAAAGCTTCAACATTTTCCTCCTTTACATGATGAAATTCACCAATTAATTTCTTGATGCATGCATTCATAATTCTTTCGCTCAACATACTTTCTTTATAGAGCTCACTAATAAACCTTATATTTCCTGGCATTTGTCATCGTGTTGCAGCCTTCTTCTCTCATCTTTATTTAGCTAAAATGCTTTTTTCACCATTCTCTTCTGCCTTCTCATCCTCTGCCTCTTCTCTTTCATATTTTTCAAATTATTCCTGACATTTTTTCAAAATAACTCACTTTAAAACAACCTTCTCATTATATTCATAGATTTATGGTATTCCTGTAGCAAGCTGAAAATAGAATTTTGCATACATTTCACAAGAAGTCAGCGCCATCAAGGCTTTGTTAAATATTTGAGATATTATACCATGAAGATATGATGCAGAGTCAATGTTCACTTCTTTAACATGCTCAAAAAGTTTTTCGAAGTTTTGTGGCATTAATTTATTAAGGATGTATTTAATTTGTCTTTGTTTCAACTGATGCTCATCAGAAACCTTGGCCACTTCATATTGGTTCTCTACGAACTAGAAGCACGTTACCACCTATCAACGTCGTAATTATTTTTCACTAGTCCAACTTGTGGAAGTGGTGCTTGCACATAAGAACCTCCAGGAAGGATGGCATTCATACTCATTTGTGTTGGACAAGTATTTCTTGAAAAGCCAGAATTATAACCTTGGCCAGGTCGAAACAAAATATAGGAACCACCAAAATCCACATCCATCCACATATCACAGCCATCAACAAAAGAATACACTGACTTGGCCCATATATCATCATCCAAACTGGCCATATTTCTCCCAAGACGTTCAAGTAGATAATTCCCATCAGCTGCCCATCAAGTCCTCTTGTAGTGCTTTCTAATGCATCAACCTTTCCTACATGACTTGCAAGTGCTTGGGAATTTCCAAGTAATTAAATATAGTCTGGACAAATTTCAAAATGATTTGGTAGATTTTTTCACTCATCCTTGATTGCCAACAAAAAATCTCTGGAGTACTTTCTGTGTCCTAAAAATTTAGTAACTAAAATAGCTACTTGATTCATAGGAGTTGAAACTTTAGCTGCATCTTCCCAGTCATCCACTTCTTTTAGGACTTGCTTCTTAGGATATTTTGAAGAAGTATTACTCTTGACAACATTGGTTACTATTTTGTATGGTTCTGTAAGTTTCACATCTTTCTCCTCCTCTTGAACCTTATAAGCATTATATAAATCCCTGTGCGAGCTGAAGCATTTGCCTAACTGAAAAAAACCCTTATTTTTATTCTTCTTGTTGAAAGCTACTACCTTGGCAGCATCACCAATATTTGCAACATCATTCTTCGTAGAAACATTGAAAGAAATTTTATTCTCCTTTTTTGTCAATCTATCTACTAAGTCATTCTTTCCTTCACTTGCAATAGGCAAAGATGACACCTCAAGTTGAGCAGATGTTTCACAAATATCGCTATTGATGGTGGATACTTGACCCTTATCTTGTGTGTCAATTTCCTTCACACTAGAAGTTGAACCTTCACCAAGTAATTTAGCACTATCATGGTTAACCATACCTTTGTTCCTATATCTATAAGATTGTTTGAAGTCAAAAAATTTGTTGCCAGACATAAAACTTGGTTTTTCCTCCAAAATAGCCATATCAGCTTTAGGGAGCACTGTCGTAGCTTCTGATTATAATTCCCATTCATACACCTAGCATGTATATGTTGTTGACTACTCATATATAACTAACACTTCACCCTTTTTGTCTTTCAGCAGATTGTGATCAACAGCCACTGTGCCTTTGTCATGTGTAGCCAGTTGAGATGACAATCTACTCTCATGCATTCCATTGATTTTTCTCTCTCTAGCATGAAAAATAGCTTTTTCCTTTTCAATGACAGAATTGGAAAAATAAGTCAGCTCTTTGATTATGTCATCATTAGGTGAACTTGACAACTCATCTGGGGAATCAGAAACCATAACAGTCCCATTCTCAGGATGGAGAACATTTCGAAGATCCTGCTTCTCTCCAATTACAGAATTAACAAAATTATTTTTGCAGCTTTGTCTAGCATTATCGCTTGTTGATTCAGATTGTTTATTCTTCAAATTTCTAAGTTTTGAATCTGATTTAATGCCATCCTCACTACATTTATTCTCCCACGGGACATGACTAATGTCCATGGTGAGGTTGTGATCTGGAAGAAATATGGATAACTAATGATGACCCAAGTTTAGGATCTAGATGTCATGCTACCCATGATAATCTCATTGAATCATTTGGGGTTACTGGGTTGGGTTAGGAAATTTAGCTCCCATGGACATCTGGGAAGACTCCATCATGAATGGCCTGAGGACACATGCATATTTATACTAGCCTTAAGATTTTTCCTTTCTTTCCTCATTGGAGAAGATAGGATATAAAATTGTTATAGTTTTTGAATATATGACACAACCTATTCTAAGCCTATTGTCCATGGTTCAATACGTTGTTGAGCCTTACAATAGGTATGTATTTACTCTCAAATATTATCCTTTTTCCTCTTCTTCATCCATTTTCATGCTACAATATAATAATATCATGAATGGATTTTGATAAAAGATGAATGAAATAGTCTTGATATTGTTTAACCATCTAAACTAATTCCCATTTATTTTATGATGAAAATAGCAGATAAAATAATAGTTGTTCCGAAAAAGGAATAGCAGGATCTAATCGAGGGAAAGGAAGGCGCAGCCAAATCAGGAAACGAATCAGAGAAGAACGACCAACTGTTTGGAATAGTAATATGTTGCAAATCCCTCAAGATCCCCTGATCTTGAGGGATCGCATTTTCCTTTTCCTTAGTTATAAAAGAATGAGAGGAATATGATGACAAAGACAATATAATGAGATAGGAGGAAGTGGAGAATGTAAATCCGACTGTGTCATGTATTATGTTGTGTATCTTTCATTTATGTATCATTTGATAATGAAAAAAACATAGTTCTGAAAGAAAGACTTGTATTGCAATGATTTCGATGATTAATACATAGTTGCGTTGTTGTTCATTCGATTTTTCTGGAGTAACTAAACAATGTTCGCTGGAGGCTAAGGACCTGGTCTCTGGTGAATTTCGCTGCTATTCTTTGTGCTATACCTTTCCATTTACTGCAAGTATATTATGCTTTTCTGCTTTACAGTGAATTGCTTTTGATGGTATTATATTTTTGTATTTGTTCCTGTACGTGCATATTTCCAATTTATCAGTTGTTTTTTAACATAATTGCTTTTGATTACTTCAAACATAGATTTTTATTTCCATTACTCTCCTTGCGTTAAATAGTTTAGATCTAGCTGAAAGAGCTCAGTTAATATTTTAGTACTCTCGGTTGATTGAATTATTTGAATTAAAGAATGAATCATAGTTTTGGATTATAATGCATAGATGAATTACTTTCTTTCAAGCTTCAATTTATGATTGCATATGTATTCAACGATGGGCTTTAGCATTACTCCTTGTATGAATAAGCTTGCACATATTGTGTACACACTTGAAATAAAAAGACTTACCTTGGTTGATAATTAATGTGAGGCAATTAGAAGTTTTTAAAGACACCTTTTAGCACCCAACATTTT
Organism: Pinus albicaulis; assembly: GCA_034641835.2. NCBI lineage: Eukaryota > Viridiplantae > Streptophyta > Pinopsida > Pinales > Pinaceae > Pinus > Pinus albicaulis. Next base: position 757,848,048 of record CM076569.1, on the reverse strand, counting down.
GGCACCGTTGTCAGGGAGTGTGTGGAAATTCTGAGTAATGTCTGATTGATGTTTTTCTGCTAAGGGAGAACTGGGTATTAAAAACAGAAGGTAAGAACCTACGTAAAGAATGAGTAAAGTGCTCCCTCATCCGCCCGCTTTCTAGCAGAATTGCGTGAGAATTTGAAGTAGGGATAAACGTTTGTATTTTTGCATGAATGACTAAGAAGGAAAAGCCTAAAAAGGAAAAAATTCCTCCCTCTAAACCTGAAAAACATAAGGGACCGGTGACCTTTGGACGATCAACTTTTATTGACGAAATCTTAAGAAAAGTTGAGTCTCAGTCATCTGTAGGACCCCAATTTTTTGCTGCCCAACGTCCTATTAAGTCCCTTCAAGCTGCAGGACCATCATCTGTAGCTAACAATGAGATTCACAGTAAGACTGAAGGGATTGAACAGTGTTTCCAAGATATTGAGAATTCACAAACTCGCCCTTCAGAAGAAAGAAATTATTGCAACCTCCATGAAGGCGAAGGAGAAACAGGTAGTTTTGAAATTAAATTATCAAAACCTAGATCTCTTGAAGTAATGACTAAAAAGAGGACACCTAGTATCCCAGATCATGGTAGTTCTGTTAGAACTATTCCATCCTCTTATAAACATCCTAGGAATAACTCTCTAGCTCTAGAGATCCTTGAAGAATACTGGCATATTTTTTATCAAATGGATCATAACCAACAACCTCAAACTTCTACATTGCAATACCCTATTGTTGACACAGCTGTCAATGGCCCCATGAAGGCTATACCATTACATAATAGTCCTACCTTTCATAGTCTAACTTTAGAAGATCTTGATGCATTCCTTTTCGAGTTTTATCTTTTATGTAGGGGTTATGATTACACTACTGACCCCCAGAAGCTGAAGCTATTCCCCTCTAATTTGAAGGGAGAAACTATGCGTTGTTTCATGGGACTCGGTGGAGGAACCATCAATGATTGGGACCAAATGAAAACATCTTTCCTTAAAAAATATCAAGATTATTGTCGAACTAGAGAATTAAAAGATGAAAATTTTCAAATGGTAGCCAAGCCTAGCGAGACCCTGGAAGAATATGTAGAACATTTCCAATATAATCTGAAAAGTTTTCCTTATACAAATATGCCTGATAATGTTCTAAAAACCACAATGATTAGAGGTATGAAAGACCAATGGGTAGAGACATTAAACATAATGGGTAAAGGTGAAATTTATCAAGAAATCTATAACAATATTATAGATTTGTGCATTAAGTGTTCTAGTGGCAGTACAAGGTTGAAACCATTCGAACATGATGCAAGCTCCAAAGACAAAAAAGCCTCGGGAGGAAGCATTACACGAAGCGAAATCGACAATCTACTGGAAAATTTCAAGACTGAGATCCTGGGGACCATGGAAACATAATTGGATACCATGCAAGCTAAGCAAAATCAGGCTATATCAGAACAGAATTTGGCTATTTTATGCCCTCATTACATACAGAAGCACAATGATAAATAATTCCTCCTTGATACGATACGAACATGCGCAGAAGAAGAAGAAAGGAAACCATTGAAAGCAATTTTCAAGGAAACAGAAGAAGAAAGGAAACCAGTATATCTGTTGAACCAGCATCGCCAATGGCAAGCACATTATATAGGTATGCCTACTGATCCATCTTCGTTTTTTCCTTCCTCGCAATATAATTCTCAGGGATATTCAGGGGAAGCATGGTAGAATTAGCCACCTTTTTTTTCATCTCAAACATTTTTTATTCCACCATGGTCCAATTAGTCAAATCCAAATAATAATTGGCCAAATTTCCCTTACCCACCACCCTTCTGGAAAAAAAAATCTTGTCCGTCCCAATGGTCCCCTTCCACCTCACAAAATCAGAACTGGCAATCAAATTGGCAAAGATCTACAAACCAGCCTATGGGGACAGTTCCTCTATCTCAACCAACTTTACCAGCACCTTACACGTTGCAGCAAAATCCTCAATCTAATATATGACTGCAACTTCCAGCTCAACCTAACCCAAATCCAAATAATAGACCAGTCCAGTCAATACAAATCATTGAGGGTCTGGACCCTGGAGATGAGTTGAAATAATGTAACGAGCTTAAGTTGAGATTTGGACATATAATCACTTTAGATAAGGATAAATATTTTCAACCAGAAGAACCACACACAAATAAGCCTCTGACTGTAGATGATCAAGAAATAAAACAAGTGGAAGATACAGTCAGACAAAATAATCTTGAACAAATCGTAACCACTTCCCCCCCATTCCCAGAAATATTGTTGATACCACACCCGATTGAACCTCTTGACTTTGGTCTTTTGGGTGATCTTAATAATATTTGTATAAAAATCCCTCTCCTCTAGGCTATCCAAGAAATTCCAATATATGCCAAAACTATCAAAGAATTGTGTATAAATAAATCTGTGAGGAAAAAAAAAACAACCCCTATTGTCCATGTTGTTGGGGCTTTGTTGGATTTATTACTAGGCAAAGAGACTCCTATAAAGTATGAAGATCTTGGAAACCCCATTGTCATAGTCCAGATAAATGGCCATTATTTTCCTAATTCTTTAGTTGAATTAGGGGCAACCATTAATATTCTCACAATTACAACTTGCAACATTCTTGGTATCACAGCCTTGGAGCCAACAACTACCTTACTGGAACTAGCTGACCGCTTAGTCATTAGACCAAAGGGAACATTACAGGATGTGATGGTCTCTATTGACACTTGGGAATCCCTGTTGGATTTCATGATTATTAATCCTAGGAACCAACTATATGGGCATCCCTTAATATTAGGAAGGCCTTGGCTAGTGACTACTGATGCTTCTATCAGCTGCTGGATAGGCAGTATGACTATAACTAGGGGGAATGATGTGAAAAATTTATCTTTATACCCTCCTGCTCAACCAAGTTTGACTATCATGAAAATCAGGAAGCAACCTGCAACATACTTAATAGAAAATATTTGGTCACCGTTGACTATGGTAGATTCCCTTGAATTTAAAAACCAAACCGAAGACGATGTCATCAATACTTTTATCAATCATCCTACCACAATATTAATTTTGAAATGTCACATGATTAAAGCAGTCCTTGGCAACGAAATTGAAGAAGATCCTCTGAGAGATATCCATGATCAAACAACACCAACAACCACTATTTATAGTAGCAAACCTATCGAAATTGAGCCAGGGAAGATCCTGAACATTAACAGTAATCTAAGTAATGACCAGCAATAGAAACTTATTCAAGTCCTTAGGAAAAATAAAGGGGCTTTTGTTTGGGATTACTCATATATGAAAGGGATTGGCCCTCATCTATGCATGCATCATATCTACACTGAAAATGATGCAAAAACCATTCGACAAACTCACCGTAGATTAAATCCTCACTTAAAATATATTGTTAAAGAAGAGCTTCAAAAACTGCTAGATGTGACTTTTATTTATCCTATATTTGATAGTAAATGGGTCTCTCCATTACTTGTGGTTCCCAAAAAGAATGGGAAATGGTGAATATGCATTGAATATAGATAGCTTAACAAGGAAACACAAAAAGACCACTTTCCCCTTCCATTTATTTATCAGGTCCTAGATACACTGGCAGGGAAGAAATTTTTCTCTTTCCTGGATGGCTTCAGTGGCTACAACCAAATTCAAATTTCCCCTGAAGACCAGGATAAGACTACCTTTACCTATTCGTGGGGAACATTCTCCTATAGGGTATTACCTTTTGGGTTGTGTAACACACCTACCACATTCCAAAGGGCCATACTTAGTATTTTTGCAGACTTGATAAATGAAGGATTGGAAGTGTACATGGATGATTTCACACCTTATGGAGATGAATTTGAGGAAGCATTATAGACATTGGAAAAAGTTGTGGAATGGTGTATTTCTACCTTCCTATGTTTAAGTCACGAGAAGTGCCATATGATGATGACAGAAGGCCTGATCTTGGGTCATTACATTTCAGTAGCTGGAATTCAGGTAGATCCGGAAAAAATACAGGTAATTCTCTTATTAGCTACTCCTTGCACTCAAAGAAGGGTACGTAGTTTTCTCGGATTTGCTGGATATTATCGTAGATTTATCAATAATTTTTCATAGATTGCTGCACCATTATATGCCTTAACAGGAAACAGTGATTTCATATGGATTGACAAATGTGATACTGCCTTTACAGATTTAAAATGGCTAGTATCAATAGCAATAGTATTACAAGGTCCAAACTGGGACATACCATTCCAGATTTCACCAGATGCATCAGACACAGCCATTGGAGCAGTTCTTGGCCAAGAAGAAGACAAGAAAACCTACGCTATATATTACATTACAAAAAACTTAACTCTTACTGAATTGAATTACACAGTAACAAAGAAGGAGTTTTTAGTTGTTATTTATGCTATTAAAAAATTCAGACACTATATAATTGGATACCATGTAATTCTGTATACGGATCACTCTGCTATTAAATACTTAGCTAATAAACCCATTATGAATGGAAGAGTGACACATTGGTTTCTACTTTTGTAGGAATTTGATGTAACTATAAGGGATCAACCAGCGAAGGAAAACCTTATGGAAAATTTCCTCTCCCAAGTGCCAAGAATGGATGACACAATATCAGTAGAGGATCAGTTTCTGGATGAACATCCGTTTGCTGTAACCATGAAACCACCATGGTACGCAGATGTGGTGAATTATTTAGCTGTGGGAAAAATACCTAAACATATGACACCCAAAGAAAGGAAATCAATAGTACAGCGCAACACTCGGTTCTCCTGGTTCGGAGGATACCTTTTTCACACAGGGGGCGATACGCACATCCGCAGGTGTATCAGGGAAGACAAAATTTATGATATCTTAAAAGCCTGCGATGATCGACCTTGCGGTGGAAATTTTAAAGATCACATAACTTGACACAAAATTTTACAAATGGGCTACTACTGGCCCATGATTTTTAAAGATGCTAAGAAATTTGTCCAGGTCTGCGATAGTTGTCAAAGGGTGGGTCGCCCTGGCCAATCTAATGAGATGCCCCTGCATCCACAGATCATAACAGAACCTTTTGAACGTTGGGAATTAGATTTTTAAGGGCCAATCAACCCATAATCCAACCAAAAATCATATATATTGGTTGCAACAGAATATGTAACCAAGTGGGTGGAAGCGGTAGCATTACCTAGATCCGCAGAAGAAATCGTGATACACTTTCTTTTTGAATTTTTCGTACGATATGGGTTACCCAGAGAAGTAATCACTGATGGAGGGCCGCAATTAGTAGGCCAAAATATTGCTGCTACACTAAAAAATCATCGTGTTATTCACAGAACTACCTCTCCATATCACCCACAAGCAAACGGGCGGGTAGAACGCACCAACAAAGTAATTGAAGCTATTCTAATGAAGAGAGTGTCATCGCATAGATGAGACTGGGCTACTCGACTTCCCAAAGCCTTGTGGGCATATCGCACAACTTGGAGGAATACTACTGGACACTCCCCATATCAACTGGTATTTGGTAAGGAACCTATTTTTCCCATAGTGTTTGAGATACAAACACTAAGGACAACCCAGGAAGTGGGACTGGATTTAATTGAAGCCTAGATTAATATATGGCAACAAATAAATGAATTAGATGAAATCCAGATTTCAGTTCTACAACATACTACACCCATTCAACAACAAAGAGCCAAATGGCATGATTCTCTGATCAAGAAAAAGACATTTCATAAGGGCGACTGGGCACTTCTCTACGATTCCAAGTTTCAAGACTTTCCTTGCAAACTACAGACTAGGAGGTTAGGTCCTTATGAAATAAAGGAAGTAAATGACAATGGCACTCTTACGTTAACCACCATTGATGGCTCTGATTGTTCCTTTAAAAGAAAATGGGCATCAAGTGTGCCTCTACCAAAGACCGCTTACAAGAGAATATTTTTGTCAACAGATATGCAAAGACTCCACCATGCAAGTTTTAGTTGCAGAAGATAATCCTTCCACAACTTCATCTTTGTAGAAATTCATTTTTTATTTTGTAAATACGATTTCTGATTTAATTTGTTTTTTTTCATGTTTTGTTGTTCCCTCTTCGAAACAACAATTTCTGATTTTGTTGTTCCCTCTTCGGAACAACACTTTTTCGTTTTGTTGTTCCCTCTTCGGAACAACACATTTTGATTTTGATGTTCCCTCTTTGGGATAGCACTTTTTCGTTTTGTTGTTCCCTCTTCATAACAACACTTTTTCGTTTTGTTGTTCCCTCTTCAGAACAACACTTTTTCGTTTTGCTATTCCCTCTTTGGAACAACACTTTTTCGTTTTGTTGTTCCCTCTTTGGAACATCACTTTTTCGTTTTGTTGTTCCCTCTTTGGAACAACACTTTTTCATTTTGTTGTTCCCTCTTCGAAACAACACTTTTTCATTTTTTTGTTCCCTCTTCTGAACAACACTTTTTGATTTTGTTGTTCCCTCTTCGGAACAACACTTTTTCATTTTTGTTGTTCCCTCTTCAAAACAACACTTTTTTGTTCTATTGTTCCCTCTTCAGAACAACACTTTTTGATTTTGCTGTTCCCTCTTCAGAACAACACTTTTCATTTTGTTGTTCCCTCTTCAGAACAAAACTTTTTGATTTTGTTGTTTCCTCTTCGGAAAAAAACTCTTTAATTTTGTTGTTCCCTCTTTGGAACAACACTTTTTGATTTTTTTGTTCCCTCTTCGGAACAACACTTTTTCATTTTGTTTCTCCCTCTTCAGAACAACACTTTCTGATTTTGTTGTTCCCTCTTCGGAACAACACTTTTTGATTTTGATGCTCCCTCTTTGGAACAACACTTTTTGATTTGGTTGTTCCCTCTTCGGAATAACACTTTTTGATTTTTGTGTTCCCTCTTCGGAACAACACTTTTTTATTTTGTTTTTCCCTCTTTGGAACAACACTTTTTCTTTTTCTTGTTTGCTCTTCAGAACATCACTTTTTTATTTTGGTTGTTCCCTCTTTGGAACAACACTTTTTGGTTTTCCTGTTCCATCTTTGGAACAATACTCTCTTTTGTTTTTTTCTTCCATTTTTGTATGTTTTGAACAACACCCTTGTTATATATTTCCATAACACTTCTAGTTCATTTTTTTAGCTTCATTTCTTTGATTCCTTTTATGGCCTGTAGTACAGTACCTTCATGTGGACAACATACTTATGGATTTTATTAAAGTGGGTGACTATTTTTAACATTATGATCTTTGACAAAGATAACTTCTTGATGATAGGTTTAAAACATTTGAAAGGGACGCAATTATCTATATTTTACTTTACTGTACTAACTTCTACTGTATATGATACTGATTGATCATCTTTACCATGCTGGTTCTACTTTTCCTAGTTATAATTCTCTCTATCTATTATCAACAGGATTATGGTATACTTTTTCTTATTATTGATATGTTTCAACTTCTTACACCATCCCTACTCTTAAGGAGTACTGAACCTCCCTTTATTTATCATAAAAATATTTAATGATAACTAATCTACAGATAGTGGATAGGGGGTCTCATTAAGAGCCAGCCTACCATGTTCCTAAGGATGTAGCAATGTGACATTTCCACTAGGGCCACCACACCAGGGTTATGGTCCATTGGATGGGTAAAATATCCTTGGAATAGGACGTCTCATCACGACCTATCCTGCTCACTTTTTCTACTCCCCAGTGAATGGAAGTGTTGTTATCTGGTTACCGTGTCAACACACTGGTCTCTTCTGTAAGAACAACAATACAATTTTTTCAATTATAAATTGAGGATGATGGCTCACTTAAGTTAAAAATCAACTTTTTCGATGCTATGGATGCCTGCTGGCAGCAAAAGCTCTGCTTATGGTATTGAAGTTCCATTTCCACAATCAATAACTTTTATAATACCCTCTTCCCATTTACCTTTCTTTTCGAGAGATTATTTCCTCTAAATACTTTCCTACTTTGAACCTTTATGCATGCGTTTATGTTTTTACTCAATCATATCATACACTGTTAGAATATCATCAATTTTTTTTTTTTTTTACATATTGTTGTTCCCTTTCGTATCACTTAACTTATCCTCAACTAAAGCTTTTTTTTCTATTATCATTCATTATCATTATACCCCATGCTTTTATTCTATCCATATTGTCCTGTCATTCATCTACATACTCTAACCCATTTATGGATGTACTCTTTATCCTGCCATCGAAATAACCATTTCTCGTCTAATCGGTCGAAGGCAACCTCTCTTTTAGGAGGGGCAGAGGACTTATGTTATGTGTATGCTGTCACTATTTCATTAACTAAAACGATATCCCATGATTATGTGGCATGTGAAAATTTAACAACATCAACTATAACAAACTTGTTGTTCTATCGCTCTACATATCATTGTGCTGTTGTGCTTTTCAATACTGTTGTGTTTTTAAAATTTGTAGTTCTTTTCGGTATTGCTATGCTTTCCAATATCACTGTGCTTTTCAGTATTGTTATGCTTTTCAGCATTACGAAATATTCCCATTAAATACATGCTTTGCAAAAATAAGAAGAATTTGAACACTCTTGTTGGTAAGACAATGCATTGTGAACCATTAGTATTAGAAGTCTTCGATAGAGCAAGAGAAATTATGATTCGAGTAGGATGGATATCCTATCTTACAAGGTTTCAGCCCTCAAATGAGGAAATCGCTATTGATTTTTTATAGAATTTGGAGAATAGGGAATCCATGGTGAAAGGCAGAAGGATTACAATTACAGACGCTGTAATAGCTAAGGTAACCGTGCTATAGGAAGAAGGCACCACATGGGGACAAAAACATGTATCGATACACGATGCGGTGGAGACCTTCAAAGACAGAGACAAACAACTAGTCAGAAAGGGAAAAGGCTTTCAACCATCTTCTCTTGTAAAACCATGGAGGGAATTAACAACCATCATCCAGAAAAACATTACCTATGAAGGACGTCGTGATGTGGCAAGGTCATGACAACTCAAACTCCTAGATGTTCTAAAGCAAAAAATTACTGTTAATTTTCCATCGCTTTTAAATTCTTTATTGCACGATAATGCTACTAGAATAAGACGGGTTGGGCACCCTGAAAAGGTGGTAAGTCACTATGGACTAATTAGAATGATCATTAGTCATAGCCTAGTCCAATACGACTTGAATTGGTAAGGTTTCATCACAGCTCTCGAAAGCATAGAAAACCCTGTAATTCAATATCCTGCAATTGCGGAAGCAAGTCAGCAAAACCCTATCTCAAAAAGAGAAAGGATTACTTGTTTAAGGGTCGAACCTCACAAATGTAGGAGGTATATAAGAATCAAATTAGCCCAGAGAATTTTTGTGAATCTATGGAACGAAAGCAATCCACCTACGCAGACATCAAGCCCAGTTAGGGTAGGAGATTCTGAGTGTGAAAAAGAAGCACCAGGTTCGGATGAAGAGCCAGAAGAAGAAACTGGGTCAGAACCAAAACAAGAAGAAGATCCCGAGGAAGAGGCTGAGCCAAATTCAGAACTCGAACAACAATATTATCAATTGGAAGTTGAAACTGGATATGATTTTGAGGCAGGAATAGCTGAGGTCCTAGTGAATCTCGATGTATACATACAACCTAGAAGACCGTTTGGCCCTACCACATTGGAAACACAAGCCACAGAGAATTCTAGGAACATTGAAATTCCTCCATCACAAGAGGCTGCAGACACAGAAATTGTACAGGAATCTGATAATCAGTCTGGTGATACAATTTTGTTAAGCCAGGAGGACCCGTAGAAGTCTATAGATATAAACATTGGTCATGAATCTGAAAATCAGTTAGGTAATAGAGATCCTTTAGAACACAGCCTTAAGGAAAAACAGGCAAACTTATAAACAATTGATAAACCTGTTAAGGGGCCAGAGAAAAGCTTAAGAAGTTGAAACAATAGTACCGAAACCTTCAAAAGATAGTTAAAATGTTACGACAAAAATTAAAAAAATGGAAAACACGAAGCACCGCTCCTGAGGTGACTTATGTAACAACACAAGCACTAAAATGTGAAAATAAATCAATGGGGATTCAAACAAAACTCATTTATACTAGAGAAATTTCCACCCAGATTGATTTGCATGAGAATGTGTTAAATGTAGCTATTAAAATGGAGGTTTGGTCCTCCCACAATAAGAAAATACAAACAGAAAAGGTACTCTTTCATAGTATTGGCACCCAAACAAAGAATAAATATGAGGATTCATCGTTAAAGTAGGACTCTATTATTTTAAAGCTTCAAGAATAATTAACAAAAGCCTAGCTTGCTCTATAACAACATCAACAATAGATAGTCTCCCTGCAAAAATACCAAGAATTACAAAAACAATTGAGAGGATTAGCTCTAGCAGAGAATGAGGCTTTTGATAAGGCTAGACAGGAAGAAGAAAAAATGAATAGAATGAAAACTAATCTGAACAGAGTTAGGAATCAATTGGACACCATTTTTTCATTGTATTCAAATATCTTGGTTTGTCGATCTCCTGCTACAAACTATGCCTTATTTTTATTAGAACGATATTTATTGTTAAAAGTCAAAGTTGTTAGAGCCGGTAAGCCAATTAAGCTTGAGACGATGGAATATTTATAAATTGCTATAATATGCATGTAGTAAAGGTCCAAAGGCTTCTTTGTGAATTTTATTTACATAATTTTATATTAGATAAAGAAGTGGATGTGAATCCTAGCCCTTTTATTGGACATGTTCAATTCCAGGCTTTTATTTCTTTTGCAGTCAACCAACTCAAATGGTTGAAAGCTTATAATTTTTTCCAAAAATAGGAATACAACCTGGATCTTTGGGTAAGAAGTGAACCTACTCACCCTCTGCAAGTCCTTGCTAAGCATAAAGCACTGATGACACATGAGGGCATGACTAAGAGTTTAGGGCCCATACATAAGGAACTTGTGCTAGAAGAAACAACATATTTTCTCTCCATTCAATAAAGATCCCTGGTTGCATCCAAATGAGATGGATGGTTTCAAGCAACAGTGTTAAAGATAGAGAACCATTTAATTATGGGAATTTCAAAGTTGTTGCAAGATGGTTAATCCCATATGGAAACTTTATCTTAAGAGGAGTACCTTATTGGGTGGGTTGTCGCTATAGATTCCCCGTTATTTGGTATCCTCCTAAAGGATATCATCCTGATTATGAGTAACCAGAAGGAAAAGAAGCGACAGCCTTTTCACACTTGGCACGATATCATGGTCTCGGGCCTCTTACAGATAGACCTTCTCCAGCCTACTCTTTAAATTCTTTGCATTAGAATTATTTATTTTTCATGAGGACATGAAAAAAGGTAACCAGTGGAGTATGTTGAGCCTTACATTAGGTATGTATTTAGTCTCAAATATTGTCCTTTTTCCTCTTCTTCATCCATTTTCATGCTACAATATAATAATATCATGAATAGATTTTGATAAAAGATGAATGAAATAGTATTGATATGGTTTAACCATCTAAACTAAATCCAATTTCTTTTATGATGAAAATAGCAGATAAAATAATAGTTGTTCCCAAAAAGGAACAAGAGGATCTAATCGAGGGAAAGGAAGGTGCGGCCAAATCAGGAAATGAATTAGAGAAGGATGACCAACTATTCAAAATAGTAATCTGCTGCGAATCCCTAAAGATCCCCTGATCTTGAGGAATCACATTTTCCTTTTCCTTAGTTATAAAAGAATGAGAATAATATGAAGACAAAGATGATATGATGAGATAGGAGGAAGCGGAGAATGTACATCTGACTCTTTCATGTATTATGTTGTGTATCTTTCATTTATGTATCATTTGATAATGAACAGAACATAGTTCTAAAATATAGACTTCTATTGTAATGATTGTGATGATTAATACATAGTTTCATTTTTTTCATTCGATTGCTCTGGAGTAACTAAGAAATGTTTGCTGGCGGCTAAGGGCTTGGTCCTTGGTGAATTTGATTGCTATTATTTGTGTTATACCTTTCCATTTACTACAAGTAAATTATGATTTTCTGCTTTATAGTGAATTTCTTTTGATGGTACTAGATTTCTGTATTTGTTCCTATGCATGCATATTTCCAATTTATCAGTTGTCTTTTAGCAGAATTGGTTTTGATTACTTAAAGAATAAATTTTTATTTCCATTACTCTCCTTGCATTCGATAGTTTAGATCCAGCTGAAAGAGCTCAGTTAGTATTTCAGTGCTCTCGATTGATTGAATTATTTGAATTAAAGAATGAATCATAGTTTTGGATTATAATTCATAGATGAATTACATTCGTTAAAGCTTCAGATTTATGATTGCATTTGTATTCAATGATTGGCTTTAGCATTACTCCTTGTATGAATAAGCTTGCACATACTGTGTACACACTTGAAATAAAAGGACTTACCCTGGTTTATAATTAATGTGAGGCAATTAGGAGTTTTTAAAGACACCTTTTAGCACCCAACATATGCCTCTCACATTTTCAAGCTCAAAGAGTTGGCATAACTAGTCATTTCCAATTTTACTAGCCATTTTCTAGTTTCATGCCATTATGTTCCAATTTTGAATCCCATGTGTGAGGTGTGCTATCCACTAGTTTATATTGGGGTTTGCACAAAAAATCCAGAATATGAAGATGAAGGAAATAAGGGTTCTACTTCATGTATTTTCATAGTTGGCTGATCCCATGGAGTTAAAAAGGTAGCGCTATTCATCAACAATGGAGAAAATTAGTGACAAATAGGAATGATTATTTATTTTGAATCATTTAAGTATGAGATCACAAAAGATAGTTGTCAGATTCAAATTTCTTAGAGGAAAACAATCATTGAAGGTGCAACAAGTCTTCAATGTGCGGAATAATTCATCCTTTTGCAAAATTTTTTACAAGGCAGGAGGGATATTACACTTATATCCAGGGCACACAGAATTAGTTAGAAGTATTCAAGAATTTTTGCATAGATATATCAGTGTCACTCAAGCAGTCCTCCTTGAGATATTTTTCCACAAAATATGTAGAAATATAACATGTCAGAATCAACTTCCTATGGATGATTGTAGCTGTGAAGTTTGTATCACCAAGAGTGGATTATGTAGCCTTTACATGTGTGTTATTTCGAGAAAACTTGATTTTCAAGTGAATATTTGCTGATGGGTATTTTGTGATCTTTTTTCCCACTAGACGTAGACAGATTGTGTAATCGGTGAAGGAGAAATATGCATGGGTATCAATAGTAAGGGTTGTGTAGGGTCATCTAAAATTATTTTCATATGTATGGCTTGTAAGAGAACACTGGAACTACAAAGGTAAAGGATTTTTTTATCAATGTTAACCTGCTTGTGATATGAAAAACCTTGTGACGGAATTTGATTGTGTTCAGAGGATATTTCATGGGAGTGAGAACTCCAAGGGGAGAAAACCATTTTGAAAGTCCAAAGAATTATTAGAAAGAGTGGAGTTGATGATGAGGCTACAATTTTTAAAGTGATGCAATGTTTCTTTCAAGAGTTAGAGATAGGATTAGACTTGGGGACCCCCTTATTCGATTTGTGAAACACCTTGTTTGATCCAATGATATGGAAAATAAAACCTTGTTGAGAAAATATATTGTCATCATTGAATCAAGAAACTTGTACACAGATGCACTCTACATGACACTCTTCACATTAAGAGTGGTGTTCGGAAATGGTATTTTTATACAAACCTTAGATCACATTAAGTATTTCCTTCCAAGTGGAGATAGTGGCATCATTATAATACTTGATGTTGCAGGAAAAGCAATGATTTTTCACCTATAGTAGACTTGGAATTGAGTCTCTTAGGCAAAGTAGTACTAGCATTGTCGAATATGCTTACCAGAAAACAAATAAGTTTGAAAGGTCTTCATCTTACTATGTGAAATAAGGATAAGTTTTCAAAGATGTTGAGGATTAAAAAGATGAAACTGATGCCTCTTACAGACATTTAGCACAGGTCAAGTGGCAGACTCGTTGGCATATTTCAGTTTCTTTTGTGAGAATAATACAAAGGAAAATGGATCCCAAACAACGCTTTTTCAATAGCGTAGACCTCAAAGAGAGAGGAATCATCCCATCCTGATCCATAATTATGGTGATAAGGGGACTTATGGTTTATATTTAAATGTATGTACATGTGCCACATTGGAAAACGTTTTGATGAGCCAACCTACAAAATTTGAATAGACCAACCTGTTCATTTTGGAAGCCAACTTGTATAACTTGCTTTGGATGTATTACAAATGATTTTTCAGCTAATTTGAAAGATTTCCCACATTTTTTGGGGTCTCTGCCTATAATTCCATTAGAGGAACCTGAGGAGTGTTGATATTCATGACATGGAGATTTCACACTTGGTTTGTGGGCCTGCTTTGAGGAGAAGCCCCATGCATGGAGATTTCATTTATATTTCATAAACTACATATTGTATGTGGAAATCCATTTATTCTCTTTCAAATACTGCATGCATGTACAAACCCATATATTCCCCTTGAAGGCTGGAATGCCCTATCTGTAGTCCCTACATTCACCATTTAAAGAGGACTTTGGTTTGGATCGCATGATTCAAGGAGGAGGAATATCTTTGAAGACCGAATTACTACATAATTTCCTTTAATTCATTACTCTATAATTTCCTTAAAATCATAAACAAGTTATGCTAGATCTTCAACGGAATAAATATCATGATGTGGAGGGCTAACAAGTCCAAAATTGGTAGTTGAGTTTCTTGTAACATCAATATCACCAATGAATTTATGGCCAATGGAGCAACATCCATCACATATACACATGAATGCGAATATTTTCCACTCATCCTATAGACCTTGAAACTTGATAAGAGTGGACTGAATATTGGGAAGCTTATGTACGCAATAGAGAAGTACCGAAGAAAAATTTCGGAGGAAGTACATAGAAGTAACACACAACTTCAATTAAAATTTTGAACCACAAGAGACAAAGGAAAAGAAGTTTGAACCACAAAATTTGAAAATTTGGCTACATTTTATAAAGAAATTGATGTTTTTAAGTATTTCATGGTGTTTGTAACAGTGATAATTGTCTTTGAGATTACGAAAGTAGTGTCTATGTCATGAAAAAATCAATGTGTTTGTCTACCTTTTTGGAAAAATATTATTAAGGGATGATCTAGTAAAGGAACAATTTGGAAAAGGAAATGATTCTATAGTTGGAAAACTACAACTGTCAAAGTCTATTCTACAATTGGCCAATTCTAAAAATATCAAAAATGTGTAGTCTGATAAGGAACATAACAGACAAAAAAGTATTATCTTGTTGGCCTGGAGGAATGTGAATAAGGCTTGCAACGGCTTGGGTCTATGTTATGGTGGATTGGATTAATAAGGCTTTAGTGGAAAAAATGGTTTGACATATTTGCAAGGAAGAAAACAAGCTTTAAGGCAAACTACACAGGCACCATATCCACAGAATTCTTGTTCGTTCATCTGCGCTTCGTTTGATACAACCTGGACATAATTAAGGATTATATTTTTTGGGATAGCAAGGATGGATCCAATGATAAGTTTCTGAGAACTCATGGAACTTGAAGATAAAAATTTCTAGCATGGAAGATTTAGCAAGTCCAAAGATGCCCTTACATCAACTCTTGGGATCTATTGTTTGGAACTTTAGGTCTGAAGCTAAAGATGGACACCTTTAAGGAGAGACATAGGAAAATATTGGAGGAATTTAGAACCCAGATCAATAGAGATTTAAAAAAACACTCAACAAATATCCTATAAATTTTAGAATTCCAACAAGCGGGGACAGGATGAGTGAAAATGGGGAGCTTCCAAGACTGGATTTTACACTATAAAGAGAGGTCATGAAATAAGGTGAAACTTCAACAAAACCTGGAAGAAGGTTTGGGTGAAGGAGTAATTGACTAAAGAAAAGACTTTATTACAAATATCCACTGAAAAACAACCTAACACAGGATCATATCCTAAAGAAAATACTTCCTTGCCTCTTCTTAATGCCCCCTTTTCCTCTGCTCCTTTTGTGTGAGTACCCCTATCGTATTTCAAGTCATTTTAGAGAGAAACATGACCTCAACTGGAGATTTCCTACCTTGTTTCCAGATCTCTTTCAAAAATGGCATATGATATCACAATCCCCAAAGCTTAAATAAATTTGGAAAAATGTTGCCAGCTATGGAAGTTTGGTTAGAAAGAAAAATAAGGATTTTCAGATATCAGTCTATGAGGAAGCCCTTGAGAAAGACTAGTAGCAAGTGTGGGGACATTTATAATTGAAATAGTAAAATCCATTATGTCTAGAGATAAAATCCCCTAGCAGATGATTGTTGAATTTAAGAACCAAGGGAGCTTAAATCCTCCATCCTTGACAAAGGAAGTGGGACCTGTCCTAACAATCAAACTAAGAGACAAGGAGGATATTTAAGACACAATAGACCTATGGGAAACTGTGACAATCTAGCTAAGATAAAGGCATGATCAAGGGATTAAAAATGTCTTTTCAAATAGGATTTTCTCATTTGAATTGGAAGAGGACTTTGTGATAATCATCAGAGCCTGGATGAGTATTCAAGGGGATTATGTTTCATGCAATATTGAGTTTCATTATACACAAAGCTATTGAAATTACAAGTAGGTTCGCATCTAGAAATGTAAATCATTACCCAAAATATCAAAACATAGCAACTGATTTTCTTTTCCAATAAGGGTTTAATATGCTGGAAAAGAAGGGAATTTTCTTCTACTTGAACAAACTGTTGGGAGTAATTACTATTGATAATATCAAGGAAAATAATAAAAGTTTTAAATGGCACTATTATAATGCACTTCACATTTAATCTCAACATGAATCTTGTTGTAACACCCGTAGGATGACCCCTATGTGTGATGTACATATTATGTTTAGGCTGGTGACTCGTGAGGCTGTTGGAACTCCTGGAAACCACAAGGCTTTGGAACATCCCTAGATGTTCGAACTGGACACCTTGGAAGGGTAGTGGCATGTTTCGATGGACTATGAATGTAGAAAAGGGGTTTCACTACTTGTGTTGTGAGGTTAATGGGGAAATGAGCCTGTTGGTTGGACGTTGCTAGGTTTGATACATTGAACTGGTTATGTACAGTAATGGTATGTGCCAAGAATTAGATAATCCATTGTCCTATGGAGTCGAAGCCCCAGCCCAGGGGTGAACCGTTGTTGAGAAAAGGTGAGCATCATGGTCTATGGCTAGGTGGAAGTTGGAACATATGAAGATTCACAGCCAGTTCATTTCTCTTATCAAATAAGTGTTTATCTTTAATTTTTATATTAATTTTGCTATAATTAATTATATATTATCATGTGATGCATGTGAATAGTAATCTAAATGGTGTTATTATGAAATTACATTCCTGTATATGAGTGAAACGCATCATAGAATCCATTAGACACAGATAACATATGTTACAGGAGGTGAATTGAAGATAAAAAAATCACAAAATAATGGGTTACATAGGTAGTTAAACACCCCAGTATGTGACTGGGGGCATTGCACTTGCAAGGGTTTAATCATGCCTCCCTTAATTATATGAGTGTGAAAGATTATGACTCCTTATGGGGGAAGATATAATGGAAGGATTCTTTATTCAGATCAAATTCATTTATGTAGTGCATTGTCTGCTTATTTTTCACCTCATCCATCCTTTATTTCTCTTAACATTTTGGTTCAATAGCTAACAAGTACCTTGTGATTGAAGATTATGAGCAACAAGACATCATGGTGAAAAAAATTCTAGATATGAAAGTAAAGAGGCCATGGAGTGGGGCATGGAGATTTTAACCCCTACCTGTGATCCTTCAAAACCTCCAAGGAAAAAAAACCCCCTCATTAACAAAATGTTGTGTCTGAAAGAAATGGAAGTTATAAATGATGTGGAAGGGCGGCTGCATGAAAGGAGGATACATAACATAGTAATTGTGTAAAGGGTGGCTGCTAGAAGAGCAATTATAGGAAGAGCCACAACAAGGGGAAGCATTGATTATCTAATGTTTGATTCAGGAACAAGGAGGACTCCCATAGAAATGTACCATATCCAAACCATGATCTTGTGCCTAAACACAATGTTCAGTAGCTTATGGGTGAATCTCTGCTGCAAGCCAAAGTAGCAAAGAAAGATTGATATTTTCAAGCCTCTTATTATTGTCTATAACCACTTTATCCCTCTCTAGAATATCTGCATAACCAAACATATGCTTTACAGTTCTGAAACCCATAATAGGAAAATTTCACGGCGCTTTCTGTTAAATCTTCAAATAGGATAAATATGTTATGGCAACTTATAATTTTTACTGTGCACTCATTCTAGCCTAGAAGAAGTCATTATCATGCTCAAAAGTGAAGAAACTAAGTTTGAACACACAATTTTGTGTCAGATGGGCTAGGTGTAGATTAAGGGTGCCTTAGTCTGAGATCATGCATGGTACTAGCCTTGCAGTCTAGATTTTTGGACTTATTGTGTTGTGGGTTTGCCTTCAGAAGGATTTGAAACCCTAAATTGCTTCAAACTCTATCAACCTTGTTTATTGATTTTCTTTAAGGACACTTTAAACAATGTCACAAGATGCAATCATCATCACCAATGCTAAGAGATGAGAAATTAAGTGTTATATGACTCCGTTTCAGAGCATATAGATCGTCAAAGAATAGTGCAATAAACTTCAGGACTTGACCACGTAAAATACATAGAGAAACAGTGAGAACCAAAGAAAATTTTTTATGTCAGCGACAAATCTGAGTATGTTGTATAATTAGAACAACCTCATTGTTGCATTTTATTGCATTAGAAGGTGTTTAAAACTTCATTATAAAGAAAAAACATTAAAATAATCAAGGTGTAACATGGCACATTTTAGACCTCGCTGCAGAGTGAGTAAAATGACATACAAGAAATAAATCTCATGCATTGAGGTGTTAAATGAATAACCAGGAAGTTGTTCACACCATGGATCATGAAATATCCAGCAAAAACAAAATTAGATCTGAAGGCTTGAATTTAACCCTAGACATCAACCTCAAATGGCATGAATTGTTCCACTTATTATTAAGTAGGTTGTTCACCCTATTTTGACATTAATTAGTCTTCTTTGAGTGTTTAGATCATAAAGATATCTCAATATTGGCACAAGTCATTGTAAATTGACGTCAAATGAGTAATACATATTCAATTTTCCCAAGCATGACAACTCACTGAAGTGCTTGTCTTAGATCCAAGATAAGTATATGGGTGAAATAAAAATATAGAAAATTAAATAACCTTGGATCTAGTGACCTAGATTTAGGGATATAGAAAGCAAAACCCTCCAAATAATTCAAAGCAATATTCTTTTTTTTAATGAATCATCAATAGGGTAGTTCAACCATGAACCCATTACATCTTCATGAATGGAACTAGAATTACTTAATGACATGTCATGTACAAATAACTCCAAAATATTATCCTATCGATAAGAGAAGTCTTCCAGGTAACACAAAATCATCATTTTATAGTGTTTTGATAGTTGATTTGGAAAAGGGTGCTTGACCACTTTTCTCACAAACTGACCATTTTCCACGGGAGTTCATCGACATCATTCTCTACATCCTGGATCTCTTATGTAGTTGTACATAATCCCAATTCACCCTTGTCATGTGTTAACATGCTATATATCCATTATAAGTTAATGTCGAGGAAGAATCCACTTTTTAGGCATGAAAAAACTCTACAGATGGATGCATAGGAAGTGCATATTCTAGTTTTTGGAATGGTATAATATTATACATGAATCAAAAGAAAGTGAACACAACCTGTGAACAATCATATTTTGGAATAATATATATGGAAAATGAAGTTTTGATAATGACTCTTTGATTGTACTTTGAACCCGTTATTGAATGCAACCACATTGACATGCAGGTGGTGGAACTAGAATATTTCCAGTAGTTTATTGAGTACAAAATGCATTTATGTCCAAAAAAATTGTAAGGTTAAGACATGGAAAATCAACCAAAAACTAACAATGAAAGAGGTTGATCCCAACAGTTTTGGAATGCAGTTGAATACCTTATTTTTAAGTTGGAAATTATGCATCATTTAGGTCTATGATTCTTCATTTTCATGATTTCCTCATTCCACACAAATTATCATCCCTAACATTTTCTTTTGAATTTAATTGAAAATTAGTGTTTTCTACTGCACATTTGGAAATAAAGAAAAAAAAAATTTCAATGTCCACAAATGACCAAAATAGGTCAATGGGACAAATATCTCAAATCCTTCACAAGGTGATAAGCCCAGTAGAAAAGGGAAGTGTCACCACTATCATCGAGGCAACAACTTTCCTCATTTTATTGAAATCTACATGTGCCCTTTCTCCTAGCCTTGTGCATATTCACAATATCCATATCTAGCTCCCTTGTTGCCATTCGCATCAATACAACCTTGCTACCCATCACCCTATGTATCCTACTGTTATTCTTGTTTCCTGTCACTCTCCCTCAACACATACCGTTGCAAAAAAACATCAAATATACGGACAATTTATTTGTTTCATTCATTGATTTTAATTTATTTATCACACATATTTAATTTTTGTTCTCATAGATAGTTCAAAATTTAATGAACATGTTGGTAGATTTATTGCATATTTTGAAGGATTTAAGACTAGATCCATGCTTCTGATTCACTAATTTGGAAGGTTAAGTGACATATTTTGGATTTTGGATCAACCAATTATCCTAGAGACATGCCCTAGAACTAGCATTCACTAGCTTTGAAGTGAGGATTATTGTCAGCAACAGTTGTAGCTTTCCTAAATTGTCCAATCAAACCCCTTGGGATTTATTGAAGGGAAAAAAGTTATTGAAAACACTACCTATCTAATTTTGGATTAGGAGAAGAGAACATTTCACTTTGAGATACCATGGATTCTTATACAAATCAACAAAGAATAATTCCCAATGAATATGATGAAGCCACAACTCAGAAAAAGTAGTGTTCTGAGTATTGAAATTTACATTAAGGAAAATCCTAGTTTTGATATTTTATAGCTATAAATTGCTAATATCTTTCCATTGGGAAATTATACTATCAATTATTTCTCTCTTTAAATGTATATCTATCTAAAAGATGAAAAACCTTTTAAATAATTTATTCAATGTTATAATGTCTTATGATTTACCAAAATCACAATGGATCCATAATGACACTCATTCTATATTTAAGATTCTAAATGATATGAATTTTCGAAACAAACCTGTGACACCCATGGGGAAAATTATTGATGCACTTCGCTCACTAGATCTCTCTTTATAACTGACTGTATAACCTGTCCATTCATAAAAGTTGTTAAAAGTCACCACTTGTTAGAAACACTAAAATTAAGATGGGGAGAGCCATGCCTTAAAATTACCCATTTCAAGAGGCAAACTATAGTTCATTTAGTTTCGAAAGCATTTTCAAAGTTCAAAATCCTACTACATACACAAAATACACTTCTATTTTGAACTTTGTTTAGATCATATATGATTGTTAATATTCTATTGTATAAGAAAGAACACACCTAAGTCATCCCAGTGCATGTTATCCTCGATGATGCAAAATTTCTTCTACTTAAATGTTGTTGATCTACCAATGAAAGGGTAAATTCTCACAGCTCTGCTTGTTGGAAATCCCGATAGGGAATCATCTTCAAGGAAAATTTTAGGGGCTAATATTCGCAGGTGGGCTAATTTTTCATGTTTTTTCCAAAAAAAATATTCCCCAATTTCCCTTTTTTTCTAAAAAATATTCGCCCACATTATATAGAATAAAATGATTTTACCTAAAAAATCTCCAAAATTGTATATAGGCTAATATAAAATCATTAGAAATATAAATTATTTTACAAAAGTAATGCCAAATATTTTACAATTTGTATATTAGGGACCAGTAAGATTCGCCAAGGTTTCTAAACTTTAAGATAAACTTCCATCCTTAAAGTTTTCCTTGATCATCTTGAACTATTAGGACCAAAAACATAAGCACCAGAATCCTGCAAACAAAGTCATTAAAGTAGATTATAAGGATTGTTTCCCTTATTGGTAGAGAAAAACATTTAAAAAATATAAACATGTAATAATTAAAAATATTTGAAAAATGAAACTTCCTTCATTGAATCATTACTCTTAACCAACCATATCCTATTAATCATAAACAAAATATCAAATAAGGAACCAAATCCTAGCAAGAGGATATAATGTCATTGTAAATTATTTATTAAATACAACAATCTATAATGTTCCAAAATTTGCACATAGAAATTTGGAACATTAGATTTTGCTACTTTGACCTAGGAGAGGAATAAATGGGTAAGGAGGCCCATGAACAATAAAATTATGAATAAATTCCACCTTAGTAAGGAAGGAGATCACCTTAGGAGCTAGTTTTACATTTCCAAGTGTGAACAAGGACAAATTAGATGGGGACATTGTCAAGTTTGACTAAGTCAACATGCATTCTTTAGGAGGAAGGAAACACTCAAGTAAACTAGCTCAATGTGAACAAGGAACAACCTAGACAAACATGTGAGAATCGGATTGAAGATCTGTTGGTGTGAACAAAGGCATTGCAAGTGGATTGGTTCCAATTGACCAAGTCAACAACGTTGTCACAAAGAGGAGGGAAGCTAGCTAGGGCAGTGCAGTTTTGAAGGAGGAAGCTTCATGAAGAAGTCACCTCAACATTGTGTGGGGTCCTGGGTGAGGAGGCTCACCAAAGATAAAAGGAAGGCATCGCATCAAAGGAGATTCATTCATGTATTGAGCTATTTTGGACTTGAGACCACTTGCATTCTTCAGCTATTTAGTCGGAGTTGCTGCACTGCTTAGTGCAAGGAATTACTGTGCAGCAATTCCATCCTCTCTTTGGATCAGCTTGCTTAAGGAATAAAAGGGGAGTGATTTGAGCTTCATTTCATTATTTATCTTTGGTAAATTCATTCACATTCAGCTATAGTAAAGTATCCTTCAGAAAACTGCATCCTTCATGTAGGGGCAGTAGCAGTAAAGCTGCACCCTTTGATTATATGCTAATCTTTGAGGAGGAGGTTTTTATTTCCCTCCGAGAGCTCCAATAAGAAGGCCTAGGGCCATTTTCTATATTATTCATCATTTATATGTCAAATTAAGTCATGTTTAATGTAGTGTTGTAGTAAACTATGTTATTTTTCTGCAGTGCTTCTTTGTACATGCATTTTGCCGGAAACCTTTGCTGGGAGTCTTGTCTCTACTTTATAAGTGATTAAACCTCCATTTGTTTGTTGTATGATTAATGTAAACCATATATCAGACTTCTTTATTAATTTTCTATATAAAACCTCATTAGAATCACGCAGAGCATGCTTCATTAGTTGCTACATGAGTTAGGCTATGGGGTTTTGGCTTATTTTAGATGCATAGACTTGGGAGATCTGTTTATATAAGCTAGAGTGATTTGTTTCACCTAAAATTCTGCACATGAGTTTTAAATCATGTCTAATAAGGAATCCAAGTCCCATTTATCACTTTTATAACATTATTTTCTAAATACAGTTGTTTTATGCTCTATATTGTTGCATTTCCCCACCTGGGAAGGAGAATATAGATTATATTGTTGCTGAGGTTCTTTCATATGTTGGTGGGATGTTATTTTACATATATTGAGCTACTCTAAATTTCCAAGCTCATGATTTGTTGAAGCTCCACATTAGTAATAACTCAGATTATTCCCAATAGTGTAGTTGTTCTCAATTTGGAACATTACAGTGGTATCAGAGCATCAATATTGGCTCAGCCTGTGGATTTCAGATCCAATCAGAAGATAAGAAGAGGAGAACATAATTATGGAGGCGATGATCTTACTCTCATCCATTTTCAGATCCAAGAAGAAAGAAGGAGAGAAATGCATTGAAACTCCAAGAGGGTCTCAAGGAGGAGAGAGTTGTAGTAAGATCTCTAGGAGGTTTCAAGAAGAGAAAGAAGATGCATGCACTTCCTGTTCTCATAGAGGGAGTGAAGAGCAATGAGACCACTTAGAGCATGAAATCCTGAGTGGGTATTCGGCAGAATACAAGTGGCAACCTAGGGATTTCAAAGAGACCATAAATTTTCCTTAGTTTATTCAACTGAGAGAAGAGAGAAGACCTTGTAGAAAAGGAGAGATCAAAGGCAACAGATTCCTACTGTCTAAATTTGATGGGTCAATTACAGCAAGAGTTTGGGCAAGGAAGATTGAGGCATTCTTCCTACTTCATCCAGGGGAAGAGAAGGAGGCAGCAGAAGTTGCAGCATGCACCTGGAGAGTGAAGCCGATGCTTGGTGGTGCAGTCACTTAAACCACACAAGGGTGACTTCCTTCTTTGAGTTCACTCAAGAACTGATCCGAACCTTTGATGAAGGAATATCAAAGGAGAGTAGGCCCACACCACCATGGGAGGGGGAAAATACCAACATTGTCATAGCCTTGAGAGAGCAGCCATGACATGGAAGGAAGGAGCCCTTGTAGCACTACAAGAGGTTCCCGCATCTCACCAAGGTATGCGAATATTTCCACTCTTACTTATTGCAGCAAATCTGTCTAAGAATGGTGGAAATTTGTTTACATATGGCCTAGGATTAAATGGTATTACTAAGATAGAGCAGCAGGATTGCACTGCATTGTGGAATCTTGAAAGGTTCAAGGGAGATTTAAACCATCAACCTCATGTACCACTAATGAGGTACACACAACCCTTTAGGTTGGAGTGTGAATTATTGGAGGAGGGAGTGAACTTTGCTCCAAAAAAATTCATGTAGGATAAAAATGAGATAGGCAGAACACCCTGGAGGAGGGTTACAGTGCTGTCAAGAAGTAGCAGTGTGGAGGCTTTGCCTTCAAGCCACTTGGATCCTTATGGGTAAAAGATAATCATTGATGAGAGATATTTTCTTGGAGGTCTCCTAGGAGTTTCATTTCAGCATCTCATGAATTACAAGGAGAAAAATCTGATATGGGAGAATGGTAGCTTCTTTTGGAGGAGTGCCAATATGGAGAATGATCGGAGGCATTCATCAATGGATAGGTGGATATGGATAGAGAGCAAGCAACTGGAAAGTTACTTGCAACTCTATGATACTGGGCAGAAAGAGGAAATACTGCATTGGCTACTCTTGAGAGAGTTTGGCCATCATGTGGCATATCCTTCTTCTAAGGGTATGAGGGAGGAGGATACTTGATAGAGTACTTGCATCATGGGGCAGAAAGGAGTGTGGATGCATTGGGATGATATAATCATTATTCTTTCACCACATGAGTTATATGATGGAAGTATGATGGGGAAGAAAAGAAATTTGTTGCTTTGGAGGATTGAGATAGATCAAGGGCAGAGTTGCTCTCACATTTTGCATGATGTTGCAATGGGAGGAGATTGCAAAATTAAGGGGGGAGTATTTGACATTGGACATGTTAGAGAATGGATTTATGAGTTGGCAGCGACCTGTTTGCATGGGCCAACAACGTTGTCACTATGGAGTAGCAACTTGTTGATGGAGTGTTCCCAGGATCACTTCATATTTTATGCGCATGATGGGAATAGAGGAGGTAAGATTCGTAGGGGAGTGAATGGAATCATTGGTCATTATGTTATGATCTCCTTGACTTGGATTTCCAAGCATGAGGGGGAGGATATTCATGCAACATATGATTTATTCCTCTTCATAGGAATATGTTCTATCACTATGGAGAGCTCATATATGGATCCTGTCATCTTCTTACTTCCCTTACATGGTGAGAATTATGCTTATGAATTTATTGATTGTTCCATACAATATTTGCATGCTCTTACCTTTTCATTGCAGTGCCTTACTCTACAAAGGGGCAAGATTTTCTTTAGGCTCCATGGTCTATTTTTGGCCAGCTATTATGATGGAGACAACCATCTACTATATTATTTGGGGCAAGTGTTGGGTTACTCCTCGTATGCTCAGTTGGTGCACTTAGCCATCTACTACTTGCTGGTAAATGAGGTGAATTACACAACTAGCCATTTTTCAAGAGGCAACTTGCCATACCATTGTCTGAAGCTGCAGTAGGGAAGACTGCGCTGTGACCACTTGGGAGACTGTTGGTACCATCCAACATCACATAAAACCTTCAGTCTTTCTCTCATTATGATGCTAATCATGATCTTACTTGCTGATATTATTCTTACCTATATGAGGAGCATGATTGGAGGAGGGACACATAGGGTGGATGTGTTCTTGGGGGAGGAGCCTCCCCACACTTTCTGCATTGCATGCTCTAAGGAGAGCATGGGAGGAGACATGGCCTCTACAACAACATATTGGTGTCTTAATGAGGAGGGCCATGAGATGTATGGGATGCCATATGATGGTAATTTATTATCCATCATGTATGAGATGGTTTGGGCCAGCTTGATGCACAACTCTGGGAGAGGGACCTTTGGAGGTCTAGCTTCCTTCTTGCCATTTGAGGGCAAGATCATGGTAGCCCAAGATCAACAAATCCTTTAGAATTTTCTTAAGTGAAGAGGAAAGAAGCGTGGGGTAGACTACTATGTCCACCATGTCCAAAATTTCAGCCCACCTACCTTGCCGGAGCTTTAGGTGGAGGTTGATTTTCCTGAGTTACCATTTTGGAGGGTGGCTCATTTTGCTTGGTTGATAGCTTGGGGAGGAGAGATTCAAATGGGGATGATGAATCACAATCTATATCAATCCTCATGCACCAAGAGAACCTTCAAACATCCCATTTTTTCTCCCATGGATGATCTACTGTCACTTAATGTCAGCTATTTAGATAGCTTACACACTTGGGAGAGGCAACTTGGAGATACATTGATGATGCAACACCTTGATCCTTGGGAGACCTCATCTTATGAGGGTGCTACAGGGGAGAAGAGGATTCTCTTTAGTCCCATTCTTGCATTTTCTTGATAACAAGCAACATTTGGGAGGGGAGGACTATAATGTTCCAAAATTTGCACATAGCAATTTGGAACATTAGATTTTGCTACATTCACCTAGGAGAGGAATAAATGCGTAAGGAGGCCCATGAAAAATAAAATTATGAATAAATTCCACCTTGGTAAGGAAGGAGATCACCTTAGGAGCTGGTTTTACACTTCCAAGTGTGAACAAGGAAAAATTAGATGGGGACATAGTCAATTTTGACTGAGTCAACATGCATTCTTGAGGAGGAAGGAAAAACTGAAGTAAACTAGCTCAATGTGAACAAGGAACAGCCTACACACACATATGAGAACCGGATTGAATATCCCTTGGTGTGAACAGAGGCATTGTAGGTGGATTGGTTCCAGTTTACCAAGTCAACAACGCTGTCACAAAGAGGAGGGAAGCTAGCTACGGCAACGTAGTTTTGAAGGAGGAAGCTTCATGAAGAAGTCACCTCAACATTGTGTGGCATCAGGGATGAGGAGGCTCACCAAAGATAAAAGGAAGGCATAGCATCAAAAGAGATTCATTCATGTATTCAGCTATTTGGGTCTTGAGACCACTTGCATGATTTAGCTATTTCGCCGGAGTTGCTACACTGCTTAGTGCAAGGAATTCCTGTGCAGGAATTCCATCCTCTCTTTGGATCAGCTTTCTTAAGGGATCAAAGGGGAATTATTTGAGCTTCATTTTAGTATTTAGCTTGGGGACATTAATTCACATTCAGCTACAGTGCAGTCTCCTTCAGAAAACTGTGACCTTCATGCAGGGGCAGCAACATCAAAGCTGCACCCTTTGATTATATGCTAATCTTTGAGGAGGAGGTGTTTATTTCCCTCTGGGGGCTCCAATAAGAAGGCCTAGGGCCATTTTATATATTATTCAGCATTTATATGTCAAATTCCATCATGTTTAATATAATTTTGCAATAAAATGCATTATTTTTCTGCAGTGCTTCTTTGTACATGTATTTTTCCAGAAACCTTTGTCGGGAGCCTTGTCTCTATTGTATAAGTGATTAAACCTCCATTTATTTGTTTTATGATTAATGTAAACTCTATATCAGAATTATTTATTCATTTTCTGTAGAAACCCTCATTAGAATCATGCAGTCCTTGCTTCAGTAGTTGTTGCATGAGTTAGGCTATGGGGTTTTGGCTTATTTTAGCTGCATAGACTTGGGATATCTGTTTATATGAGCTAGAGATTTTTTTCACCTCAATTATGCATGTGAGTTTTACATCATGTCTACTAAGGGATACAAGTCCCATTTCTCACTTTAATAACGTTATTTTCTGAATACGGTTGTTTTATGCTCTATATTGTTTCATTTCCCCACCCGTGAAGGAGAGTGTATATCATATTGTTTCTGAGGTTATTTCATCTACTGGTGGGATGTTTTTTTACATCTCTTGAGATGATCTACATTGCCAATATCATTATTTGTTGAAGCTCCACATTGATAATAACTCAAATTATTCCCAATAGTGTAGTTGTTCCCAATTTGGAACGTTACACAATCCTAGCCTATATTGCTTTAATTTTTTATTTTAAAAGTAAATTTTGACAATATCCTCATGCATCGGTGTTCAATAATGACTTTGTATTCATATTAGTTCCATATTACCTTGAGTTCTTACATTAGAAGGTAAACATGCAATGCTCAGTGTTCTTGTTTTTCTAGTATTTAGAAGATGACCAAAATGTGAGAATGAATGGAATACATTATTGAAATGAATTTTTTATGAGAGTAAATTACAAGTGTAGCATATGTAACTCAATCCAAGAATTATAAAAAATTTCAAATTCTTCAAAAATAATGCATGTTGGTGAAAAAAGTTCAAATTCAATATAATTCAAAATACATATCAGAAAACTCTAAAACAAAGATAGGTTTAAAGAGGATATAAGTAAAGCACAAATGCATTCATGAGCCTTACAACACAAACCATTCCTAAGCCTTGAATATATTTTTAACATAATTTTGGGATCAACTAGTCTTATTATTTACTACTATTTGCTACTTTTTTTACTCATCCAGGCCTCATTAAAGCAATATGTTTGTAGTATGGTGCTTTCATTTGGTCAATGGTCATATATTGATACCAAATGAAAAGTTTTAAATTGTAGGATCCTGTAGGGATAGGTAAAGTAGACCATTAGGAGTTTGTAGAGCTTGAGTGGGCCTGACAGTAAAGAACATGCATTTCATACGAGTCCAAAGGATCAAATCTAGAGTGGGGTAGAATATATATACCTCAGTAGACTTTTGAGGTCAAATCACTAGGTGGAGGTGGGTCCCTTGTCCTTTTCCTTAGAGAGAAGAAGTAGGATTGATGAAATATAAATTTTTCTCTCAAATTTATAGCTTATCACTCATGCGAAACCTACCCAAATTTGATTTCTCAAGTAGTGTAAGGAAAATTTGGGATTTTCTCTTGGAAATAAGTTCCTAAACCCTTTCAATGTAGTCACTGTATAATGATCTATGTTTCCAACAGCCTTTTTGTAGAACCCTTTTATATTTCTCGTACGGATAACAAGGGCTTGACTAGCAATTCACTATGCCCGAGCTCGCGCTTTGCCTCCTGGGCTACCCTGCAAATAGGGTTTTTGGTGCTGTGGTAGGGTGGTGCTGATCGAGGTGCTCAGCCTGGCTTGGGTTTGGCCCAATGGTTGACTATTAGGCCCCTCACCCACCCCCTTCTCCTCCTCCTGAGGTCGAGGCCTTCAAACTGCTGATTGATTCCCAGCTGAAGAAGAAAAAAAAACTCGCCTCCAAGTTCATCAAGAGATTGGATGAGATCCCCTCGGTGGCTCTCCTGCCTAAGGGCCCGATGAAGGTGACCCTTTCCCTTGTGGACTGAGCACTAGTTGGGAAGTTCACGGGCTTATGGCCTTCACCAAAATCTACGAAAGCCTGGATCACCTGAAACTGGAAGCCCCATTGCAAAAAGTATCACCTCGTACTTTATAGGGTGGGGTTTCTTCCTATTTGAATTCAACTAAAAGGAGGATAAGGACTTGATTTTCAGGAACAGACCCTATTTCGTGGGTCCTAAAGGACTGTATTTATATCTTTGGACTCCTGACTTTGACCCCTTGGAGGATGTTCCATCTGCCGTTCCAGTATGGGTCAGGCTCCCAAACTTGTCGGTGCGCTACTGGAAGTAGGAATCAATGCAGAAAATTGGTAACGCCTTTGGAAAATTCATACATAGATATAACAACAAATATCGATATGACTGCACCAAAATCTGCGAGGTTGATCTCGAAGTTGGGTTGCCAGAAGCCATTAAGATAACAGTGGGAAACTAGTCCCATCTGCAGAAATTAGACTATGAAAAGTTGCCATTAAAATTCCATGGATGCCATGGGTATGGCCACTTTGTCAAGAACTACCCCAAAAATGTAGGCCAAGAAAAGGAGAAAGAAGAAGGATGGCAGCAAACTAAGAAATCTAGAACAAACCTTAGGCCAGGGCCAATCAGAAAAGGAGCGGAGAAAGGAAAGGGAAGTACAACACCCACGAGGAGCATTCCTAAAGCCAAACCCACCCAGAAAGGTCAAAATAACAAATTTGCGGTCTTGAACTTAGAGACAGAAGAAGTCCAAGAAACCGACCCACAGGATGTGTAGAAGGATATCCAAATGCAGGAAGCCCTAGAACCATTGAGATTGGTGATTATCCTGAAGAAACAATGTAAGAGAATGAGCTCATCTCTGAGGGTGAATATCTAGATTCGAAGGAGTTGGAGGAAGAAAGAGAAATTGGGGATTCCCAAATTTCAGTCAGACGATCTACCAGGCGACGGAAATCCTCCAGGGAAAAGAGAGAGCAATAAACCTACAACGAGAAGCTGCATGGGAGCTAGCTGACCCTAGATAAGATGTTGGAAAGAAACCCTAACGAAAATATAAATCAAAGCCAGGGATCTAAGGGAGCCCTCTCAGCTCAAAAAAAGATGTAATGAAGATCATGTCCTCGAACTGCAGAGGGATGGGGAGCAACCTAAAAGAGGAACCGATGAAAATTATATTAAGGTTGGAAAGGCCAAACATTCTTCTCATTCAAGAGACCAAAATGGAGGAAAGGGACTTTCACCACAGAAGAAAAAATTGTTGGGGAAAAAGAGGAGGTATTGTTGTCTCCTTTAGTAGAGGCGCCTCAGGAGGGATGGGAATTCTATGGGAAGGGACATGCTTTGAGAAAATCCTAGTTAAATTCAACTCAAACTGTATTTTTGCAGAATTTTTTCATCTCCTTACTAAAGAGATAGTGGGTATTTTCAATATTTATGCCCCATTCATCTTGGAAGACAAAAAATCCTGTTGGGAATCCATTAGGGATCTATCAAATGAGATTCGGATGGATAATTTCATTCTTGTTGGAGACATGAACATTACTTTAAGCCAAGGGGAGAAGCGAGGGGGTAGTATTTGAAGGGATCCAAATAGAGAATGGGTGGAAGAACTCATTCAGGACTAGGATCTATTGGAAATCAAACCATTCAAGGGAAAATATACATAAACCAATAGTAGAACGGGTCTGGGTCACATTGCTACAAGGTTAGATCGCTTTCTCATCTGGACTTCCTTCTTGCTTTTAGGTATTAATGTCATTTCTGCTATTCTTTCTTTGTTGGTCTCTGATCATAAGCCTATTAGGCTTGAGATGAAGCCACATATGAATCTGGGGGCTATTCCCTTCTATTTTAGTGCTCTTTTGGTGCAGAAGCTTGAAATTTTGGACAAAGTTGAGGAAGTCTAGAGACTCCTTGTCAATGGATCCCGCTTTTTTGTGTGGGAAGAAGAGCTAAGGAGAGTGAAGAGGGCCCTCAAAAGCTGGGCTAAAGCCATCCCTTCTCTGACTGAGTCAAGGCGGTATGCCCAGGCCTATTTGGAGAGTCATAAAAAAAAAATGGAAGATATGGACATCTCGAAGGACAACTAAACTTGGGAAGAGGAGCTTCGGGTTAATCTTCATAAGGCTTGCATCTAGGAGGAGGAATTATGGAGACTTAAATCTTACAGTCTATGGCTACAAGCTGGGGATAGGAATACCTCCTTCTTTCATAAGCAGAATAAAGCTAGAAGAAGCTTCAATTCTATAGTGGAGATAACCTTAGGAGACTAATCATTATTTGACTTTGCCAGCATCAAAAGAGCTGCCCATCAGCACTTCAAAGACTTGTACACAGAGGATAAGCATGTGAGTCACAACTCTAACCTGCTCAAGCTGATCCCTCTAAAGGTCAATGCCAAAATGAACGCTAAGTTGACTTCTTCTGTCACCATCAATGAAATCAAGCAGGCTCTTGATGAAATGGATATGGACAACGATCCTGGGCCGGATGGGTTTAATGCTCGATTCATTAAAACTTGTTGGAAAATTTTCAAAAAGGACCTCTACAAAATGTTCTTAAAGTATTAGACCTACCACAAGCTTGGGGGTAGCACAAACTTGGCCTTCTTGGCCCTTATACCTAAAGACAAGGTTGACAGTTCTTTCAAAGTATTTAGGCCGATTTCTCTCTCCAACATTGGCTACAAGCTGCTCACTAAAGTCATGGAAAACAGGCTGAAAGGCCTTCTTCCTAAAATCATTCCTAACAATCAACAAGGATTTGTCAAAGGTAGGCATCTAACTGATAATTTTTTTCTTGTTCAGGAAGCGATCCATTCAAGCATCCAAAGATGAGAAAAATGCATGGATGTTAATCTGGACCTGGCCAGTGCATTTGACAGAGTTAGGCACAAATTTCCCTTTGGGTTTATGCAACAATTTTGGTTTGACTGTCATTTTATAAGCTGGGTCAAGGACCGCATTGCTGAAACATGGATTTCCCCACTTGTCAACAGGTGTGCTACTAACTTCTTCAAGGTGAGCCGAGGGATAAAGCAAGCATGCCCTCTATCCCCCATTCTCTTTGTCATTCAAGCCTCTATCCTAAGTTTTATTCTATATAAAAGACAAATTGATCAAGAGCTTATGGGTCTTAGAATTGCCAGGGGAGTTAGAGACATCAATCATGCACTCTTTGCTGATGACTCCATCCTACTGGGAGGTGCTTCCTCTAGCTCGGCCTCCCACTTCAAGCTGGACGTTGATTGATAATGCGTCGATCCTGGGAGTGAACTTAACACGAGAAAATGTTTCATTTATGCTTGGAACCTTTCTGGACTCAAGCTAAGCACGAACACCAGGATTTTTGGCTTCAAAGGCTCCATGAAATGGGTGTTTTTTAAATACCTTGGACTTCGAATATTTCAAGGTTGCCCGATTGGGAGGGACTAGTACTCCTTGCTAGAAAAATTCAAGCTCAAAATGCAAGCTTGGGGCACGTCATGGCTCAACCTGGCAAGACTGTTCTCATTAAGTAAGTCCTTAATAGTCTTCCAATCTTTCAATGCTCTGTTCTATTGGCTCGAGTGTGCATTCTTCGCAAGATGGAGCAATCCATTTTCTCATTTTTCTATAAGGGAGGGAAGAATAATGCTAAGAGAATTCTATTGGTTAGTTGGGATAAGATCGCTATGCCTTTGCTAGAAGGTGGCCTCCACATAAAAGACCTCAGGTAGCACAATATCGCTCTAGTGGCTAGGAACTTATGGTAATAGGTAGCAAGGAATCCGAGATGGGCACAAATTTCTTTGTGGAAAAAATACAATTTTGGAAAGAATCTTTGCAGCCTGGAGAAATTTCGAGCTAATCAACATGGCTCCCCAGTCCATCAGCTGTGCAAGCATGCCCTCTCGCTGCTGCGTGACCACATGTTCTAGATTCCAGGAAATGGGAAGCGGATCTGCCTATGGGAGGATAGGATCATGAACGCATAAGCAATCAGGGATGATCCTTAGTTATAGTAGCTAAGAACGTGGATGATTGCAGATGGTTGACGAACGATGTGATACATTTCTGAATGGGACAATAGCAATTGGGTAGGTTGGCAGAAAATAGAGATGCCTGCTCATTTGGAACAAGCGTGGGCCAAATGCATGGTAGCGCTGGCTAGGAAAGCCCCTCTAAGTGCAAGAAAAAAATAAAGAAGGGGTTGGGGTTCCTTGACGGTATGTTATTCCGTAGTACAATGCTACAAGTGCCTCAAGGCCATTCCCATTGTGCCCTGCAACCCTGCGATTTGGAAATTATTTGGAAGGTTAAAATCATTCCAAAGATTGACATGTTCACCTAGCAGCTGGGGCACAACATTATCCTCACAGGTGAAAACATACAATGTCGTGGCTTCCACAGTGCCTCTTAGTGCCCGCTCTATCAACAACAGGAGGAGAATTCGGTCCACATCTTTCTCGAGCTCCTCTATGCTTGAGACATTTGGAATGAAATATTGCTAATTTGGAACAGTTGCCCCATCCTCCCAATCACCATCACAGGTATGCTCTCTAATTGGGGAGACCTGTTTCCTAAGTCCTTCCCAGAGAGAGGCTAGCCAAATGAGGGATAGAGAATTATCCCTAAGCTCACTTGCTGGAAGATTTGTCTTGAAAGAAACAATTGAATATTTCAAGAGAAGGCACTAAGCCAGCAAAAAATCATTGTGAAAATCATAAGCTTATTCAATGAAATAACGTAGGACAAGGTGAACCAGAAGCAGGTTTGTAGCTTAAACCAGCAAGGTAGGGATTGGTGCCTGCAACTAGGGCTAAACTTTCCCACTGGGCACAATATGGAGAAGTGGAGAGAAGAATGGAAAATGAGATTAGACGATGAGGACTTTGAAAAATGGGGAAGGAACACAAATATTCAAACTATGTTTTTTGACAGTGCAACAAAGGGGAATCCGAGGAAGGCTGGAGGCAGAGGAATTATTCGCTGTCCTTTATACCAAATAATTTCCCACTTTTCCTGGGGTTTGTTGCTTACTTTGAATAATCATGTAGAAGCCATGGCTCTCTTCCAAGGCTTGAAACAACTACAAAAACATGGAATCAAGGAGGCTCAATTCATTGGAGATTTAGAAAGCCTCATTGGCTTGATTGTGGCAAAATCGGTCCCTAAAGACCTACGTCTACAATGACTATTCGCTCACATCAATAAGCTGATCGCATCCTTTGACAGACTTCAGTTCTTTCACATCATTCGAAAAAATAACAAAGATGCAAACCTTGAAGCCAATGTTGTTGCCTCTTTACAAGTGGGATCTCTCCTCTGCAAAGAAGGAGATTCATGGGATCCTCTGCCTTAGCTGGCCTCTCTCCTTTTTCTTGTATTTTTGTCTCTTGCTGCAGCAATTTGTTTGTATTAGAAGGTTTTCTAGTCTTTGGGAAACTGCTAGAATGACTGTAAGAAGCAGAGTAGGTGAATTTTTCTTGATCTAAAACCCCCTACACATTGGGTCTCTAGATTTAATACCCCCAGACATAAGCCTCAGACCTTTTGAATCAATATAAAAATAACCATTTTTGTTAAAAAAAAAACAAGGGCTTGACTAGTTTGACTGATAACTTGTAGAGAGGTAGTTCTTTATTTTACACCATTTTAGTTGTCTTTGTTCTTGAAATCCTATTTATTGTCTAGAGATTCCTACAATGCAGGAAATAATGTCATGGAGTAAATTTGGTAAGTATCTCATAGTTGAAATCTGCTTTTCCACTGCTGATAAACATTTTATTTTGTTCTGAGCTCAATTTTTCTTAAGTTTGCAACCTCAACGCTACTTCACTTTCATATGATTCCCTTTGGTATGGGTGTTGTTGTGAGGTTGCTACAACTGATCCTGGATGTATATTTTGTCCCATTTAACAAGTTATTAAGGAATATATCAAGGATATTCACTAAGCTTACAATTCAAACTACCAGGTAACAATCCAACTAAAAAATAGTATAAATATAGACATTACCCACATTCTGATAAATCATAACAACCCTTAGAGGCAGAAAGTTTTCAATATGAGAAGCACTTTGGATTTTGGACAATAAACCTGAATACATCAGATTGAAAAGATAATAATAATACATACTAAAATGAATAAACATGGACTGGAAAAATTTTCGGAACATATTTCCAAATGGACAAGCATACCCACTCTACAGATATGTTGATTTTAGTTTGAGTACAACATTCTATTTTCGAAATAAAAGACATATTTTGACTAGGGGATCCTTGGCAACATGTTCCGCACATATGTTGCAAACATCTCAAACAAAGAGACAATCCTTGATATGATTTTCTTGGTGCTGTAATGAATTACTTGCTCTCTCCCCTTCTAACCATAATTACAATTGCAACAACTGAAAAAGGTCAAAATTCATGCCTTTGTCTCCTCTGATTGTAGCTTACAAAATATATTTTTATTAAATGACATGATCGATGAAATTGCATGCATATGCAAGAAATTAATATTATTGCTACATCCAATATTTCAATATAAAATTCGATAACCCTTTGAAAGGTCTGGAATATTTCCAAATCAGTTGTTGCAAGTCGTATGCTCAACACTTAGGTAGTTAGGCTATATATTGTTATTTTGAGCTTCCCTTTCATTCATGCTGAAAGGGAATTTAGTTCCCCTGGTATTCAAGAAACTAATTAAAACAATTTAGCTTCAACCTGTATTACAAATTGCCTAAGTATTTTTTTGAAGAGAGGTATTTTATAATACAAAAGTTAGGGACTGCAAGAGGCAGCAAAATCGAATGCATGATGC
The DNA here is from genome assembly GCA_034641835.2 of Pinus albicaulis. NCBI lineage: Eukaryota > Viridiplantae > Streptophyta > Pinopsida > Pinales > Pinaceae > Pinus > Pinus albicaulis. Next base: position 757,811,326 of record CM076569.1, on the reverse strand, counting down.
TATTAACCATAAAATTTTACACTTAATTGAAGGTTCAAATGCTTGGAATAAAGGTGGAGCTTACATTATATAAATACTTTTGGTTTTTTTTTTTGTATGAGTTTCAAATTTTTACATGATTACACAACAATGAATACCCAAGCCTCATGTTCTTCAGTACAACATGACTTCAAGTGGAATGGAGCCATCAACTACAAGAATTAATTTATTTTTATTTTAATCATCCTATCAAATCTGGCTTTAGTTCTTTGAAGGAATGCAAAAGTATACCTTTAGCATTTATTTTCATATAAACATCAGATCACAAGAGGACTAATAGATAGAAGAAGACATAGGCATCATTTTTTTCATGTTGACATGTTAAATTAGAAATTGAAACTGAGATTATTTCATAGGGAATAGGGTGAATGGATAGCAAAGGATATATACACCTCAGGAAATAGTCTGCAATTAGACTGATTTTGTAGAAATTGTAACCCATAGTTGGGAACTCCCATGTTATATTCAAACTCATAGAGAGTCAGAGATAAAATCAGAGTCAGAGCTTCAACAAAATCCACAGAGCCCAGGAAAGAACTAGAGTCAAGATAGATCTATATTGATTTAATTATTAATTATAATTAATAATAATTATTGATTTTATGTTTTTGAATTTTAGTACTGTTAATTTATTTTGACGAAGTTAAAATGTTAAAGTTGACATTACAACATCTCTACCATGGTAGAGGAATTCAAGAATGGAGAAACCCTAGAGGCCCATAGAAAAATTGCAGGTGAAGAAAGGGTCGTGGAGTTTCAAACTAGAGAAGGGCATAGTTTTGACGAAGACTGAACGGGCTCTAGACAATGTCAAGCTCTGATACCCTTGTCAAAATGCAAATTAAGATTAAATGGTAACCATGAATTTTTATCCACGTGATATATAGTTTTGAAGTACAGAGATGGCCACCATGATAAACCCTTTGAAGACACAAAACCACACATCAAATATTCTTTCTGGATGAGATGTCAGTTTATTACTATTGGAACCACATGGAGGAGGAGGATTTAGTGGAATATGTACCAAAGGAGGGGGGTTTTCAACAAATTTTAGCTAGTCCCAAGGATTTTATACATTCACATTTGGAAGTCATGTTAGAAGGTCACCATACTATGATTTCTAGCCCTATCAAGTCGAAAATTTAAGAATTCAATAGGGGACCATCTGGAAATTCAGAGGCCCTAACCCTTGCTCCAACCACACACTATTCGAGTCCTTTATTTTTGGTCAACCTAGGGCCCGAAGACAATTTCTAGGGGTTGGAGAACTCTTCTTGGGGTTCTTTGGCTCTAAGTTTAGTTTCCCTACCATCCTAGAGATCAAAGGAACACATACAATGTGTTATGACTTCTTTAGGGTTTTCATAATTTTTTGAACACATTGGGGATTCTTTGCTCTCAAAAGCCTCTCTGATTTTTTTTATTTTCTGTCATTAATCTCATGAAGTGCCATTGGCCTCACTCTCCTTGGGTGAACTAGTGAAGGAGATCCAACTTGTCTTGGAAACAGAGGAAGGTTGAACTAACTTCATGAACGATGATATGGTTTTTGAGGAGAAACAATCTTGTGAATAAAAAGGAATTGTGATTCAAAAGGAATTTTAGAAGGCAAGGAAGAGGAAAATAAATTGTAGTGTCAAGAATAAAAACAAATTCCCCCTTTCTCTGTTTTTGGGAGTCAACGTCACCAATAAATAGATTGAGGAAATTTCCCAAAATTCTCTAGTGGGGCGAGTAAGGGGTTAAAAATTCAAGTTCTCAACCCTAAAATAAATAAGGGCAGACAAGGAAACCTCATGACCTGTTGTTAAATGTCCTCCAAAGGTTTCACTACTAGCCCAAGGTTGGATTTATTTGTGCTTCAAAGATGCGTCTGACACCCAAAAGGTACATAAGATGGTTTGGAAAATTGATTCATCTCCTATCTTTTTTAATTTTTGGATGCCCCTCTTTGATGCAAAGTAGGAGAGGCTACATATGTCCCCAATATAGGTTCATCTTCCAGGTCTCCCTCCCAACTATTGGGATGCCATAATTTTAAAATATAGAGGTAAATCAATGGGATCCTATCTAGACCATGAATTTATCTCGACTATGAATTTTCATATTTGGAGATGGGGATTAAGACATACTCTCGCACTTTCGTTAATATGGACCTTAGGGAAGTGCTTCTAGAAGACATGGATTTCAGGATTGGGGTCAAGTGTATTTAGATAATTGATTGCGAAGGAATGTCTTTCATGTGTAAGCAGTGCCATAGGTTTTGCACCTAGCTGAAAACTATGAGCTTCCCTTTTCTACAAAGGACCATATATCCAAAGGCAATGACCCGGTGCAAGGACATATTGGGTCAAAAAAGCATTCTAGATTGGAGTTTTTGGGTGTGAAGGAAAAGAAATTTCTAATAGAAATTTAAACTTTCCTTTCAATATCCCTGATGAGATTTGGGTCAGGCACTCACTATTTCAAAGTCATTTGTCATAAATTAAATTTCACCTTGCCATCTCCCCCACGAAGCCTTGCATCACACCAAGCATATTGTGCACACTTGAACAAACCGATATGTTGGCTAGATCAATGTAAAATAAATAACATGACATGGAAACTCGTGCTCCCCTCCTTTATCCTCAATCACAACATTAGGTCCGTTAAAAAGGCAAGACGAGTAAATACCTCCCCACCCATCTATCGTCCATTATCTATTGTTTAACTTTGTTGTTTTCTTTAGAATTTTAGGATGTTCCAAGAATTTACAATTTGGATAATTAAATTTTTTATCTCCATTTTGTTCTTAAGTTTAGAATACTCCCTAAATCTACCATTGAAATGAGTTCAACAGCTTTAGGTTGGCCAGGAATTGTAGTTTCTTCCACCAAATTTTAACTGGCTTAATTTTATGGAATTCATGATTTAAGGGTCACAACTAATTAAAACTCTTTATCATTTGTAGAAAATATATCATTAGTGCCCTTAATAGATCCCACATATTATCCGATAAACACCATAGGGCAGAAGGAGAGAGATTGGTGTTATAATGATCTCTTCGTGCACATGGAAGGGTCCCTAGTCAAGTTGGCCCCAAAATGTCTGTAGTGGTTTCTAGATCCTATCAATCCATTGTAGCCTCACACTCTCTCTGTATTTTTGTATATAGACATCCAAATCAACATGTCACATAGATGGATGTATTGTTTGAATTTTCCCATGAACTCAAATTGAAACTGCTCACCATCAATCTGTGATGGGCCACATAATGTTGATATGGTCCTTTTGTGGCTGCGATTATAGGGCATGAGAGCCTGCATTGGATTGGAGGCCTAGATTCCGAAATAATTCTAATCCTGATCTATTCGTATAAAACCATAATGTTTGTCTGTAACCTAAATTACATTGTGCCATCAATCATTTTTTTGAAGTCCTAAATTTATGCAGGGTTGAAAAACAAATCAATTAAGTGAAATTGTGTTTCGAATTTGCAAATCATTAGAAAGATTAATGCATTATCCAAAACCAACAACTAATTGACACTTCCTCTAAAACTAATCAAGTTTTAATGGATACGAGAACTGAAATTCAATGGCTATAGCGAGCATCGTGGGTAATCACAATGCTACTACCCCATCGGCACAACTCTTATATTTGTCAGATAGTTGATTCGTTTGTTGTGAAAGAAAGAAACTGAGTACTAGAGGCCCATATGGGGATTTTGTCTTTGGATTTTATAAATAAATACAAGGAAAGTTCCAAATCAATCATCATCCTCTTCTCATCATTATCCTCCTTTAATCCCTTTAGAGACCCCTTTGTCTCTAAATGTTACAGTTCGGTATCAAAATTTCAATTTTCCATTTATTGACTGACACAATTAAAAATTACTAACATAAATGACTAATTCATATACTTGTTGTACTTCTTATTTGGTCATATTTTTATTCTTGGACTATAATACTCATTTACATTAATCATTATTAATTGTCTCACTTATTACCTAGTCATAGACATATCGAGCATTTCAAACACATTCAAGAAATTGGTATCCACTTGGAACGTATACAGCCATATTCTTCTCCATATTTATATAAATGTTGGTTGATTGAAAATTCGAGAGAAAGGGTTGACCGCTTCCAATCGTTAATTCATCGCCAAAAAAGATGGCTCGGAACCAATAGTTTATTATCTTATGAATCTTTTCTTTATAATACTCTATTCGAGAGTTATCAATATTTATCAAATCTGTTCCTATCTAACAGAGTGTTATTGGATCAAATTACAAAGACATTGTTGGAGAAGGAATGTCTTTTTCCGAATGAAATTGAACACTCAATTTATACAACAGGATTAAGATTATGATTATTATCTAGTCACATATTTTATACCTAGATGAAATTACTCATTTAGGTTAGTGTTTTTAGTTTATTCACTTATTATCTAGTTGTATATTTTATTCCTAGACTAAATTAGTCATTCAAGTTGGTCATTTTTAGTTCGGTCACTTAAAATTGCTCAAATTTAGTAGTAATTCATTTGAAATAACTGCGGTGACGAACATTTTTAGTCACCTAGTCATTAATTTCATCATTTTTTACTAGTTTTTGGCTCCAACTGGGGACAAATATTTATGTGCAAAGCGTTGAGAACCATATATAAGTGGCCTTGGTTAGGCATGGAGTTTAAAATTTAACATTCATGTAAGCTGAAATCCCTCCAAACATGTTTTCAAGTGGGACTACCACCCTTTTTTCTCAACTAAAAATTGAACTGAAGAAGTACAAATAAAAATAAAATTCTCAACGCATGAGATTATTTATGTACATGCCCTACAATATATGTTGGGTGTGGAGCCTGATTAACTTGCTTATTTTCAATCACAACATTGGACCCCTGTAACTTAATGGGGGTGGAAATGCCACCAGAAATTAAACACTGCCTGGGGGGTCCAGGGAGGGGTGACTGCTACTTTATGTATCCCCCCCTGGTAGGGGTTTTTGGGGGCATCCTCCCCGAAGCTAAAAACATATGTAAAATTTCCTTGTAAAAGTATAGTAATTTCTAGTCAATCTGGGCTGTTCATTAGGCGGACGATCTGACAGTAGAAGTTATGTTTAGTTTAGGGTTTTTTTCCCTAGAAGGCAACCCCTCACTTGTATGAGGGTATTTTATTGCGGCTTTGTATTGTATGTGTATTCTCAGAGTGAGAAATAGATAGAGAGACTATGAGAAAGAACATAGGATATTACAGCGGATATGTTTTAGGTTGTGTCTCTTCATTTTGCTAGATAATAGAGAGGAAGGACTAGTTGTTCAGGCTGGACGTAGCCCAAACTGGGTGAACCACGTATATCTTTGTCTCTATGGTTTTATGTGTTTTGAGTGTTTGTGTTTTCTGCATAGTTTATGTGTTTCATTTCTCTGTAATATTTAATTTTCTAACAACTGGTATCAGAGCCAAAGGTCTATTTGGATGAGAAACTCAGAGGAAAGAAGGGTTCCTAGTTCAAGTGGGAGAAATGGTAGAATATGGTAATTTAAGGGTCGAGATGTTTAATGGCCAAAACTTCCCATTGTGGAAGATGCAGATGGAAGACTATCTGTATCAGAAAGATCTATACCTACCATTGAGCAGAAAAACAAAGAAGCTGATGGCTGTGACAAATGCAAAATGGGATATTCTTGATAGAAAGGCACTCAAAATAGTACGGTTGTGCCTCACAGAGTTGGTAGCCTTCAATATTTCGAAGGAAACAACAACAGAGGGTTTGATTAAGGTGTTGGCAAAACTATATGAAAAACCCTCAGCCTCAAACAAGGTATTTCTTATGAAACGTTTATTTAATATGAAGGTGTCGGAAGGTGGATCTATTGTATACCATTTAAATGATTTTAATATAGTTACCATTCAGTTAAGTTCTGTAGGGGTAAACTTTGATGATGAAGTTAGAGCTCTATTATTTTTATGCTCATTGCCAGAAAGCCAGAATGGTTTACTTATGGCCTTTAGTAACTTTGTCTCTGGATATAGTACTTTAAAGTTTGATGATATTTTCGGTGCTATCCTTAGGGAGGAAATGTGATAGAAAAGCTCCAGTGAGACATCGGGTAATTATTTGAGTGCAGAGTCTAGGGGAAGATGAATGGAAAGAGGAAAGAGCTTGAGATATCATAGTAAATCAAGGAAAGGAAAATCCAAGTCTAGATCGGGGATAGCGTGCTGGAAATTCAGAAAGAAAGGACACCTAAAGAAAGACTGTAGATCTCAGAAGGGAAAATAAGGAGACACACAACAAGAAAACTATCATGAATAAAATGTGACAGGTGATGTGTTAGAAGATGCTTTGATTCCTTCTTTCGAAAATGTTACTGATTCTTGGGTTGTAGATTTAGGGGCCTCATTCCATGCCACACTTGATAAGAAATATTTTCATGACTATGTTCAAGGAGCTTTTGGACAAGTCCGCTTCGGTGATGATAAAGCCTGTAAAATTGTTGGAATGGGTAAGGTTCTTGTAAAGAAAAAGAATGGAAACCAATGGCTATTAAAGGAGGTAAGGGATGTTCCATATTTGAAGAAAAAACTGATTTCAACAGGGAAGTTAGGCAGTGAAGGTTGTGTGACAACTTTCACAAATAAAACTTGGAAGGTCACCAAAGGAGCGCTGGTAATTTCAAAAGGTGAAAAGGTTGGTACATTTTATTTACGCAATGGTATTTCTAACTCTGTTAATGCTTGAACTTCCAAAGGAGCAGATGTAGCATTATAGCATCATAGGCTCGGACACATGAGTGAGAAGGGTATGAAGATTCTTCACTTAAGAAATGTGTTGCCGGGTTTGAAGAATGTTGATTTCGATTTCTGTGATAATTTCATTTATGGAAAATAAAAGAGGGTTAGATTTCTCAGAGTTGGGAAAGAAAAGAAGAGCAAAAAATTAGAGCTTATGCATATAAATGTATGGGGACCTGCTCAGGTATAATCTCTTGGTGGCTCTCATTATTATGTTACTTTTATTGTTGATGCAACTAGAAAAACTTGGATTTATTGTATTCAGAATAAATATGATGTATTTGACAATTTCAAGAAATGGAAAGCTTTGGTTGAGATTGAGACAGGAAATAAGTTGAAGTGTCTCAGATTAGACAATGGAGGTGAATATTGTAGCAAAGAGTTTGATAGGTACTGTTCAGAGCATGGAATTTGTAGAGATAAGACAGTTCCAAGAATACCACAAGAAAATGGTATGTCAGAAAAGATAAATAGATCAATCATGGAGCGTGGAAGGTGCATGAGATTACATGCAAGATTGCATTTACAATTTTGGGCAGATGTTGTAGATACTGCTATTTATCTAATAAACAGAGGGCCTTCAAGTTCCTTGGATGGTGGTATTCGAGAGGAAGCATGGACATGTAAAAATGTAAACTACTCCTTTTTAAAGCCTTTTGGCTATAAGGCCTTTGTCCATATTAATAAAGAAAATAGAACAAAGCTTGAGCGAAAATCAAAGAAATGTACCTTTATTGGAGATGGTGTTAATTATTTTGGTTATCACTTATATGATTATGAAAATCAAAATATCATTTGGAGCAGGGATGTAATATTCAATGAAAAGTTATTGTATAAGAATTAGTTGCAGGCAAAGAAACAGAAAAAATAAATCAAAGAATACACAGTTCTTGATGAGATGACAGAAAATGTAAAGGTGCCCAAAAATAATAATAATCAATAGCCACAACAACAGCAGGCACCTCAAACACCTGAAATTGGTGTTAGAAGATCTACCAGGATAAGTAGACCACCTAAATGATACTCTCCTTCATTATATTATTTATTGTTGACTGATTATGGTGAACCTGAATGTTATGAAGAAGTAATGCAGGTTGAAAGTAGGAAGAAGTGGGAGCTAGCCATGGAAGAAGATATGGACTCCTTAGTGGATAACCATACTTGGGAGTTAGTCAGGTTTCTTTCAGTTAAAACTACATTCCATAATATATGGGTTTATAAGCTAAGTGAAGAAGATGGAGGAAAATAGAGGTACAAAGCTAGACTTATGGTGAAGGGGTTTGCACAAAATAAAGGTATTGATTTTGATGAAATATTTTCTCATGTTGTTAAGATGACTTCAATGAGCACTATTTTAAGTCTTGTAGCAGTGAAAGATTTACATATTGAACAGTTAGATGTAAAGGCAACATTTCTCCATGGAGATTTGGAGGAAGAGATCTATATGGAGCAACCAAAAGGATATGAGGTCAAAGGGAAAGAAAAATTAGTGTGCAGGTTAAAAAAGAGTTTGTATGGCTTAAAACAGGCTCCAAGGTAGTGGTATCTAAAATTTGACAAGTTTATGTCTGAACAAGGTTATACTAGATGTCACTCTCATCATTGTGTTTATCTGAAAAGGAAAAATGATGGCAACTATATTATATTGTTATTGTATGTAGATGACATGCTTGTTGCAGGTTCTAACATGCAGGAAATAAATGTGCTCAAAAGAAAATTGGAAAATTCATTTGCAAGGAAGGATTTGGGAGCTGTAAAATAATTCCTTGGTATGAGAATAACTAGAGACAGGAAAAATAGCAAATTAACACAGTCTAAGAATGAGTACATACAAAAGGTGCTGAAAATATTTAATATGCAGAATGCAAAACCAGTTAGTACACCTTTTTCTAGCAATTTCAAACTTAGTAAGGGGATGTGCCCCATGACCCAAGGAGAAATGGACTATATGTCTAAATTTCCATATGCAGCAGTAGTTGAAAGCTTAATGTATGCAGTGGTCTGCACAAGGCCTGATATTGCACATGCAGTGGGAGTTTTAAGCAGGTACATGAACAATGAAGGAAAAAAACATTGGATGGCAGTAAAATGGATTCTCGGATATTTTAGAGGTACCACAAATTAAGCATTATGCTTTGGTGCTTCAAACATTTCTCTACAGGGATATGGTGATGCAGATATGGCAGGTGATAGAGATAACAGGAGGAGCACTAAAAGATATCTATTTACTATAGGTGGAACAACTGTCAGTTGGGTTTCAGAAATCCAAAGTTTTGTTGCACTTTCAGCAACAGAAGCATAATATGTTTCTGCTACAAAGGCTAGTTAAGAAGCATGATATCGGCACGTTATACAGTGATAGCCAAAGTGCCATTCATCTTGCAAAAAACTCAACATTTCATTCTAGGACTAAACATATACAGCTCAAGTACCATTTCATACGATTAGTATTGGAAGATGGACAGTCGAAGCTGGAAAAGATACACACTAGCCAGAATCTTGTAGATATGCTAACAAAAGTTGTAACCAGGGAGAAACTGAGAACATGCTCAGTTTCAATTGGTCTTCAAGGATGACGATGAATATGAGAAACAAACAAGTCCAAAGAGGAGTCATTGTCCAGCAAATGAAGCAACGGTGGAGATACTACAACCAGTCTCCAAGTGGGAGATTGTTGGGTGTGGAGCCTGATTGTCTTGTTTATTTTGTATCACAACGTTGGACCCCTGTACCTTAATGGGGGTGGCAATGCTGCCCAAAATTAAATTCTGGTTGGGGGCTCCAGGGGAGGGCAGCTATGACTTTATGGATCCCCCAATGGCAATGGGTTTCGGGGACAGCGCCCTCGGAGCTAAAAAAGGATGTAAAATTTTCTTGTAAAAGTATAGTAATTTCTAGTCAATCTAGGCCATTCATTAGGCCAATGATCTGACGGTAGAATTTATGTTTAGTTTAGGGATTTTTTCCCTAGAAGGTAACCCCTCGCTTGTTTGAGGGTATTGTATTGCGGCTGTGTATGGTATGTGTATTCTCGGAGTGAGAAACAGATAGGGTGACTGTGATAAATAACAGAGGATGTTACAACGGATCTATTGTCAGTTGTGTCTCTTCATTTTGCTAGATAATAGAAAGGAAGGACTGGATGTTACTGATTCTTTCTTTCTTTGATTCTTTCTTTTGAAAATGTTACTGATTCTTGGGTTTTAGATTCAAGGGCCTCTTCCATGCCACACCTGATAAGAAATATTTTCTTGACTGTGTTCAAGGAGATTTTGTAGAAGTCTGTTTGGGTGATGATAAAACCTGTAAATTTTTTTGGAATGGGTAAGGTTCTTGTAAAAAAACAAAATGGAAAACAATGGCTATTAAAGGAGGTAAGGCATATTCCATATCTGAAGAAAAATCTAATTTCAACAGGGAAGTTAGGCAGTGAAGGTTTTGTGACAACTTTCATAGATAAAACTTGGAAGGCCACCAAAGGAGGGTTGGTAATAGAAAAAGGTGAAAATGTTGGTACATTGTATTTATGAAATGGTATTTATAACTCTGTTAATGATTTAGCTTCCAAAAGAGTAGATGTATCATGGCATCATAGGCTTGGACACATGAGTGAGAAGGGGACAAAGATTATTCACTCAATAAATTTGTTGCCAAGTTTGAAGAATGTGGATTTGGATTTCTGTGAGAATTGTATTTATGGAAGAGAGTCAGATTTCTTAGAGTTGGGAAATAAAAGAAGAGAGAAAAATTATAGCTTGTGCATACAGATGTATGGGGACCTGCTCAGGTATCATCTCTTGGTGGCTCTCATTATTATGTTACTTTTATTAATGATGCAACTAGAAAAAATTGTATTTATTGTATTCGGAATAAATCTGATGTATTTGATACTTTCAAGAAATGGGAAGCTTTGGTTGAGATTGAGACAGGAAAGAAGTTGAAGTGTCTCAGATCAGACAATGGAGGTGAATATTACAGCAAAGAGTTTCATAGGTATTGTTCAAAACATGGAATTCGTAGAGAGAAGACAGTTCCAAGAACACCACAAGAAAATGGTGTGTTAGAAAGGATGAACAGATAAATCATGGAGCCTCGAAGGTGCATGAGATTGCATGCATGATTTCGTTTACAATTTTGGCAGATGTTGTAGATACTGTTGTTTATCTAATAAAAAGAGGCCCTTCAAGTTCCTTGGATGGTGGTATTCCAGAGGAGGCATGGACAAGTAAAAAGTTAAACTACTCCTTTTTAAAGCATTTTGGCTATGAGGCCTTTGTCCATATTAATAAAGAAAATAGAACAAAGCTTGAGGAAAAATCAAAGAAATATAACTTTATTGGATATGGTGTTAATGATTTTGGTTATCGCTTATATGATTATGAAAATCTCAAAATCATTAGGAGGAGGGATGTAATATTCAATGAAAAGGTATTGTATAAGAATCAGTTGCAAGAAAAGAAACAAGAAAAATAAAACAAAGAATGCACAGTTCTTGATGAGATGACAGCAAAGGTAAAGATGCCTGAAAATAATAATAATCAAGAGCCACAACAACATTAACCACCACAATAGCAACAGTAACTCAAATACTTGAGTATGTTAGAATACTTTCCATGATAGTTCTACTTGATGATACCTCGTCATTATATTATTTTATTGACTCATTCGCGAACTCAATGTTGTATAACAGTTAATGCAAAGTTGAAAGCAGAAGAAGTGGAGCACAATGAGAAGAAGGATGGGGATGACCGTGATAGAGCAATTCAAATCTCAAATCAGTCAAAGGTCATATGTGAACCAGATGTGAAGCTAAATGGCTTATGAAATTAAGGAAGAACATGGAGAAAACAGAAATGACTTGTAAGAAGGATTCTGCGGATAAAGAAAGTCATTGATTTTGATGAAATATTTTATCTTGTTGTTAAGATGACTTCAATTAGAACTATTTTAAGTCTTGTAGCAGCAGAAGATTTACATATTGAACAATTAGATGTAAACACAACATTTCTCCATGGATATTTGGAGGAAGATATCTATATGGAGCAACCAGAAGGATATGAGGTCAAAGGGACAGAAAAATTAGTGTGCAGGTTAAAGAAGAGCTTGTATGGCTTAAGACAGGCTCCAAGGCAATGGTATCTATAATTTGACAAGTTTATGTCTGAACAAGGTTATACTATATGTCACTCGGATCATTGTGTTTATCTGAAAAGGAAAAATTATGGCAGCTATATTATACTATTATTGTATGTAGATGACATGCTTGTTGCAGTGTCTAACATGCAAGGAATAAATGTGCTCAAAATAAAATTGGCAAATTAATTTGCAATGAAGGATTTTGGAGCTACAAAACAAATCCTTGGTATGAGGATAAGTAGATACAAGAAAAATCGCAAATTAACACTGTCTTAGAATGATTACATACAAAGGGTGTTGAAAAGATTTAATATGCAGAATGAAAAATCAGTTAGTACACCTTTTGCTAGAAATTTCAAACTTAGTAAGGAGATGATCCCCAAGACCCAAGAAGAAATGGACTATATGTCTAAAGTTCCATATGCATCAGTTGTTGTAAGCTTAATGTATGCAATGGTCTACACAAGGCCTGATATTGCACATGCAGTGGGAGTTGTGAGTAGGTACATGAAAAATCCAGGAAAAAAACATTGGATGGCAGTAAAATGGATTCTCAGATATTTGAGAAGTACCACAAATCAAGCATTATGCTTTGGTGGTTCAAACATTTCTCTATAGGGATATGTTGATGCAGATATGGTAGGTGACAGAGATAACAAGAGTAGCACTATAGGATATGTATTTAATATAGGTGGAACAACTGTCAATTTGGTTTCAAAAATCCAAAGTTTTGTTGTACTTTCAACAACATAAGCAGAGTATGTTATTGCTACAAAGGCTAGTAAAGAAATGATTTGGTTACAAAGGCTTATGGATAAATTAATTAAGAAGTATGATATGGGCACATTATGTAGTGATAGCCAAAGTGCCATTCATCATGCAAAGAGCTCAGAATTTCATTCCAGGACAAAACACATACATCTCAAGTACCATTTCCTACGGTCAATATTGGAAGATGGACAGTTGAAGCTGGAAAAGATACACACTAGCTAGAATCCTACAAATATGCTAACAAAAGTTGTAACAAGGGAGAAAATAAGAACATGCTTAGTTTTAATTGGTCTTCAAGGATGATGATGAAGATGAGAAACAACCAAGTCCAAATAGGAGTCATTGTCCAGCAAATGAAGCAGCGATGGAGATACGACAATCAGTCTCCAAGTGGGAGATTGTTGTCTGTGGAGCCTGATTATCTTGTTTATTTTGTATCAAAGCATTGGACCCTTGTACCTTAATGGGGGCGGCAACACCGGCCAAAATTAAACGTTGCCTACAGGGTCCAGGGGTGGTGGCTACAGCTTTATGGAGCCCCCCCCTGGCGTGGGGTTTTAGGGGAAGTGCCACCAAAGCTAAAAAAAGATGTAAAATTGCCTTGTAAAAGTATAGTAATTTCTAGTAAATCTAGGCCGTTCATTAGGCGAATGATCTGACGATAGAAGTTATGTTTGGTTTACAGTTTTTTTCCCTACAAGGAAACCCCTTGCTTATATGAGGTTATTGTATTGCGACTTTCAATTATATGTGTATTCTCGGAGTGAGAAACAGATAGGGAGACTGTGAGAAAGAACAAAGGATATTATAGGGGATTTGCTATAGGTTGTGTCTCTTCATTTTGCTCGATAATAGAAAGGAAGGACTGGCTGTTCAGGGTGGATGTAGCCCAAACTGGTTGAACCACGTATATCTTTGTCGCTTAAATCCAAAGTGTTGTTACATTTTCAACAATAGAAGAAGAGTATGTTTTTGCTACAGAGGCTAGTAAAGAAATGATTTGGTTACAAAGGTTTATGGACGAATTGGGTAAGAAGCATGATATGGGCACATTATACAATGATAGCCAAAGTTCCATTCATCTTGCAAAGAACTCAACATTTCATTCTAGGACTAAACAGATACAGCTCAAGTACCATTTCATACAGTCAATATTGGAAGATGGACAATTGAAGCTGGAAGAGATACACAGTAGCCAGAATCCTGCAGATATGCTAACAAAATTTGTAACAAGGGAGAAACTGAGAACATTCTCAGTTTCAATTGGTCTTCAAGGATGACAATGAAGATGAGAAACAACCAAGTGCAAAGAGGAGTCATTTTCCAGCAAATGAAGCAGCGGTGGAGATACTAAAATCAGTCTCCAAGTGGGAGATTATTGGTTGTGGAGCCTGATTATCTTGTTTATTTTGTATCATAGCATTGTACCCTTGTACTTTAATGGGGGCGAAAATGCTGCCCAAAATTGAATGTTGCTTGGGGGGTCGAGGGTAGGCGGCTATGAATTTATGGAGCCCCCCCCCGGGTGGGGGGTTTCGGGGGCAATGCCCCCGAAGCTAAAAAAATATGTAAAATTTCCTTGTAAAAGTATAGTAATTTCTAGTCAATCTGGGCCATTCATTAGGTGGATGATCTAACGGTAGAAGTTATGTTTTTTTTATGTTTTTTTTTCCCTAGAAGGCAACCCCTTGATTTAATGAGGGTATTGTATTGCGTATGTGTACTATATGTGTATTCTCGGAGCAAGAAATACATAGGGAGACTGTGAGAAAGAACAAAGGATATTATAGTGGATCTGTTGTAGGTTGTGTCTCTTCATTTTGATGGATAATAGAAAGGAAGTATTGGCTGTTCAGGGTGGATGTAACCCAAACGGAGTGAACCAGGTATATCTTTGTCTCTCTGGTTTTATGTGTTTTGTGTGCTTGTGTTTTCTGCATATTTTATGTGTTTCATTTCTCTATAAAATTTAATTTTCTAACAATATACATGGGTAGGTTCCTTCGGGTGAAATTAACTTTCCAATGGGACCAACCCAACGTCTGGGTCTTGGACCTAATGTCTCCATATTGTTGGAATTCAGAAATTAAAATTGCCATGCAGAATAAAAGATTTTTAGATAAAAAATTTATCATATACCACAGAAACTAAATTTTTTGCAAACCAAAGAATTCTTCCATATAGTGAGCTACTTGATCATAAAATTGATTAGAAAAAATTCAATTTCCTCTCTCTCTAAAATACTTTTCTGACATGTATCTTCTTGGACATGGCATCTACATTCACTGTTTGACTCCTTAACTTGGGGTTGTATAACAACCCATTTCTTTGTGTAGTCAGATAAATATGCTTTCGCTACAACAAAAAAGGTCATTGGTGAGGGTCATGCCTATGACAAAGCATTCAGGTTTTTCACCATTGTTGCATATGGTGATGGTATTTAAAATATTCTTTTTATAATTGCATATAGTGATTATCCTTTAAGGTTAGTCAGAAAATCCATTTTCAATGACACTTTTGGTGAGGGTCGTTAAAGGCCCATGATTAATTCTCTCTTTGGTGACACTTCTAGAGAATATTTTACTAACCCTCACCAATGATCTTGTTGGTTACTTTTGGTGATGATAAAAAAAATTTCATCATCATTGATCATTCCAATGAGTTTTTGATGATGCTATGTGTCTGTTACTATATTTTTTGTAAAAAGATAATGATCTAAGACCATTTTTATGTAGTCTTTTTCATTATGTGTCCAATGATATTTTGGTTAGAGTCAATAAATTTGTTAAGAAGTAATTAGTGTGTATAATTTCCCTCAATTAATGAGGATATAGTTTTGTTATGAGTCAACACATAATTCATCTTTGTTGGGTTAATTATCTCGCAAATTCCCTATAGATTAAGTTCCACTAGTGTGTGTAGGAACCATATTGTTTAATACATAATAAATCTTGGTCAATTTTATTAATGAGAGAGATCTTGCACTCCTCAATTCTCCTAAAACACCTTGACATGCCTTGGCACACAGTAACATTCATTGGAATCTCACATGTATTGGAACATATTTGTACCTAAAACATCTTGCCATGACTAGGAAACCCAAGCACATGCTAACATGCCCTACCACAACATAACGCTCCTCTATAATGTGTTGGCATGCCTTATAGTAACTAACATGCCCTAGAACACCTTGGTATGCATTCACATACATTATCACTTGGAACACATTGACACTTGGCAAGTAGTGGAACCTATTGTTAGTGTTCCTAGCATTCCCCTTTCGAAAATGCTAAATTATTGACTTATTAACCCTCTCATGTGTTCATTTACTTGCATTTTAGCTTTGTTCTCACTTTTTTCCTTAACACTCCTTGACACATGTTGGCACACCCTCACACCGTACACATCTTGGCATGCCTCAACACCTGACATGTCTTGGCACTATTTGGCACATGTTAGCACACCTTGAAACTCCCTAGCACACTCTTACAATTCTTCACATGCCCGAGTATTCCTTATCATGTCATACCACTACCTAAAATACCTTGTCACTCCCTCCTTCGCATGATTAGAACTCATTGACACCCCTTGACACACCCTCATATTCATTCATTTAAGTGAATTTTTACCTACATCTCCCTCTTGTTTCCCTAATACTTAGTAACACTACCTTCTATGTAATGGCACTCTCTAGCACACCTTATCACACTTTGACATTCCCTACCACTTCATGACATGCATAACACTCTGTGACATACATTGTCACTTGCCACGTGTTGGAAATTGGTAATTCTTAGCATGTGTGACATGCATTGATATGCCTTGCTATACTTTGGAATGCATTGGCATGGTTTGATATGGCTTAATATTGAAGTTATTTGAGATCAATTATTGGAAAGGAGGAGGGAAAAATAAAGGAAGAATTGGCACTTTGAATGCACTAATACCTAGCACTTGCGATGTATTAGCACCTACACTACTACAAAAAAGGCCTTGAGGACTGATTTTTCTTGTAGCAAACTTGCCAAAACTTCCTCTAAAAGTGTTTTTATGGATTAAAGGGTGGTTTTGAACCACCCCCCCGAAAGTCATGAAAATTTCAACTTTTTCAGGGGGTTTTTTTAACAATTGTCTCTCTAAAAAAGTTTCTCCTGAAAGGGTTTTTAAATGATTTCCCCTAAATATATTTTCCATGTAAGTGTTTTGAAAACCACCACACCCCCCAACAAGTCATGAAAATTGAACTTTCGGTGGGGAGGGGGATTTTTTAACAACTGCCTTTATGTCATGTCCCCAAATTTTTTATTTTTTTTTCATATGAATATCTATGTGATTTAGCACCACCTTTTTCTTTAACATCTTGTCCCAATACTATATCTTATATCTTTATAGTGAACCCATCACATTTAAATCCCTAGTCGTACATTAACATGGTTAATATATATCACCTATACTTTAACCTATCCCTCTATCTCTAACATACCCTTACCTTCTCAATTTTTCAACTGATACCCTACATCTAATTTTTAATAATATAAACTTTCAAAATTATTAATTTTTGTCCTAATCAAATCCTCTAACCCTCTAACCTATGGTCTTATAGAAATCATATTCCAATTCCCATATTAATATGGTTATTCCTATACTAATCTCAATAGGACCGACGCAAATTAATACACTTCATGCATATTGGTTTGGCTTTCATAAGGTAAGTACAAAGTTTTATATGCTCCCACCATAGTTTCATTTCTAATTTATTGGAGTACACTACCTAATGAATTTTCCATTTTGCTAGTCTCCATGTGGCAAGGGTCACATGTCCTCACATTTCCCTCCCAATCATTTCGAGGTCCCAAATGGACGATGGAGATTAACCTAACATGGATCTACAGTTCCGATGTGTTATTAAAACCATAAGGGGTTTACCCTATGTGTATTTGTCTCATTCCGGAATTTTCGTTGTGAGTTTTGTGGCTGTCTATCTCACTAGAGCTATGCCTACATAGCTCGACCTACAACTATGTTCTCTAGAGGCCCTGCGAGTTTCTTCTCCATTGTTATATTGAGGATTGTGGTTTAAAGGTGATACAACTTTGAGCCCTATGTCCATGCCATCTTAGGTAACTTATTTATGAATTTTTTTATTTAAATGTTGTGACCCCTTTATGTTTTTTTTACTAATGAAATAGGGTCGATTTTTTAGGCATACTACATCACCATTTTGACTAGTTACTTGACATTATTTCAAGTAAACAATGGATATCCCTATATCTCAGTTTCTCATGAATTTCATTTATTATTTAGCTCTCTGAGTATGTGTTTCTTGTATTTTACAGAGAGGCTTACTCTATATTCCATATGAAGACATTGGAGCAACAACCTCCCCCTTCCAGCATTGTGATAAAGCTTCTTCAAACCATCCTACAGCCCTTAGGCAATTATTTGTCGAGGAAGAGGTAAGTTTCCCTCGAATTTCCTCTTGGGTTCAATGGTTACTCTCTCATTCAATTCAACATTTCTAGGTTTTGTTAATATAAGTAATGGATTTTTTTTATTTTTTTATTTTGGGGTACCTACCCTTCCTAAATTGTTCTCGGTTTGTATTTCTCAATTCATTTTATGACTACAGTGGGATATTAGTAAGTAATTTGTCCCATGTTTATCTCTGTTTTGATTTAATGAGGTGTTTACTCCTCTTCCCTTCCATATTTCGTACTGATAATCTAGAATTGGGGTTTTTAATTTCAGTTCCTAATTTTTCCTTTAATAATTCTCTCTATATTGGCCACACTACCATGATTGAATTTGAATTTCTACTTTTGGGTATAAACAAACCTTTCTGTGAAAACCCCGTCATTCTTCTTTCAGTTTTTGGGTTGCATTATTCCATTCACATCACTGTGGTCAGTGTGTCTCTTTCATTGTGTCTCTATCATTGTGACTCGGTGGCTTAATTTTGGTCAGCATGAAGTTCAGTGTCGAATGGTTTAGCATAAATCTCAAGTTATACGTTTATCAGCATACTAGTTTATTCAATCGTTTTCTTTCACACCAGTATTGTGACTATTGTGCTTAGTGGAGATTGGGGTTTTAGTTTTGTTATGCACGAAAATCCTCTCTGTGGAAAGAGATGATCCCTCTAGCCCTAGGATGGGTCTAGTAACAATAGGGAACAATTAAAATTCTAATTTCCTAGATTGTAAATTCATGTAGATTATGAATAGACCACCTACCTCAATCTGACGCTAATCCTCATTTGAATTCGTCGATCCTTCTTGTTCCATGGTCAGATCTTCATCACCATTGGCACTTGGTTACCTACACAAGGGATAAAAAAATATAAAACGTAAAAGAATATCATATATCTTGCATATACAACCTACTTTGTTGATCAAGGAAAAATAAGAATCGAATCACACATTGAAGATAGGATTGGAAAGCACGAATCAATTGTATTATATTAAAATATATAGGGGGAGTTAAAACCTTTGCCTTGATGTCGCAGCTCTACTTTGACAGGTCCTAATCTAGGCACGTCTCCAAATCTCTCTTTCAGCTTGATGTGGAGGGAAAAAGGTCTCAAATATCGCTTGATACCTATAGCAACAAATGTCTCTATGTTGTTCTTATATCTCTATTCAAACTAGCAGAGCTATGGGAGATTGTCCATTATATAACAAAGGAGGAGGGAGCATGCATCCAATTAAGGTGGGGAAATGGGTTATCTCTTTGGGTGGTTCCACTTTTGTAGGAAAAAAGAGCCCAAAGTGATAAGCTCAGATCTATCCTCAGGAACAAACAACCATCTCTCCCCCACGAAGCTCCTAGATCTCAAAGGTTCACTTCCATTTTTAAAAATCTTTCCAGAAGAGGATCAAGGTGGATATGATCCTCAATACGGCACTGATCAACACTACCCCATACCAAAAAAGGGCCATCACCGCGAGCAAGACACAGAGAGGGTGTCTCTCTCCAGATAACTAGGTTTTCAAAGAGCTGCTTCAGGAATGGTCAACAAAGAGTTTACTCATTGTGATGGAAGGGATATGATGACATTTTCATGATGCAAAATAGACACAGGGGTCACTGTTAAGGGTCTCCACGATTAGGAATAGGGAATACAGGGACAGTGACAAATTTATGTGTAATGACTTCGTAATGCTAGTTTTGTGGGTAACCACAGTAACTATTTGCAATGAACACTAACCCCTAGTTGTATGATGGAGATAACTTATATTTTTCATAATTTCTTATCGTTTCTTTACTATTAAGTTTAGATTGTTTTTATTCCTAGAAAAATTCACTTTCTGATAAGGTATAGTACTACCCAGAGCATAGGTTACTTCACTCTGTGTTGATAAATTTGGTTTGTATCCCTAGGATAGCATGATGCTTGTCTATCCTCTGGTTTTTAGATCTGATCGTTTGGGTTTTCCATTTAGTACTTATGCTCTATTTTATGCAATGATCCACTTTATATGTTTACACACAACATTTTCTGAGTTATATATGTAATTATTTCTTAGGCATAACATTTGTATATATAGTTACATTTTTCCAGGACTGTGTTCCTTCACTTAATTATTAATACCATTCATAATTTCATTTATATTCATGATATTTATCATATACTCCATATAATTATATAGCAACTTGTTTCTCCCTTCCTTCTATTCGTTGGTGTGAAAGCATAGGATTGGCTTCTATGAGGTGTTACTATGTTATATTTCTTTGTGAATTTATATTGAAACCTTGGGTTTCTATCACTTGCATTTTTAATAGCAATTGCATTGGCACTTTTGGTATTTCATTTACCTTTACACTACTTATGAAAGGTGTGTAACATGTTCTGGGGTTCTGCCCCTTAAGGTAACACGCAATCTCTTATCATAGACCTGATTTGGTGCCGAGGTTTGGCACAATCGTTTTCAATTATCAAACAACTCCATTTTTTCACTTACTACTCTACACAAATTTTGATTTTATAATTCCTTATCTTCTCTATTATTTTCAATTCATTATATGAGATTTAATATGCATTAATATCACCCAGGTTACCTCTTTTGCTCAGATTTGGTCTAGTGATCCAGAAGGGGACATCCTCTCCTCCTCAGGTTAGTCCAATTTATTCAATTATTATCTATCTGATATACATATTGAAAAACAATATTACTTACAAAATTCTAAATCTATATGCGAGGGTGGAGAAAATAAAATATGGGACAATATACTTAGGTAAGTTGTCCTCATATCTTGGATAGTGTAATAATTTTATTAGTCAATTGGATTGTTTTCTAATTCCCATATTTTATTTTGCAGGTATTCTAGTGTAATGTTTCATTGATTTTCATGACACAACTGCTTCCTTTCCTACACATGCTTACAATTTATACTTTCTCCCTTAGGTTAGTAGCCTGTTGTTCCATCACAGCCCTGATTCTTGCACCTAGCTTAATCCAACATTTCTAGATTTTATTTGTCAAGGCCATTTTTGTTCCTTGACAATAAATTCCATGGATGTAACATTTCTCATTTTTCAATTAGTCACATAGATATATATGACAACGATATTCCTAAGGATATTTGAGAATTATTGTACTTAGAAAATTTATTTATTTGATATTTCGAATTATGAGTTATCATATTCATGTAACTGCTACCAATTTTTAGAGGTGTAATGCCTCTCCCATTTTTTCATTATTTAATATACTATAAGTAATTTCCAGTTTCCTCTTATTTATAATGTTGGCCTACTTGGTGCTTTACAAGTAATTGTTGCATGTATCAATCTTTTACACCTAAATGTATTTTTAATTTCTTGTAATTTATGGTTGAACTACTTTACTGTAATTCATCTATGCATATATACACGGTAATGTTTATCAAAATATAACCCCCATTTGGTTTATAATTTCAGACTCTCATTACATCTGCTTTCAATAACTTAGTTTGTGTAAGAAAGACTATATATTCATTGTATTTAAGTAAATTGTAGACATTGTAAGATACACATTACTAATTACTGAATACTTTATTAAGTATTTACATACCACTAGTACATCTCAGCACTTAAACATTTAGTCTAATAAGGTATATAATAAAAACAAATATAACCTCCTAGCATACTACACTCTCATACTTTCAAGGTAGAATTTTTCCTATTACTTTAGACCAGAATTCTTATCTAGCCATTTCTAACCACATAAGAAGTTTAATATAAAACCTCAACACATAACATACCAATTTTTAAAGGTGAATTTCCCCCCGAACCATGAGCTGCTCCTCAGAGCTCTCCCCTGAGCCTAGATCAATATTCCACAGTCTTGACCACCTCTTCTCACACTAGTGAGGGCACTTTTAATCCCACTTTCCCTCAAAAAGTTTACATAATGGTGTCCCATTATTATGGGATGGTGTTCCGCATAGCCTAGGATTTTATTTTGTTTTTTTCCCCAAAAGCTACTTTAAAACATGCTTCTCCTCAACACAGTTTTTCTTAGCTCTTTAATATGGATTTTTGTTACGTATTTCCCCCCCATCTAATTTAATTATTTATTTATTTTTCTCCAAAGTATTTTCTAGAGAATTTTGGGAAAGTTTGAAATTATATTCCATCCTCATGGATAAGAATTTCTTGATCTCAATTACTCTCTCTTTAAAATATTTCTATTTCTTTCAGAATTAATTATTAACTTAAAATAATTTTGTCAACAACATAATTGTTCCATAGGTCCACCTATACCTTAATCTTATTTGCATAATATAATAACCATAAATCATGGGTATTACACTCTAAAAGTGTTTTCTCATGAATTGTTTTTGGTGGGGTGGGGGGGGGGGGGCAAGTACAATGAATTCCCTTAAATATATTTCATTGAGGTTTTTAAACACCCCTTTCCCCGAAAGTCCTGAAAACTTTTCACTTTTTTGTGGCGAGGGGTTTCTAACAACCGCCTCTAAAAGTGTTTTCTCATGAATTTTTTTGGGGGGAGGGGTTTTCTAAAAGTGTTTTGAGGGTGGTTTAAACCCTTCCCCCCACCTCCCTCAAAAAAAAAAAAATCTAAGAATTTAACATTTGGATGAAGTCATTTAAGAACTCCTCTAAAAGTTCAAATCTCATGATTTTTTTTTTGGGCGTGGGAGGGATGTGTCTAAAAACACCTCCAAAAGTTAAATTCTTATGGTTTTTAAGGAGGGTTTCTTGACAAACGCCCTTAAAATTCATAATAATGTAACTTAAGAATTAAAAATTTTAGGTGGTTTTTAAATGCTCGCTTCGAAATGTTCAATTATCATGAATTTTGGGGCATGGGGGTATTTTGGTGTATTGAACAAGACAACGAGAAATAAGGGTAACACGGATGGGCAAAAGTGACAGGTTAAAACATGGTTTATTGAGATCTATAATCGTAGCATTAGAGAATGGGAAAGAGTTTATATTCTTGAAAAATTGGTGCATATAATATAATTTTCATAACAGATTAGCCATGTTATTATCTTGTAAGGACTACATCGTAAATGATAATTTAATTATTCTAATATTTTGGGAAGGAATGCATTTGAATTCTAGTGCATGAAATGGTAAGAATCAAGATTATTTTCTTAAAAAAGTTCATATGAATCTTGTTTATATAGAGATAAGGACCCATGTATGTTTTCTTGGAAATATTATTTGTTTCTATGTAGAAAAGCAATTGTTTCTTTATTAAAAGAACACATATTCATATGCATAGAAGCAATAGCTATTGTGTTAGTTTTCTTGAAAAAAAATGTGTTTACATATAAAAAAGGAAATAACTGTTTAGTTAGATTTCTTGAGGAAGAAATATTTATTGCATACTCAACAAAATATCTATTGGGTTAGAAAAGTATATAATTACATGAAAAAAAAAGAATAACTACAATATTTGTTCTATTTTGGAAAAATAGTATTTCTTTACATGCACAAAATTGATTTTCCTTGGCCTAGTTTCTTTTGGAAGAATAATATGTACTTGCACGCAAAAATATAATAACTATTCTGCTAATTTTCCTTTAAATGATTAAGAGTAGTTGCAAGATCTTTCCTTCTGGAAAATAATGTGTCTTGTAAAATGAAAAAATAGCTATCATAGTATTATCTTTGGAAATATTTCTCTCTTCTTCTGTGAGGAGATGGTGATAATCATGGAGGTTATTTTGAATATCAATTTATGTTTTTAGATAGAGGAAACAATGTATTTACTTTTTTTCTTGTAATGCAGGTGAAGTGTGGGCAGATGAACATGCCTTGGTAATCTTTAGTTATTTTACTTTATGCATATGTGAATTGGATGGATAGACATGTTTCATAGCCTTAATAATGCATGGATAAATATGCATGTTGGTGAAATAATGTATTTTCAATTAACAAATGTTAAAGGAGGAACATAAAAATATGTTTGAATTATAACTAGTAGGGAATTATAATTTGGGATTGATAAATGTTTTATATAATCCTGATGTCAGAATTTTCTGACAATAGTAATTGCAGGAGGAGATTATGATGTATGCGAAGGATAAATCATATTTAACATTATGGTAGGTAATGAAATAATTGTTCATGTAAATTGAGGGATTTTCGAGTGTAGGATAATCCACTGAAGGAAAAACCATGCCACAAAGATACCATGCTTGAGGAAATATGGGTAAAAGATACCATGATTAATGTATTGGTCTGAACCTATTTATGTTTGAGTTTATGATGATATTTTTTTTTTTTAATTTTAACAATGGTTAAGGGATGAACACCCTTACAAGCCTTTGAGTGTGGGGTGAACACCCTCCTAAAATATTTAATAAAATAAATGCTTACACATTTTTTCCTTTAGGTTTTATGGCTTTCCATTGATGTGTATGCCTATTATGTCATTCTAGTGAAGTGTCTTCCTTACATGATGTTGATAATTACATCGTCAGTTATGTGATTAACTAGCCTAACTAAATGAACAATGATATTAATGTAAGGTTACAGTAGGGATTTTTATGTTAATATGCTGCAACAATGGTTGCTACATTATGTGACTTGCTATTCCATTGTAAAGAACTATGAAATAAGTGATTGTGAATATTGCATGCTAGTAAATTTTGTAAGAATTTTTTGATCCTATGTATTTTTACATGAGATTTACTAGGAGACATTATAATTTTGTTGTCATTTATTATTTTAGTATATATATTCAAAAGTAAAAATATAAAAATTAAAGTATTTTTTAATTTGCACATGTTTCGTTTATATACTTAGCTATTCTATTTTATTAAAATATTTCTCTTTTATTATAATGTTTTATAAACCATATATAAAAAGTTATAATAAATAAATAAATAAATAAATATATATATATATATATATATATATATATATATATATATACACTCTCAAATCATATAAATTTATATATTGAACAATTACATTAGAAGTGTACTATTTTATATTTTTATAACATTTCAAAAAAATATAAAAACTAAATATATAATAAATTTAATAAATTTATATTTATAAACTATTATAATACGAGTATAACATTTCAATAATTATATATATTATATATGTATATTATAATATATTTTTTTGTCATATATATAATTTTAAAATATTTTAGTATGTTGATATTAATATCGACTCTTATTTGAAAATTTTAAGTGCAAAATGTTTGTATCAAAATTCGAACACTAATGCTAATTATGTAATACCTCTCACTTCAAAAAAAGAAAAAAATCATCAGACTTTGACGATATATGATTTATATTCTTAACTATGTCATTTCTATGCGACCATAATTAAGATTCTTGTATAATTTATAGCCATCTTAATCAAATCCGTTTTCCAAAGAAATATTATGCAAACATGTCTAAATTTTAACCTTGGTCCTATTCCACTTAGGACTAATGCATTGGAATGGTTTTTATCCTACTAAGGACTGTGACATGTTTAATATACATTTATAATTCCATTGTCCTTATTTTTCTTTACAGGACCTCTTTATATATATATATATATATATATATATATATATATATATATGTGTGTGAGATCCTTCAATCTTTATATATATCTATCATTACCCATTTCTATCATTCCTCAATAATTTTGATGTTTGACCCAAACTTCCACGGATATAAATCTCATAAATATTATAACGATGCCTAACTAATTTCTTCGACTCACTCAAATCAATGTGTAACTTAGTTACTGTTCTATTTGTTCATAGTTGAAATAATGTAAGTATTTATTGCCAAGTTATCATTGTTCATTGATTTGATTTGTTGGTGTAATAGTCATCCTAATTGATATTATCAGTAATGGACTTTTCGTGTACCATATCTTTTTCGATATTATTACTCCTCGATCTAACCCTCACTTGTCATATCGATTTACCTACCCTATAGCTATCACACTTCATGCAAATTTGAACCAATGAGTTGTTATGAAATCAACGTTTGATCTCGAGATCTGATCATTTCGATGTGGTTCCATTTTATTAATGTAATTTCCCGTAATTGGTTTTGGAATTCTCGCCTAATGTTTGAACCACCCTTCTTGGTTGTCAACATCCGTTCATAACAGCTGGAGTAGTATCTGAGTAGACGTTCCTGCTTTTCCTTTCGATTGGGAATTAAATGGTTACAGTACTAATCACATGGCTCAAATCTATTTTTCGATACGTAGTTTTTTTGTTTCCCCATGCCATTGAATTCTAATATGTATGTATCTAAGGTTAATCATTGATCTAGATACACGTGGATGGTTGAGATAATTGGCTTACTAGGGTTTTTGTTTGACATAAACCCTCTCATATTTCGATGTGTTTCTCATTGTTGCTCGACGTCTTTGCTCAGATGTTCCTCATATTCACACATGACGAAAGGTGTAGCAGAGGCTAGAATGCTTCTGCTTAATCCAAGTAACCAATTTATTCGATTTCCCAACTAATGCATTTTTTATGTTTTTCTCAGGTCGCATTGTATGCATTTTATGAAAACTTTTAGCTACGATTGGTTTAATTTCTTATGTTACTGTTGAATAGAGTTTAGGATTAATTTATCATTCCTATTAGTTTGTTCTCGTGGTCATTTGTTAATGAACCCTTCATTACTATCACTTTCTAGTGGTTCCAATGAATTCTTGCTTTTA
Source organism: Pinus albicaulis (assembly GCA_034641835.2). Classification (NCBI taxonomy): domain Eukaryota; kingdom Viridiplantae; phylum Streptophyta; class Pinopsida; order Pinales; family Pinaceae; genus Pinus; species Pinus albicaulis. Next base: position 757,784,447 of record CM076569.1, on the reverse strand, counting down.
GAGTGATGAGTAGAAGTGATTTCGCTAGCTTTCCATGGGTAGCAACAGTATTATGTATGGCATTGAGGTTCTTTTTTATGTTTATCCTCAGAACCTCTCGTTAAATAAATTTCATATGGTAAATAAAATTCCAATTTCTGTGTACTAATGTCTGTAATGCATTTGGATGTAAACAAATAATTATTACAAGGGTAATCTGTGGCTCAATGTTTTCCAAGCTATTCTTTATGAGGTTTAAATCCTCGGTGCATAGTTCAGTATTCTTTCATTCTGGCCTTATGCCTATGGACTCGAGGTTCAAATTATCCCTCTTAACCTTTTTGGTTATGAAATTCACATTCCAACGAGATGCTTAACGGTTGCAAATTGATGCTTCCAGGTTGGTTACGAACTAGTTGTTATAGTTTAATTCATATATACATTTTTTTCATTGATTAGTTATCTATTCTCATTTTGGTTTCCTTAATGTTTTCACGGAGAAGCTCTATCAGCCCTGCAACAAACCTCAAGGTAATACGCCTTATCTGTATGATGTGTATGTAAACCCTATTTCGTTTAATTTATAAATTTCCCCCAATTGTAATATTTCTAATTTGTTTACTGGTTTTATGTAGGTACAAATGGCTTCCCCTGCTTCTTAATGTTAATACTGGGTTAATCACATCTCTTGGTTTCCATTTTAACAAGGACCCCCTGGCTTGACACGTTTGTATCATTGTTTTGAATTTCTCCTATGCGTTCGTCATCACTCCTATGTTGCAGATGGTGTATATTATTATGTTGTAGTGACCCATAGTGTATACTATGTCATTGTACTTAATCGTTGTTTTACGGTACTCTATTAAATATTTATGGGTAGAGTACCTAAATGGACTATGTTAAACTTTTCTACTAAATTTCTTTACACAATTTTAATATATATTTATGTATATGTACCTGTATCATTTTCTTGATCACTATTGAGCTCTTCTTCTACTACAGTCTGGGGGATTTTGACTTACCCTGCTTGTATCACTACGAATAGTATTTATCTTCTGTATACATATTTTTATTTAATGATAGTAGCTAAGGAAATTATAAGTTTGGTACATGTTCTAACAAAAAATGTTTTGCTCTTCCAATACCAATAACTATGATACTTGCATATCATTTAGTCTCGTATACGGCTATGTTGAATGTGATATTTACATTTGTTCTGTTTATGTCACTATAGCACAGAACTTGATAATATTTTTTCATTTTCACATCCATGTATTCTATTTCCCAATTTAAAACTATAATTTAAATATGATGTCACAATCAGTATTTTTGTTTTTATACACAGAAATTCAAATTTTTGATGTATTAACTTAGCTTATCTTCGAACGTACTTCTACTTTTCTTATATCCCATTCTAAGTAAATTTTAAACTACTTAGGAAAAAATTGTATAACAATCAAGTAGATCCATAGATTACTGTGTGAAACTTATTTATTTCTTAATCCTACTTAAAATTAGTTTCAGTACTTTCATACAGCTACCTTAGTTTTCATATCTTATGTATAGCTATTTCATATGTTTTCAGAACAAGAAATCTTTGGTATTTACGAATTTTATTTCAAACTTATGGCTAATAATGGTGGATTAATTTTATGTTTTGACTGCCCCTCTATTACCTAATTCTGAATTTATATTCTGTTCTTAATACAGTAATATGCATTTGCACAATAGCCTCTATCTACAACTATATAGAGCTATCTACGTCAGATATGAATTCTAATATAACTTACTCTTAGTGATATTTTTCTTTGAGATTCTAGTCAAGGAAATAATAAAAAATTATTTATTTAAATAAAATAGATAAATTATCTCTTAGATTCCTAACCCCAGATTTAAACTTGTCACCAGGTTTAAACACTCTAGGAGTTGGATCTAAACAGACTTTGTCCATACAACCACACAGATTTTAGTCTTAATACTGTAGCAAAATCTATTAAATTTATGGGCCTTTTCTAAATCACTATAACCAATGCAAATTAAACATATGTGTATTCCACAAATTTAACTTAAGAAATTTCACATTAATCTTAACTCTTCCCTAATCAGGTGTGAAGAATCACATATGAGAATTTAAAATCATACAATTCATTTCTAGTATAGTGTGCATACCAATTAGCTCTAAGTAGTTTCCACCCAACTGTAGAGTTCTCTATCTGTAACTCACCCTCGAGAAGAGACCTTAGCTCCAGTGATAGAAAACGATTTGTCTATCATGGAAAAAATTATTTAAGCTTTGTTTTCCCTAGCCTATTTCCATTTACTGCATCAAGCAAATTTAGGATTCTTTCTTCCTGTTTTGGCTAGGTTTTCCCTCTATTTCTTCCACATATGTACTTTAAAAGAGGTCTTTTCCACTTTTCTAGATTTTTCCACATCTTCCCAATACTTTCCTCTTTATTGGGGGAATTAGATATTTTTCTCCAAATCTAATTTTTTTAGTAACTTTTTTTTATTCCTTCCAAGGATTTCTGGAAGGTGTGGGAAAATCTTATCGCCTTATCCATCCTCATGGATTAGGTTTTTCAAATTTAAATTCTCAATCTAGTCATTACACACATAATTTTCCATTTTATTTTATTAAATAAAAATAGATAAAATAACTCCACATAATAGTTTTCCATTGGGGTCTACTTCCCCTTTGGACTTTTTCAATTGTCAAATTGAAAAAATAGAAACTAAGGGTATTACATATTCCCCCACTAAAAACAAACACTGTCCTCGGTGTTGATAACATAATTAACTAAATCACCGTGTAAATAGTGATGGATATTTTTCCATCATATCAACCTCTCGCTCCCAAGTAGCCTCTTCGGGTGTAAAGTGCCTCCACTGTACTTTCACCCTAGCCACTGTCTGGTTCTGAAATTCAATTTCTTCTCACTCCAAGATTTGAATCGGCTCTGGAAGGAATTCCCCTTCTGGTTCCACTTGAATCACATTCAAATCAATAACGTGAGCAGAATCATGTACATATTTTTTTAATAACCAAACATGAAATGCATCATGAACTTTAATGTGAATGGGTAAGGGAAGCTTATAGGCAACTGGTCCCACTCTTCCTAGCACTTCAAAAGGGCCACAGTATCAAGGAGCTAATTTTGCACAACTTATGGTGTGCAAAGTACTCTTCTTAGGCTTAATCCTCAGATATACATGATCACCCACACTAAATTCTCTATGAATTCTCTTTTTGTTTGCATATCTTTTCTATCTGTCCTGCGTTTTTTTGATATTTCGCTTAATCTGTTTCAAAAATATTTCCATTCCTTGTAAAGCTTCTGGTCCAAGTATCAATTTATCTTCAGGTTAACTCCAACTTAGGGGGGTATGGCACTTTCTGCCGTAAAGTGCTTCAAAAGGGCTCATATTTATCGAAGCTTGGTAGCTATTGTTGTAGGAAAATTCTTCTAAGTGTAAATAGTCTTCAAAATTGGTTGGCCTATCCATAACATACATTCTTAACGTGTCCTCTAGAATTTGTTTTGTTCTTTCTGTTTGACCATCATGTTGGGGATGGTGGGCAATACTAAAATTTAATTTGGTACCCATGCCTCCAAAAAAACTCTTCCAAAAAGATGCAGTAAATTTTGCATCTTTATCTAAGATGATCATTTTAGGAACACCATGTAACCTCACAATCTCCTTCATAAACACATTTTCTACTTGATTTGTACCAAAGGTAGACTGTATAGGTATAAAATGAGCAGCTTTAGTCAAAGTACCAACTACAACCATAATAGAATCATTACTGAGTTCTCGGTAAACCAGTAATAAAGTCCATGGAAATAATTTCCCATTTCCATTCAGAAATAGGTAAAGGATTCAACAACCCAGCCAGATGTTGATGTTCAACCTTTATTTTTTGATACTCAATACATCTAGCCAAGTATTTTTCAACATCCTTCTTCATACGAAGCCAAAACAGGTTCTTTCTTAAATTTGTGAGTAATTTCTGGTGTCCAGGATGTCCAACATAGGGTATTTTATGATATTCATCCATAATTTCTTTCTTTAGTGAGTCTACATCAGGAATGTACAATCTATCTCTGTAAGAAATTAGCCCTTTTTTATTTTGTGTATAACCTTTCATTTCTTTTTTCAGCATTTGTGTCTGAAGCTTTTGATATTTTTGGTCTCGGTTCACTACCTCTTGTATTAGTCCCTCCAAGTCAAAATTGACACTACTTCCAATATTATTTACACTTTGCCAAGCATTTCATCTTAATGCATCTGCAATATTTTTTTACCTGCCTTTAATATGTTTTATCTCCATATCAAACTCACTAAGGAAAGACAACCACCTAGTTGTCCTAGCATTCAAATCTGTTTGAGTGAAGAAATACTTTAGGCTAATGTGATATTTCATCAACACAATTTTTTTCCCTAGAAGGTAATGTCTCCACATCTTAAGGGCATGTACTACAGTAGCTAATTCAAGATCATAAACACTATAATTCTATTCATGTTTTTTAAGTTTTCTGGGTTCATAGGCTATAACATAATTTTCTTGTAATAGTACTCCCCCTAATCCCTCTCCAAAGGTTCATAGGCTATAACATATTTTTCTTGTAATAGTACTCCCCCTAATCCTTCTCCAAAGGAATCTGTGCAAAATAAAAATTCCTAATTTGGGTTAGAAATATTTAAAATACGTGTTGCATTAAGTTTTAGTTTTAGTTGTTCAAGATATTTTGACATTTTTCAGTCCATTCAAACTTAACTCCTTTCCTTTGTAAGGAGGTAATGGGGTCGTCTAAGGTTGAAAATCTCTCTACAAAACTCCTATAGTAACTTGCAATTCCCATAAAGGATCTTACAACAGACACATCATTAGGTATAGACCACTCTCTAATTGCTTTTATCTTCTATGGGTCTACTACCAACCCTTGTTCTAAAATTATATGCCCTAAATATTGAATTTTATCTTTGAAAAATTCACATTTCTAAACTTAGCATACTATTTGTTTTCCATGAGAGTTTGCAAGATAGTTCTAAGATTTTATTTATGCTCAGCTTCACTTTTTAAATAAATCATAATGTCATCAATAAATACTAGTATAAATTTTTCCAAGTATTTATTTAAGACTCTATTCATTAAGCACATAAAAGTGGCAAGTGCATTGGTCAATCCAAATGGTAGGACCATAAAATCATAGTGTCCATACCTAGTTCTAAATGTTTTTTTACTTATATATTCATCCTTGATCCTTAACTGGTGGTAACCCGTCCTTAAATCAATTTTTGAGAACACGGTTGCTCCTCTAACCTAGTTAAACAAGTCATCTATCCTAGGTAATAGATGTATGTTTTTTATTGTCAGCTTGTTTAATTGATGGTAATCATTACACATTCGAAAAGTCCCATCTTTATTTTTCACAAACAACATCGGTGCTCCCCATGGGGATACACTCGGTCTAATGTAACCTCCGTCCAACAACTCCTATAGTTGCATTTTAAACTCCATTAATTCTTGAGTACTCATTATGTATGGGGCTCTAGAAACTAGAGTTTCTCTTGGCACTAAGTCAATGGAAAAATCAATCTCTCTCATAGGGGGCAGATGAGGAATTTCATCCAGAAAAAAATCCTTGAATTCTCTTATTACTGGTATTGTTTCCAAAATATTTTCCTCTGCTTGTTGTCCCAACTCCTCTACATGAACGGAATACACTTGATAACCTTTTCTAGCAATTCTCTTCCACTAAAGCATTGAAATTTGTCTCATAGATATGGGCTTAGGCTTTCCTTTTAATCTAACAGGTTTTCCCTCCTTGTCAATGCAGTGTAAGGTTTTGTCTAAGCAATTAAACATGGTCTTCTCTTTTTCTAACTAGTCCATCCCTTCCAGTACATCATAAGACCCTAATGGCAGAATATTGAAATTTAATTATGTTTGGTATCCATTCAGATTTATGGTTGTTTGGGGTAACTTATGAGTTACTTTCCATTTTTTACCAGTGGATAAGTCATCTAACCAAGACTGTTGAAAATTTTCTGACTTTAAGCTACATTTTTCTACTATTTGAGCACTGATATAACTTAAAGATGCACCTGGATCTATTAAAATAGTAATAGATTGGTCAGAAATAATACCTTCTACTTCGACCATAGTGGATTGGTGTTCTTCTTGACGATCTTCTAGAGCAATGCTGATTTTGAAGGTGTTCCTTGCCACATCATTAATATTCATTGTCTCTCCCAGTACTTGTATAGTCTGGATCTTTCGGTGTGGGAAATTCCTCAATAAATGAGGTTCTCCACAACCCCAACACTTCAAAGGTTCTTTCATTTTAATATTCCCCTATCTTTTATTATTTCCATTCATTTGTTTGGACCTATTTTGTGATTGATCAGTTTTATTTTCACCCATTTTGCCGAATCTCTTTCTTTGGTGGTTTCTCCCAAAGTTCTTCAAATATGCTGGCTTTTTTTCTTTCCGTTGGAGTCACATTTGTTTAACCAATTATTTACTTGTTTACTCTTACCTTTGAATTGTTGGTAACATAATCTTGCCTTACGCGCCACTTCATCCATCATCTTAGGGTTATCAAACTCTATGTTTTCCTTGTCAATAGTGGGCAGACAGTTCAAGAACCGTTGTACCTTTGCCTTCTCCTCTCTGATATAAAGTACATATTGTAACAAATTTGTGAATTTGGTTACAAACTCATCAATCATGATTTGTACCAATCTGAGTTCATGAAACTCTTTAGATTTATCATCATAATAGTTTTCATTCAAGTATCGATTTTTAAACTTAACTTGGAAATCCTCCCAAGTAACCGTTTTCTCATCAATTGCATGAACCATTTTTTTTTCTTTGCACCACAATGTAGCCTTACCTTGCAGCTGATAAATATCCATCCCGGCTCTTAAGTTACTTTCATATTCATAAACCTGAAAGTACTTTATCATATTCAGAAGCCATGATTCAACATCTTCCTCCTTATCTCCATCATAGGAGGGAGGTTTGACTTTCTGGAATTCACCCTGCAATTCCTTCTTCCATCTAGGATGTTGTCTAGAGGTGTCATCTTCCTTAGAATATTTTGATAAATTGACTCTTGATTTTCTCTCCCTTCCGAAATCTTCACCTTCTTCACTATTCTGGGAATTCAATTCTCTTATTAGTCTATCCTTCTCCTCACTGGCTAAAGATAGCCTTTCATTGTGGATTTTAAGCTGTGTCATTTCTCTTTGCATTCTACACAACATAGCCATCAATGGAGCATTTGGATCTGGCATGTTTTCTCCCCCACCCAGACCTACATACAGCTCGTCCTCTTCAGTCAAGTTCGCAGCTGTATATCTCAGTTCTATTCACTGTATATGAAATTAAACATTAGCAAAATTTAAATTCCACAAAAATTTTACAGCAGCATACAATTTATATGTGGGCACATAATTTGCCTAGTTTTTTAACTAATGCTCTGATACCATTTTTAATACCTCTCACTTCAAAAAAAAAAAAAAAAATCATCAGACTTTGACGATATATGATCTATATTCTTAACTATGTAATTTCTATGCCATCATAATTAAGATTCTTGTATAATTTATAGCCATTCTAATTAAATTCTTTTTCCAAAGACATATTATGCAAACATATCTAAATTTCAACCTTGGTCCTATTCCACTTAAGACTAATGCATTGGAATGGTTTTTATCCTACTAAGGACTGTGAGATATTTAATATACATTTATAATTTCATTGTCCTTACTCTTCTTTACAATTCCTCTTTATAATGTTTATATATATAAATGATATCCTTCACTCATTATATATATCTGTCATTACCCATTTCTATCATTCCTCACTAATTTTGATGTTTCACCCAAACTTCCACCAATATAAACCTCATAAATACTATAACAATTCCTTACTAATTCCTTTGACTCACTCAAATCAACGTGTAACTTAGTTACTGTTCTATTTGTTCATAGTCGAAATAATGTAAGTATTTATTCCAAAGTTATCATTGTTCATCAATTTGGTTTGTTGCTGTAATAATCATCGTAATTGATATTGTCAGTAATAGAACTTTCGTGTACCATCTATTTTCCGATATTAATACTCCTCGATCTAACCCTCACTTTCCATATCGATTTCCCTACCCTACAACTATCAGAATTCATGCAAATTTGAACCATTAAAGTTGTTATTAAATCAACATTTGATCCCGAGAAGTGATGGTTATGATGTGGTTCCAGTCTATTAATGCAATTTCCCGTAAATGGTTTTGGATTTCTTGCCTAACGTTTGAACCACCCTTCTTGGCTGTTAGCATCTGTTCATACCAGCTGGAGTAGTAGTTGAATAGACGTCCCTTCTTGTCCTTTTGATTGGGAATTAAATGGTTACAGTACTAATCACATGGCTCAAATCTATTTTTTGATACGCATTTTTTGTGTTTCCCCAGGCCATTGAATTCCAATATGTATGTATCTGAGGTTAATCGTTGATATAGCTACATGTGGACGGTTGAGATAATTGGCTTACTAGGGTTTCTATTTGACATAAACCCTCTCATCTTTCGATGTGTTTCACATTGTTGCTCGACGAATTTTCTCAGATGTTCCTCATCTTCACACATGACAAAAGGTGTAGCAGAGGCCAGAATGCTTCTTCTTAATCCAAGTAACCAATTTATTTTATTTCCAAACACATGCATGTTTATATTTTTCTCAGGTCGCATTGTATGCGTTTTCTGAAAACTTTTAGCTGCCATTAGTTTAATTTCTTATGTTACTATTGACTAGAGTTTAGGATTAATTTATCATTCCTATCATTTTTCTCTCGTGGTAATTTGTTAATGAACCCTGCGTCACTATCTCTTTCCAATGGTTCCAAAAAATTCTTACTTTTATAATGATGAGTATAAGTGCTTTCACTAGCTTTCCACGGGTAGTGACAACCTTCTGTATGGCAATGAAGTTTTTTTTATGTTTATGCTAAGAACCTCTCGTTAAATAAATTTTTTGAAGTTCATATGGTAAATAAAATTCCAATTTCTGTGTACTAATATATGTAATGCATTTGGATGTAAACGAAAACTTCTTACAAGGGTAATCCATGGCTCGATGTTTTCCAAGCTATTCTTTACAAGGTTTAAATCCTCGGTGCATAGTTCAGTCTTCTTTCATTCTAGCCTTACGCCTATGGACTCGAGGTTGAATTCATCCCTCTTAACCTTTTTGGTTATGAAATTCACATTCCAACCAGATGCTTAACGACTGCACACTGATGCTTCCAGGTTGGTTACAAACTAGGTGTTATAGTTTAATTCGTATGTACATTTTTCTTTCATTAATTAGTTATCTATTCTTATTTCATTTTCCTTGATGTTTTCGTAGAGAAGCTCTATCAGCCCCACAACACACCTCAAGGTAATAAGCCTTATTTGTATGATGCATATGTAAACCCTATTTTGTTTAATTTATAGATTTATCGCAATTATAAGATTTCTAATTCGTCTATTGGGTTTATGTAGGTACGGTTGGCTTCCTCTACCTCGTAATGTTAATATTGGGTTAATCACATTGCTTTGTTTCCATTTTGACGAGGACCCCCTAGCTTGATAGTTTGGTATCATTGTTTTGAATTTCTCCTATGTGTCGGTCATCACTCCAATGTTGCAGATGATTGCATATTATTATGTTGTAGTGACCCAGAGTGTATACTATGGCACTGTACTTAAGTGCTATTTTACCGTACTGTATTAAATATTTATGGGTACACTACCCAACTGGACTGTGTTAAAATTTTATACTAAATTTCTTTACACAATTTAATATATATTTATGTATATCTACCTGTATCATTTTCTTGATCACTATTGAGCTATTCTACTACTTATAGTTTGGGGGATTTTTACTAACCCCACTTGTATCACTATGAATAGTATTTATCCTTTGTATATATTTTTGTATTTAATGACAGTAGCTGAGGAAATTATAACTTCGGTACTAGTTATAAAAAAAATTGTTTTGTTCTTCCAATGCCAATAAATATGATACTTGCATATCATTTAGTCTCGTATACGGTTATGTTGAATGTGATATTTACATATGTTCTATTTATGTCACTATAGCACAAAACTTGATAGTATTTTTTCATTTTCACATCCATGTATTCTATTTTCCAATTTAAAACTAGAATTTAAATATGATGTCACAATAAGTATTTTTGTTTTTATACACAGAACTTCAGATTCCCGATATATTAAATTAGTTACCTTCGAATGTACTTCTACTTTTCTTATATTCCATTTTGCGTAAATTTTAAATTACTTACGACAGAATTGTATAACAATCAAGTAGATCCACAGATTAATGTATGAAACTTATTTATTTCTTAGTTGTACTTAAAATTAGTTTTAGTACTTTCATACAACTACCTTAGTTTCCATATCTTATGTATTTCTATTTCATATTTTTTCAGAACAGGAAGCCTTTGGTATTTACAACTTTTATTTCAAACTTCTCGCTAATAATGGTGGACTAGTTTTATCTTTTGATTGTCCCTCTATCACCTAATTCTGAATTTATGTTCTGTTCTTAATAAAGTAATATTTATTTGCACAATAGCCTCTATCTACAACTATATAGATCTATCTACATTAGATCTGAATTCTAATTTAACTTACACTTAGTGATATTTTTCTTTGATATTCTAGTTAAGGTAATAATAACAGTTTATTTGTTTAACTAAAATAGAGAAATTCTCTATTAGATTCCTAACCCCAAATTTAAACCTGTCACCGGGTTTAGACACTCTTGGAGTTGGATCTAAATAGACTTTTTCCATACAAACATACAGAATTCAGTATTAATACTGTATAAAAATCTATTAAATGTATGGGCCTTTTCTAAATCAGTATACCGAATGCAAATTAAACATATGTGTATTCCACAAACTTAACTTAAGAAATTTCACATTAATCTTAACTCTTCCCTAATCAAGTGTCAAGTATCACATATGAGAATTTAAAATCAAACAATTGATTTCTAGTATAGTGTGCATACCAATTAGCTCTGACTAGTTGCCACCCAACCATAGAGTTCTCTCTCCGTAACTCACCCCCAGGCAGAGACCTTAGCTCCGGTGATAGACAACCCTTTTTCTATCCTGTAACAAATTATTTAAGCTTTGTTTTACCTAGCCTATTTCCATTTACCGCGTCCAGTAAATTCATGATGTTTTCTTCCTATTTTTCCTAGGCTTTCCCTCCGTTTCTCCCATAGAGGTACTTTAAAAGATGTTTTTTCTGCTTTTCCATCTTTTTCCACCTCTTCCCAATACTTTCCTCTTTATTGGGGGAATTAGATATTTATCTCCAAATCTAATTTTTTTAGTAACTTTTTTTATTCCTTCCAAGGATTTATGGAAGGTGTGTGAAAGTCTTATCACCTTATAGATCCTCATGGATTAGGTTTTTTTAGATCTCAATTCTCAATCTAGTCATTGCACACATAATTTTCCGTTTTATTTTATTAAATAAAAAAAATAATAACTCCACATAATAGTTCTCCATTGGGGTCCACTTCCCCTTTGGACTTGTTCAATTATCAAATTAAAAACAAATAAACTCAAGGTATTACAAATTAGGTAATTTAGATTAAAATAGAAGTGTAATATTTCAATAAAATGTAAAAGATGAATAAAATATATATGTGTGTCTTTATGTGTTAGTTATTTGTTATTGAATATATAGGTGTGTCTTAATTTTTTATTTATACCATAAACACTTAAATTATATAAAAAATATATAATTTTATAAATGAAATAAAAGTATAATAATTAAATAAATATAAAATTTAAATATAGAAAATAAACACATGTATATTAAAATAATATTTTAATCTTTAAATTTTGTTAAAATTTACTATATATTTCTTAATTTTTTAGATATATCATACATATTTAATTTATATAAATTTATATATTTCAAACTAGCTATAGTAGAAGTGTAATATTTTGATAAAATATAAATGTTAAATATATAAAAAAAAAACATGTTTATTTATTTTTAAGTTATACATATATATATATATATATATATATATATAAAAGTTAAAAGAAACATGTGTATATTAAAAATTTGAATTTTTTATATATATCTTTATATATATGATCAAACACTATACACAAAATAGGTGACTTAGAATATAATAATTTGGTTAAATAAAAGAGTTGACAAATGAAATATTACATTTAAAAATAATAAAATAATATGTACAGTAACAAATTAAAGAAATTGTAATAAAAAATCAATGTCTGTCATAAAGGAAATATTTCAATTTCCACATTAATTCTACATCAAGTTTATATAGATATATAACCCGATTGAGATTATAATTTACTTGTTATTATGATGGAGATGTGTAATTTTTTCACTACCTAATATGGAGTTGATAAGTGGAATGTTACAATTACAAATATAAAAATAAGCATATGTTTTGATCAATAGTCATAAGCATTTATAGCTGGAAAAGTATGCAAATTATACTTTCCATCAAATAGCCATCATTCGAATTCATATAAAGAAAAGAAAATCTCCATACAAACTTAACATTATTTACCAATTACTCTTGGAAGTCATGATTACTATTATGCAAGCAATTAAAGAATGGTTGAAAAACACATAAACACTCCATGAAAAGCACCCTCAAGCACTCAAAGGGAACCTAGCTCTCTAATCATCAAATGGTCAATAATTTCACCAGGAGCATATTTAACGTAGCCCATACTAATGACAACCATACATGTACTTCTATGAGTACTTAGAGGGAAAATAGATCTTTAATAATTGACATGATCAATATCTATACCAGGTGCATATTGTCTTAACAAGGAAGTATCTTTTCCTATCAATTTGTACATATAATTATTATATAATTATATAGAAAATGAATTTTTAACACTCTACATAATTTATTTGTTAATTTTTTCTCCTATGAAAACCATGGTGGGAAAAATAATACTCCTCCTAACCAATGGGAGTTGGTTTCTACAACCATATTAAGCCATTTTCGTATCTCGATAGTTCTCTAAAACTTGAATATACATTGGGATTTACAATATTATTATTTAATTACCATGTTTAATGTTGACGAAACAGTTGGCCATCAAGAACAATTGTGAATTTGTTTGTAGCTAATCATAATCAAACCAAAAACATGTTTCATGTATGGTGCATAAACAAGTTGGACAAGAATGGTTTCATAAACATATTTTACATTTCGTATTTTCAGGTATCCTATCTTTGATTATGTGCATATATCTTGAACCAATAAAGCCACATCATGGTTTGGATTTTAGGGTTAAGATTTATGGATTAAGACACCACTTTTTTATTTTAATCTTATGTATATGATATAATGACGATGAAAAGCATTGTCATAGAGAGTTGTATGATGAAAATATTATAAGAGGAGCTTCCACCATTACACTAGGTGTCATCCCATTGGGTTGTTTCTTACAAAGATTACAGGTCTCTATGAAATAAAAATATATTTTAGGGTAGCACACAACAAAATTGGTTGTTGAAACATGCTTCTCTACTGGATTAGCTTTAAAAATGAGTGTTGTGGCTCCAACAAAGTTCGTATTATTCCAATAGATTGTGACAATATCGTGTTCTCCAAACTAGCCATGTGGTAATCTCTATTTTGTATGTCGAGCAAGAAGCCTGCCTTGTTACTTATTCAAATATTTCCTTAAAAAGTACATGTCATGTTTTTAGTGGTTGTTTTTCTTCCATGAGGCTACCTTGTTATTCTTCACAATTTTTGTATCTATCATATTGATGTACCAGGACATGGGGAATGCACGTACGACTTCATGGATATTCTGCACAAGAGATGAGTACTCATGTGTTATTCTTCTTGAAAGTAGAGTTTTCATACGAATGCTTTTCCTTATAAAGAAGAGAAAGTGTTCATGTTATTGATAAAAATGTGCATATAATATCATTTTCATAAATGATTAGAGACGTTATTTTCTTGGGAGGACTGCAATGTAAACGATAATTTAGTTATGCTAATATTTTATGGAATAATTAATATGAATTCTAGTGCATGAAATAATAAGAATCAATATTATTATCTTAAAACATTGGGTATGAATCTTGTGTATATAGAGATAAGGACTCATGCTTTTTTTCTTCAAAATATTATGTGTTTCTATGCACAGAAGTAAACGTTCTTCTATTAAAAGAAAACATAGTCATATGCATAGAAAAAATAGCTATTCCATTAGTCTTCTTGCAAAGAAAAATTTGTTTACATATACAAAAAGAAATATCTATTGAGTTATATTTCTTGAGGAAGAAATATGCATCATGCATGCTCAAAATAATAACTGTTGTGTTGGAAAAGTATATAATTACATGAAAAACAATAATAACTATGGTATTAGTTTCCTTTTGGAAAAATAGTATTTCTTTACATGTACAAAGATGATGGTTGTTGGCCTAGTTTATTTTGTAAGAATAATATGTACTTTCACGAACAAAGATAATATCTATTGTGCTAAATTTACTTTAAAAAGTTATGAGTAGGTACAAGAGCTTTCATTTTGGAAAATAATGTGTCTTGTGCAAAGAAATAATAGTTATTGTGGTATTATCTTTGGAAATATTTACCTCTTATTGCGTGAAGAGATGGTGATAACCATGGTGGTTCTTTTAAATATCAATGTACTCTTGTGGGTAAAGGAAATAATGTATTTACTTATTTTCCTATAACACATGTGAAGTGTGGATAGATGAGCATGCCTTGGTAATATTTATGTATTTTACTTTATACATATGAGATTTGGATGGATAGACACGTGTCACATGCATGGATACATAAGATAATTGGTGAAATTATGTTCTTTTAATTAACACATGTGCAAGAAAGAGGAACATGAGTATTATTAGTGGATGAGTATTATTTGGGATGGATAAATATTTTATATAATCATGTTGTTAGAATGTGTTGACAGTAGTAATTGCAAGAAGATATTGTGACATATGATTAGTATAAATTATATTTAACATTATGGTAATTTATGGACTAATGGTCCATGCAAATTGAGAAATTTTTTAACGTAGGATAACCAACTGCAAGGCACAACCAAGGAACAAAGACATCAAGCTTGAGGAATTATGGGTAAAAGTTACCATGATTAATTTAATGGTATGAAACTAGTTATGTTTTAGTTTATGATGATACTATATTTTTAAATTTTTGACAATGGTAAAGGGATGAACACCCTTATAAGCCATTGAGTGAGGGGTGAACACCCCCATGAAATATTTAATAAATTAATTTTTACTAGTTTTTCACTTTGGTATTTTTAGGGTATATCAGCGTCCATTGATGTGTTTTCCTATTATGTCATTCTAGTGACATTGCTTCCTTACATGGTGTTGACACTTACATCATCAATTGTATGATTAAATAGCCTAAGTAAATGGACAATGATAATTATGGGAGGTTACTATAGGTTGTTTTATGTTAATATGTTGTAACAATGGTTGCTACATTATGTGACTTTCTATTTCATTCTAAATTTAGTTTATGTAATGACAATGGTTTTATATAATGGTTAGATAAGGAAATATGGAATAAGTGATAGAGAATATTGGATGCTAATAAATTTCGTAAAAAGCTTTTAATCCTATGTATTTTTACATATAGTTTACTAAAATATTTTATAAATTTGCTGACATTTATTATTTGAGGGAATATATATATATATATATAATCACACATGTAAATCATATAAATTAATATATTTATGAACAATTATATTGAAAGTGTACTACTTTTTATGTATATTTTAATATTTCATTTTTTTGTCGTACAAGTTTGTCTCTACGGGTTTACTCCTACTCGCTATGACACACATGCATCCTTATTTGTTTACTATCCCCATTTATATAGGTTAATCCTGGGGTAACTGTGTAGATTATGGCTTGCTTGATGTTGTTAAACCAGCTCCAAAAAATAGAAGAAAAGAGATATCAACGCCTTAGAAATAAGCCACTTTGAGGGGGCAATTTCCAATACATTACATGAATGAATAATTCTTGGATGATACAAATTACAAAACCTTCTTCCTATATATAGGAGTCAATGGGGCCACAATGTAATCCTAGTGGGCCACAATGTAATCCTAGCCGACCTAACAATAGTAATTTAAGGGCACAATAATAACAATATGAGGGTTACATGGATACAATAAAAACAATAAGGGGGTTACACTAACAACAATAAGGGACTATTCTATTAATATAGGGACTGAACATACCCCTCTCCTTCAAAAATGTGTTTTCCTCAACGCTTCAATAGCTCTGGGTGCTTCTGTATAAAATTCTCATCCTCCCATGTAGAATCTTCAATGGGTAAGTTCTTCCACTTGACGAGATACTCTAAAATTGATCGATATCGTAGCTGTCAATTTCTTGTTTTCATGACCACTTCAGATTCCAATATGATTTTCCCTTCCTCATCAAGTTTAGGCAATATTGTTTGAACTGGAAGATTTTCACCTATAACCTACTTTAAGCATGAAACATGGAAAATTGGATGAACTCGTGAAGAAGCAGGAAGCTCCAATTTGTATACCATAGTACCAATATTTTGCAACACCTTGTAAGTAGCATAGTACTTTGGTGATAATTTATTATCCTTCTTAGCTTTCTTGAGGGACATTTTTTTGTATGGCTGTAGCCATAAAAATACCTAGTCTCCTACATCAAAACTTCTCTCGCCGCGATGTTGATCTACTTATTATTTCATTCGATTTTGTGCCAGATTCAGGTTATCCTTTAACAGTTGGAGAACTTCTTGTTGATGCTCAATGTGATCTTCCACTGCTTGAACATTCGAATTTTCTCTTAAATATAATGTGATGGGTGGTGGAAGATATCCATAAAGTGCCATAAATGGGGTCATTTTTGTTGCAGTATGGAAGGAAGTCTTATACCACCATTCAGCGAGAGGTAACCACTTGACCAATTGTGTTTGTTTATCAGATACAAAACAACGAATATATCCTTCCAAAAATTTATTTACTATTTCAGTTTGACCATTGGATTGAGGATGATAAGATGAGCTATGATCCAATTGAGTACCCAAACAAGAAAATAACTCCATCCAAAAATTTCCAGTAAAAATGGGATCTCTGTCGCTCATAATAACCTTTGGGTTTCCATGTAGCTTTTCAATTGTTTCCATAAATGTAGTAGAAATTGTACTAGCTTTAAATGGATGAGATAATACACAAAAGTGTGCATACTTGGTAAGTCTATCAACTACCACCATGATGACACTCTTTCCTTCAGACTTAGGTAAACCTGTGATAAAATCCATTGAAATCTCCTCCCAACATTGGCTTGGAATGGATAAAGGTTGTAGAAGACCTGGGGTCTTAATTGTCTCAACTTTATTCTGATGGCAAACCAAACATTCCACCACAAATTTTTGAATATCAAATTTAAGTCCATCCCAAAAAAAATTCTTTCTTCACCCTGTGGTAAGTTTTTAAAAATCCTGAGTGTCCTCCTAAAGGAGAAGTGTGCAATTCCAAAAGAATATTTTGTTTTAGTTGGGAATTCTTACAAAGATATAAGCGATCTTTGTACCATAAGGAATCATTTTCCAACTAAATGTATCAGATGTACTAGGATCTTGCTGCAACTTTTGAATGAGTGTCCATACATCTTTGTCCTTCTTCCATTCATCTCTTGCTTCAGTTATCCAATCTGGTTGGATAATAGAAATGCCACAAAGCAATGCTTCCACCTCTTCATTCTTTCTTGAGAGTGCATCTGCAACAACATTAAGCTTTCCTTTTTTGTAGATTATTTAAAAGTCATAACCCAACATCTTTGTGACCCATTTTTGCTACTCTTCTGAAGATAGTCTTTGTTCCAAAAAGTGTTTAAGACTATCATGATCAGTTTTTACCTTGAAGTGTTTTCCCATTAGGTAAGTTCGCCATTTCTTTAGTGCATGCAGTATTGCTAACATTTCCTTCTCATAAATAGGTTTCTGTAAATACTTTCCTTTGATTGGACGACTTTCAAAAGCAATGGGTCTTCCTTATTTCATTAAAACCGCACCAATTCCATTTCCTGGGGCATCACATTCCACAATAAAGGTTTTCGTGAAGTCTGGCGTAGCTAAGACCGGTGCTAGGCACATTGCCTCCTTAAGATGTTCAAAGGCCTTAGTTGCTTCAGGAGTCCATGAAAATGCATCTTTCTTCAATAATGTTGTTAGAGGTGCTGCTATTCTCCCATAATTCTTAACAAACTTGCGATAATACCCTATTAACCCAAGAAATCCTCGCAACTGCTTTATGGTTGTGGGGACTTTCCATTCCTTAATGGCTTTAATTTTGTTAGGGTCTACTTTAACACCCTCGTGAGATACAATATGACCAAGATATTCCACCTCTTGTACTCCAAAGAAACATTTGGATGTTTTTGCATACAATTGTTTCTCCTGCAATAGTTTGAGCACCCTGTCAACATGTTCAACATGATCCTTCCAAGACCTGCTGTAGATTAGTATATCATCAAAAAATACTAGCACAAATTTTCTAAGGAAGGGTTTGAAAATGGAATTCATCAACCCTTGAAATGTAGAAGGTGCATTGGTAAGGAAAAAAGGCATGACCAAAAATTCATAATGACCCTCATGAGTTAGAAATGCTGTTTTTGGAATATCTTCAGTCTTCATTCTAATTTGATGATATCCTGAACGAAGATCCAACTTGGTAAAATAAATTGCTCCATGTAATTCATCCAATAATTCATCAATCACATGAATGGGAAATTTATCTTTAATGATGAGCTTATTAAGCTCCCTATAATCCGGACACATGTGCCATGATCCATCCTTCTTGTGTATCAATACTACAGGAGCAGAGAAATAACTTTGACTAGGTTGAATTATACTCGCCTATAACATTTCTGCAATCATATGTTCAATTTTGCTCTTTTGGACATAAGGATATCTATAAGGCCTGATGTTTGGAGGAACACTTCCTGGAATCAAATGAATAGCATGATCATGATCACGAATAGGTGGGAGTCCTTGGGGAGTTTCAAACACCTTGGAATGATTGTCCAAGACTTGTTGGAGATCTGCAGAAATAGATGATTTTGATGTTGGAACTTCTAGTGAGCATAATTGTGCAATTACACCTTGTTGTTCTTTATTTAGAAGCTTTGTCATGACATTAGAGCTTATTATCTTTCCCGGCTTCCCTGCAATACCCCGTAATTCGACTTCCTTTCCTTCTGAAAAAAATTTCAAGAAAAGTTCTTGAAAATTAAAAGCTACCATCCTCAAAGATTGTAACCATTGTACTCCTAGTACAACATCAACACCTCCCATAGGAATCGAAAGCATGGGAATATTCAATACATATTCCCCCATGGTTAGCTTGATATTATTGCATTTTATAGAGCGACTTATAGTTCCTCCATTTGCAACCATCACTTGAAATTTTGGTGCTGGGTATAGGAAACAATTCAATTCCTTGGCTACCTTACATTGAATAAAATACTACCTGAATCAATCAACACTATTACCTTTTTCTTCTTGATATTTCCTTATATCTTAAGAGTTTGAGGAGTGGTAATTCCTGCCAATGCATTACATGATATGGTCTGAATCATCTCTTCCTCTTCTATGGTTGGTTCCTGGTGTATACCTTGGTATTTTGAAAATTCTTGTTCATTTTCTTCTTCCTCTTCACAATCTATGTAAAATAATTTCTTCTTAACACACTTATGACCTTTAGTGTATTTTCTATCACAACTATAGAAAAGCCCTTTTGCTCCTTTTTCTTCCAATTGTTGTGGTGTCAACCTTGTAGGTTGTGGAAATATAGGAGTAGCAACACTTCTCTCTTTATAGAACTGAGTGGTAGGTTTCCTTGTCGCCATAATTTTACATCCTATTTTTCTTGCCAACCTGAATTCCTTCTCCAATGAATCAGGTTCCAAAACATGAACTTCATGTTGGATGTTATCCTTTAGATTACCTATGAAGAGATCAATCCTGTGTTCCTCTGGAATATCAGTTGCCCTTATATTCAATTTTTGGAAGTCCTTAATGTGCTCCCCCAATGGACACTTTTTTTTTAGATTTATCAATTGGCTAAAGAAGGTGTTGCTCTTTGTATCCTCGTAATTTGCTATCATTTCCTCTGTAAAAATTGACCAAGTGACAATTTTCTTACGTGAGCAAAGCCATCGATAACATAAAAATGTATTTTGTTCTAAATGTAATGTTGTGATGCATACCTTTGTGTGTTTTTCACATTATTGAAATCAAAATATTGCTCCATATGTAGTATCCATGTTATAGGATCCTTTTCATCAAATTTCCTCATATCCATTTTTGGAATATGGCAGTTCTTCCTTCCAACATTAGAGTTTATGAAATCATGATTATGTTGGGAAAAATACTGAGAGGGGGCGTGAATTAGTATTTAGGACTTACTCAAAAATTTTTACTTTTTCATTCTCTAAAACCCATACGCTACTTTGCTGAAGCTAACTAGCGCATACACGCGTATATCCTTCATAAAACTTGTGTATACACAGAGAACTTATTATGCATTTATTTTTTGAATTAGATCTATCCATCATCATATGTTTAGTTAGCAGTAAGTATGTGCAGTAATAACAGAATAAACCATCACACATAAGCAACACACATGAACACCAGGATTTTAGGTGGAAACCCAAGTCGGGAGAAAACCACCGCTGCCGTTGTCTCAACCTTCAATATTTTATTATAAAGAAAACATCTTACAACCATGTACTGGCGCAGAATCATACCAGCACGTAGGCACCCACTTGCAGAAGGCTACAACCTTCTCTCGTTTACCAGCCTCTCCTGGAAGGGAGCTACAACCCCCTGCTCTCATTTACCAGCCTCTCCTGGAAGGGAGCTACAACCTCCTGAATGAAGGCTTCAACCTTCAGCACCTTTTTGGACCACATTTCATCAATTTTCACACTGGATCCAACCCACACAATTAATCTCAAGGAACATTCATCAAACCAACAACTTGCTCTTATAGCAGGATAATCAATATTTGAACAACCCAAATCATCATTGATAGATAGCAGTAGAATAGCAGAACAGATCAGACATTTCATACCACATACTTCAGAAAACCCTAAATTACATACACGCTTTTTCATCACTGAACATGCGTATATACACGCTTTCACAAATACCAACCTGCGTATACATCTGCAAACATTTCAAAGCTGACTTCAATTCTCATACGCGCTTTTGCTTAATACAAGCCACGTATATACGTGCTTCCTCCTTGACGAACCTGCGTATAGATCTTCAGACATTTTAGGGTAGTGCAGCTTTCCAGAACAGACAAACAGCTCAGATCTTCATTCTTTTCTTTAGCACAGATTCGCTAGATCACAGATCTAATCATTCCATAAACAGATCTAGAAGATACATATACATTTCATATCTAGAGATCCCTCTTCATAATTTTATTCAAGGTGCATCATAGATTCAAATCTATCATCAAACTGTTACCCTTTCCATTCAGACATACTTCAAAGTTTATAATCCATACAAACCCAGACTCATGCACACACTTGCACAATGATTCTCTTCTCCTTATATAGATTTAGCCTTTGTCAATACCATGAGCCAAAACCACATTACTTCCGATGGTAGTCTTGGACGGGATCACATAGACAATCCAGCGCTCAATACAATGGGTGAATACCATTGTAATGCCCCTAGGTATTATAGTTTTTATATCGCAAAAGGCATACGCGACTTTGAGCGTGCGTATTCGCGTGTATACGCAAATTTGCCTCATAAAAACTGCGTATATGCTAACCCTGAATGTATATGCGGGTTCCCTTCACAAAATTAGAGTATATACGCGGGTTGCCTTCACAAAAGTAGTGTATACATTGTGACATATTATATTTATCATTTTTCTGGCACTTACTGGAATTGTTTTCTCTGTCACATCTGAACTGATCTGTAGATACATCATTCTTACATATTTAGCACATAGGTTGCTTATCATAGGCAACTCATCAAGTAGGTTTCCATCAAGGACAACTTCATTAAGCAGATTCCATCAAAGTCAACACATTGTATCACTTGCCAACAATCTCCTCTTTAACTCATCAAGAAGGTTGTCATCGACTTTATCAAGTAGGTTGCCATCAACTTCATCAAGTAGGTTGCCATCAAGGACAACATATGCCAACAATCTCCCCCTTTGGACTTGATGGCAACCATGATGGTGTTTGATCATCACAAGAGATAGATACATCGAATATAACCATTATGCAAACACCATGATGCTCTCCCCCTTTTCAAACACCATGGTACTCTCCCCCTTTGACATCAAGGGCAAAGGGCGGATCAAAACCAAAACAAGGTTTTTCTTCTCATGTAGAAAGAAGAGCTCTGTAGATCTTATGTGCATTGAAGTTACCATGCTCCCCCTGAGTTCATGCTGAATCTTCAAACATATTTGTTCAATGAAGTACATGACTCTATGACCTTTCCTATCACCAAGGACTCATACTTACAACAATGATCCAACCAAGTGGATTTACATATGTGACTCAAGTACCCAGCCAAGTGGGTTTACACATTTGACTCAAGTCCTTACATGACTGAATATTACAATTTTACATCATAGGTCTCAACATGACCTTTTCATCAAATTACAAATATGACCTTTTGTAACAAATACCAAAAATACTTCAAGAGAGATCATAATTTAGAATCAACATAATGCCAACAATGCATTACATTCAGCAAGGCTAATGCTCCCCCTGAAATTGTGCATCCAATGCATCCTTTCCATATGACCAAAACTCCTCCTTAGCTTGTGCAATCTGAACACTTTCAACAGCCAATCATCAAGGCATCTTCACCCAATATCAGAGAATGAAATAGAAATATAAGAGTTGAAACATCATCAGAGATACCAAACAATACTGCAGTTCTACTGAAGAATGGTGAATCAGAGAAATTTTTCATCAACCACCCATATGTGATTTTCTTTGTATGAAGTCGCGTATATACGTGACTATCATTTAGGAAATCCATGTATCCATTTTAATCTTCTGATTTTGAACAGATCTGATCTCCTGAAAGGAAAAGATAACTTCCAGCTTCTGTCTAAGATATTTTGAATGCTTCCCTGGAATATATGAGAGAAGAACAAATAGGACAAAGTAGCTATGATTTAGAGTGTCATCCAGCAGTTGTAGCACAAGTACATTAGTAACCAAGCCTTCAAGCTCTTTGCAGCATCAACAGAACAACTTCTTCAATAGACAATATGTGTTGAGCCATCATCCAAATGATCTCATATCACCAAAATCTTCAAGATTTATATCATGATGCAACATGTGATGGAATTATGTATAAAAGGTCTCAATCGTGACAACCAAAATTAGCAACAAGTTCTGCAGGATCTATCCTTATCTTTGAATTAGAAGACTTCCATCTCATCCATAAAACAAAATACTCTTCATCAAAAAGAAATAAGGGCTTATCCATAATCTCATCATAAGAAACCATGTATCATAACATCATCATTTGAGCATGTATATTAAGGAATAAGTAGATACAGTGCCAATGATGCAATCATTAGTAGTTAGATTGATGCTCCCCCTGAACCTGTGCTCCTGTTCTTTAGCTGAATCACTAATTTTCTTATCACATAAAAGCATACGCTTCTGTCTCCAAAGGAACTTGTGTGTATACGCGGCTTTTGTTCACGAAACCCGCGTATGGAA
Source organism: Pinus albicaulis (assembly GCA_034641835.2). NCBI lineage: Eukaryota > Viridiplantae > Streptophyta > Pinopsida > Pinales > Pinaceae > Pinus > Pinus albicaulis. The sequence continues at coordinate 757,760,583 of CM076569.1, read as the reverse complement.
AGTGAAATATTTAAAATTTCACTCCTCCATCTCCCCCTAAATTTGTATCACCTGTACATGTCTTCTCTTGTCATATTAGATGCACTGTCAGAAATAAACATAACCAGAATAACCAAATCAACCATGAGAATCACCATACACCGCTCCCCCTGTGATGATACATTACTAATCTCTATAATGTATCTCACATTATTCTGCAGTCATTATGAGAAATAAGCTTTAGAAGCGGATGACTGTAGTAGGGTCAATATTCCCTATGTTTCTAACCGGTCCTCCTTCTTTTTCTAGCTTTGCTTGAAACTTCTTATTGTCTGCTGGAAATTGTCCAATTTCTCAAATCTATGCATCCTGCATTCTTTTTCAACATGTCCATACTTGTTACAGGTATAACATCTGGCATGACCAGAAAAGTAAGCATAAGGATCATAGTGGGTTTTTCTACTCTTTCTTCTATTGCAATCAGTTGCTTTATGACCATACTTGCTGCATGAAAAACAATATCCCTTGAAGAAAACAGAATACCTTTCTGTGTAGAATCTGTTCGTTTGTGGCTGAAACAATCTTCTTCTGCAATTGGCTACAACATGCCCATAATTATGACACTTAAAGCATTCAACAGAGTTCATGATTGCCGGTTGATATTTTGTCTCTTTCAATACTTCAAGTTTTGCATTGATATCCTTTGAATTTTTAGCACTTCCTTGTGAACTAGATTCTCCTTTAACAGTTTCATGAAAACCAAGACCAAATTTAACTGAGGGAGACCTTTGACTACTAAGAATATTGTCCAGAATCTTATTACTATCTTGAAACCTCATGAGTTTATCTTTTTCTTATAATTTACCTTTCAAAATATTTACCTCAACCTCCAATCTTTGGCACTGCTTCTTCATACTTTCTTCAACCCTTCTTCCTTCTTCTACTTGATCATTCAAATTTAAAATCTTTTCTTTCAACCCATTTTCTTGCTCTTCAAAGATTTGTAAAAGTTCTTCATTCTTCTTATTTGATTTTTCCAGATCTGTTTTGAGCGAGATGATTTCTGCTTCATGTCCTTCCTTTTCAAATGATTGTAGAGGTTCTTCATTCTTCTTATTTGATGCTTCAAGGTCTGCTTTCAGAGAGATGATTTATGCTTCAAGTCCTTCACTGTGATTGGTTACTTTGTCCTAAAGTCTTTGATACATTTCTATCTGTCCTTTCATTGTTTCTATCTATTCATTCAATCTAGAGATCACATCCTTGAGGATAGATTCCCTCCTTTTAAATTGATCCCAAAAATTACTTTCATCATTGATCTTGAGATTTGCTTCTAGACTTATACTGTTACTTTAACTATCTTCATCATTGCATGCACAAGTGAGTGGATTACAAGAACAACAATCAATACCTATTTCCTCTTCTTCATTTTCTGCTGCACATGTTTTCTAAGATATCTTCTTTCCTTGAGTAGCCTTCTTCTTTTGATTCTTTGCCATGAGCACTAGCAGATCTTGGTCAGAATCTTCTTCATCTTCACTTGACATTTCATTATTATCTTCATTTGCATAATAACTCTTTCCCTTTTCAAATTGTTTCCCTTTATCATGATTTTCTTTATAAGGACATTTAGCAGCATAATGACCCACTCTTCCACAATAAAAACATTTGAAGGGAATATTACCTCTAAATCTTCCAGTACCTGGTTGGAGTCTTCTCACAAAGTTTGCTTCTTCTTCTTCTGACATATAACTTGATTCCTTGAAAACTTTCTTTTCCTTTCCTTTTGCACATGCCTTAAAGGAAGCTTCTTTGATTTGAGAGGGACCTCCTTGTCTCATTTCATAAGCAGTCAGAATACCATGTAGTTGAACAATAGTAAGAGTTTGCAGATCTTGCCTTTCTTCAATAGCTGATACTTTTGACTCAAATTTTGAAGTTAAAGATCTTAAGACTTTTTCCACCAGAGTAGTATTGCTTATGGTTTCACCCAAACTTCTCATACGATTTACAATATCATCTAGACATAAAATGAAACTGGCAATACTCTCATCACTATGCATCCTTAACTTTTCATATTCAATTCAGAGAGTTTGGAGTTTTGCACTTTTTACCTTTGTATCTCCTTCATAGCTGAGAATGATTTTGTCCCATATTTCTTTTGTTGAATTTAGCTGCATCACTTTAGAAAATTCTGGTTCATACATGCTTCCTAATAAAACATTGACTACTTTGGCATTGATTTCATATTTCTTCCTTTCTGCTGCATCAGTAGGAATACTTGCTGGATACTGATAACCTTCTTCCACGATTGCCCATACTTCTGCACCAATACTTTGCAGATATGCTTTTGTTCATATCTTCTAGAATGACAGATTACTTCCATTGAATAGAGGTGGCCTTACTGAGAGTACTCCTTCATAACTTTCCGTTGCGACGGATCTCCTTCAAGCGATCAAGCTTTTGCAGAAGGACCTGCTCTGATACCAATTGTTGGGAGAAATGCTGAGAGGGGGGCTGAATCAGTATTTATGACTTACTCAAAACTTTTTACTTTTTCATTCTCTAAAACCCATACGCTACTTTGCTGAAGATAACTAGCGTATACACGTGGATATCCTTCATAAAACTCGTGTATAAACAGAGAACTTATTATGCATTTATTTCTTTACTTAGATCTATGCATCATCAGATGTTTAGTTAGCAGTAAGCATGTGCAGTAATAACAGAATAAACCATCACACATAAGCAACACACATGAACACCAGGATTTTAGGTGGAAACCCAAGTCAGGAGAAAACCACCACTGCCGTTGTCTCAGCCTTCAATATTTTATTATAAATAAAACATCTTACAACCATGTATTGGCACATACTCATACCAGCATGCAGGCACCCACCTGCAGAAGGCTACAACCTTCTCTCATTTACCAGCCTCTCCTGGAAGGGAGCTACAACCCCCTGCTCTCGTTTACTAGCCTCTCCTGGAAGGGAGCTACAACCCCCTGACTGAAGGCTTCAACCTTCAGCACCTTTGTGGACCACGTTTCATCAATTTTCACACTGGATCCAACCCACACAATTAAGCTCAAGGAACATTCATCAAACCAACAACTTGCTCTTATAGCAGGATAATCAACATTCGAACAACCCAGATCATCATTGACAGATAGCAGCAGAATAGCAGACCAGATCAGACATTTCATACCACATACTTCAGCAAACCCTAAATTACATGTGTTCTTTTTCATCACTGAACATGCGTATATGCGCGCTTTCACAAATACCAACCTACGTACACATCTGCACACATTTCAGAGCTGACTTCAATTCTCATACGCGCTTTTGCTGAATACAAGCCGCGTATATACGCGCTTCCTCCTCGACGAACCTACGTATAGATCTTCAGACATTTTAGGGTAGCACAGCTTTCCAGAACAGACAAACATCTCAGATCTTCATTCTTTGCTTTAGCACAGATTCGCTAGATCACAGATCTAATCATTCCATAAACAGATCTAGAAGACACATATACATTTCAGATCTAGAGATCCCTCTTTATCATTTTCTTCAAGGTGCATCATAGATTCAAATCTATCATCAAACTGTTACCCTTTCTATTCAGACATACTTCAGTGTGTATAATCCATTCAAACCAAGACTCATGCACACACTTGCACAATGATTCTCTTCTCCTTATATAAATTTGGCCTTTATCAATACCATGAGCCAAAACCACATTACTTCTGATGGTATTCCTAGACGGGATCACATAGACAATCTAGCGCTCAATACAATGGGTTAATACCATTGTAATGCCCCTAGGTATCATAGTTTTTAGAGTGAAAAAGGCATACACAACTTTGATCGTGCGTATTCGCGTGTATACGCAACTTTTCCTCATAAAAAATGCGTATATTCTAACGCTGAATGTATACGTGGGTTCCCTTCACAAAATTAGAGTATATATGCGGGTTGCCTTCACAAAAGTAGCGTATACATTGTGACATATTATATTTATCATTTTTCTGGCACTTACTGGAATTGTTTTCTCTGTCACATCTGAACTGATCTGTAGATACATCATTCTTACATCTTTAGCACATGGGTTTCTTATCATAGGCAACTCATCAAGTAGGTTTCCATCAAGGACAACTTCATTAAGCAGATTCCATCAAAGTCAACACATTGTATCGCTTGCCAACAATCTCCTCTTTAACTCATCAAGAAGGTTGTCATCGACTTTATCAAGTAGGTTGCCATCAACTTCATCAAGTAGGTTGCCATCAAGGACAACATATGCCAACAGATTAATATTTATTTTTTTCCCATCATGAGTTTCATCTACTATCTTTTCACCATTAGGAAACATTTCTTGTATCAACTTTGTCAAACCTTCCATGTCTTCTTTTAGATACTTCTTCATGTTTTCCATTTTTTCATCGATCATAGCTTCCATGTCATCAATCTTAGATTCCATGCTAGCTTCCATGCCATCCATTCCATTCTTCAAGCCATCCATCTTAGATTCCATGCCTTTCTTCAAATCATCCATCTTAGTTTCCACGCCTTTCTTCTAAACTTCCATGACATTTTTTGTTGCTCTCTGTGAGGGTGAAATTTGTTGCACTTGCTCTTGTAATTTTGATATGTCATGTTGCCATTCTTCGTCTTCATGGGTCATAGTAGAGCCTTCTAAAGGCTTAATGGGTGTTGAATTATTTTAGGGGCCATTTTAGAATCCAATACTGATATCTATTCTACAATATGCCCTTGGAATCAATTCAACTTGATTCTTAAAACAAGACTTATGCAATTCGAAAAAAAAGACACACACCTTTTACCTGGTTTTGAGGAGCTCGAGATTTAAATTGAGTTATCTCTATAATTGAGGATCCTAAATATCTAAAATTTGGCCCTGCAATAGCCCTTTGAAGCTTCTTTTAAATGCCACAGGTCTGATCTGATTTGGATTCTTCAAGGAAAATTTATGTCCAATCTCCCACAATCACCCAATTATGGGTTGGTTCAGTAGAGCGAACTTGTACGACTTGGCACGTGTCACTGTTTCCTCCTTTGGCTCTGAAATTTGTAGACAAAAAATTACAGTCCATGTACTTGTGGTCACTTTTTACATCATTCCAATCCTATGCTCAGAGAGAGACTTATGAAGTTTTTCCCATGATCACCTCTTTGAGATGAAATTCAGAAGCCTAAAAAAGACCTAACTTCCACAGATCATATCTCCTCCAATATTTCAAACCAAGATCTGAAATTTTGTGGCAATGTTCCTCGGGATTTCGGCTTCGTCCTCTAAAAATTTCAGCTTATTAACCTTCGTAGAAACAATTTTATAGAGAAAATACCATACTAACCTATTTAGGTTAAATTCAGTAGCCTGCAAAATGACCTACCTTCCACAGATCATATCTCCGAAAATATTGCGAACCAAGCTCTGAAATTTTGTGAAGATGTTCCTCAAGATTTTTTCTTCGCACTCTAAAAATGTCAACTTCTGAACCTCTGTAGAAAAAAAATTATAGCGAAAATTCCACGATGACCTGTTTGGAGTAGCGAAACCGTAGAATCTCAAAGCTCTGCCACCAAATGTTGTCCAGCTCCAAAAAATAGAAGAAAAGAGATATCAATGCCTTAGAAATAAGCCACTTTGAGGGGGAATCCTCCAATACATTACATGAATGAATAACTTTTGGATGATACAAATTACGAAACCTCTTTTCTATATATAGGAGTCCATGGGGCCACAATGTAATCCTAGCCGACCTAACAATAATAATTTAAGGGCACAATAATAACAATATGGGGGTTATACGGGTACAATAATAACAATAAGGGGGTTACAGTAACAACAATAAGGGAGTATACTAGTAATATAGGGATCTAACACTCGACGAGAACCCATCATAGCGGCACTTGCACATGTACTTATTCATTAATTTTATATTATGTATTTAATAAAAAAGGCCCATTTGGACCACTACAATGCTAACGACGTATGTTTTATTGGAACCCTTTAGTTTTATTGATTTCTTGATATATATATAATTATTATGATTTATTTTTAATTTAAATTCTACTGTCTTATGCAATTTTATTCCCTTGATTATGTTTTGAAGTGGGTTGTCATTTTTCCCTACATCAAGAATGTGAAGGAAGTATAAATATCTTTCTTTCTCTATGGACATCTGATATGTATATGGTAATAATTCCCTTTTATTTGGGAGCATTGATATATATATATATATATATATATATATATATATATACAACTTCGTTTTATGGCTACAGTTTCTGTTATTTTCCATGTTGTTAATGGTTTTTGCTTCCAGGTAATAATAATATGGTGTTAATTTATAAGTCTTGTATAATAAATTTTGTATATTACTTCCCTTCTTCTCTAGTTTGATAGCGAGACTCTTCAGATGTTTTTATTTTCTTTGGATTTGGGGAACATTAGAATGTTACATCTCTCCCTTCTTGGGCATGCATCGGCTCTACCGATCTAGTATTGCACCTGGATATGCTATTGACACCTTATAAAAACTTAGGTATATCCAACTGATTAAAGGGTCAATATGTACCGCAAATTTTGTTTTCAAACTCTTCTTTTTTATTATTGAAGTTTCTTACCTTCTTGATACTTATCTAGCCATACTCGGTGCTACCCATGTCCATACCTAGGTTTATCCCAAATTTTGCATGATGTGTACTGAAGTATGACACCAAAGTTAAAATGAGAGAAGTGATGTTCCTCTCTATGTTGACTTCATAAATTCCCTCCTCCTTGCATTCATACTATACATTAAGACTCATACTTTTTTGCTTCATTCTATTTCGTAATTAAAATTTGGTGCCTATGAGTGTATAAAATCAACCATCAAATTTAAGATTCTTCGTAAAGTTTATGGTTGCATATCACTAAATAAAAATTTCTATTTTTTTGTGGAATAATACCAAAGAGTCACTCTTCCTATATCCCATTACGAAACACTGCTATACTATGTCATAGATACTATAGCCATATCTATAATCTATCCTTCTCACAACCCTTTTGTTTGTTATTGTATACCTATTTCATGGGGATTTTATCCTTTTTCTTTTAAAATGAAATTTCCTATAAACCCATAATGATAACTCGTTCTGATTCATAAAAAAACATTTAAATATAGATAACCTATTATGATCCATATGATTTCTTTCACATATAGGTAATCTAATTCAGTCCATGAAATTAATTCCAAAATGAATTATTCTCGTCATAATTTGATTTATCCATGCACCAATTCCATCATATCCATCAATGAGATTAATTAAATTCCACTTGCATCCAATAATTAATCCAAATTTTCAAATGCAAAATATATACAAAACAATTAATCAAGTTTAGAAATATCTAACCTTGTTTGTTACAAACATCTAAATGAGCATTCACACTTTCCTCCCAACCATTAATTGTCACGGCCAGTTCCTCCTGAGCTGAGATACGATTTCCATGGAATAAAAAAGCGTTTTTATTCTCAATTAATGCATTTTTATAAAATATCTTCCATCGCATATTTTTCCTTAGTGCCATCCCACTTTTGTGGGCCTGCCAACCTACCTACCTAGGCTTTTGAATGAAAACCATTTTTTTTTTCTTCTTTTAATTCCTTCTCTCCCACGGTTCTTTGTTCCAACCATACTTATCATATTTCTCTAGCTAAGTGATTTTATTATTTCTTTCTCTCCCATATCCTTAAATTTTATCCATTTCCTCCTAGGGACTTTTAGGAATCCATTTTATTTTTATTTTGTTCTACGAAAGATTTATTTTGCAATAACCTCTTTACTCCACTGTTCCTTCCCAATTAGTTTCCAAATTTTCTATTTATAATAAAAATGTATCTATTACATCATAATAGATTTATTTTTAACATTAATTCAAACAAAAAACGATTTCCTGCCATCAGGTCTATAACTTAGTCTACATATAGTAACACATTAACATGACAAAACCATAGGGATATTACAATCACAATCAAACATCCTTCTCCAAAAATGAACTTGGGATAATGTGATCTGAATATTCTAATGTTACTTTTATTAATTCAATAAGTTGTAGTTAGGGTTTGTAGAAAGCCAACACCACCCTCCTAGCACATGTCATTTTGTCTGCTCCAATAGTCAAGCACTATAAAATCATTAACTCAAGAAGATGAAATACCTTGTACTTCAACCTTATGCTACTCCTCTTGACTTAGGAACATGTCCAAACATTGATGATGAATCTCCTCTTAGGATGTTCAATCACTGTCTACAAAAATTTTGTTCCAACTCCTTTTGCAACAATGTCTTCCCTAGCAAACAACGTCAACCTTGGAAGAGAGACTTCATGTATTTTTTCTCCCAATTTTTCTAAATTGGTGCCTTACTACAAATTTTCACTTTTTGGCCATAGTTTGGCTTGTTGTAGTAAGTGCTACATCCTACCAACATGGTCTCAAAATCCCATGTTGTCCCTTATCCAAAAAATAATCTAACTTCACTTACCTTTATTGTTGCACAACCCTCAATGTAGCCCCTAATTCTGGCATTCAACCCTCACTTCTGAAGCTTAAAAGGATCTCAACTCTTTTTCAAAGGATTCATAGAAATTTGGCCTATTGAAACATAAAAGTAACACCAACCATGCTCATATCATGTAATATCCCAATCAAACAAAATATCACAGATCTAGCACACTTTAATATTATGATTAAAGTAAAATTTCAGCTAGAAAATGAATGCAAATGGGATCTAGAAATTCAGCCTTATTTATATTAATAATTAAATAAAGATATTATATTCCCATACAAAGTATCATAGCCCTTGCAATGGAATGCACGACTTCTTATCAAAAGAGAGAAATAAAGACTGAAGCACAATCTTAGACCCTGGATGGATCCACCAGAAAAAATAATACCCATGGTGTTTTCATCCTTGGGATCAAACTCAAATTGGCCATGAAAAGTTCTCAATAAAAAAACAATAAGATATATAAACCTTAATCAAGAAAGGTAATATTAGAAATATTCCTGCCCAAATATTTCTTTCCCTTTAATAGGTCCATATATTACTAGTGTAGTCCCTTATTTTTGTTAGTGTAGCCCCCATATATTTATTTTTGTACCCTTGTAGCCCCCATATTGTTATTATTGTGCCCCATAAAAAGCCACTATTGTTCTTGTTGTTCCCTTACATTATTATTGTTAGGTTGGCTAGGATTATATTGTGACACCATGAACTCCCATATATAGAAAGGAGGTTTTGTCATTTTTTTCATCCAGGAATTGTTCATTTATGTAGTGTAAGGGAGGTTCCCCACTCAAAGTGGTCAATTTCTAAGGCATTTATCTCTCTTTTCTTATATTTTTGGAGCTCATTTCATAACATTTGGTATCAGAGCTTTGGATTCTAGGGTTCCATTGCGTCAAACTAGTCATCGTGGCATTTTCGCTATAACTTTTTTTTTACCAAGGTTTAGATGCTAAAAAAACCCATTTGTGATGAAATATTGAGGAACTGTGTAAAAATTTCAGATCTTGGTTCGCAATATTTTTGGAAATATGATCTGTGGAAGTTAGGGCTTTTGTAGGCTCCCAAATTTCATCTAAAAGAGGTGACCTTGGGAAAATTGCCATAACTGTCTCTCTGAGAAATGGATTGGAATTCTATAAAAAGTGGTCGAAATTACACAGACTTTAGTTTCATGTTCATCAATTTCAGAACTGAAGGAGGAAACGATGACACGTGTAACGTCATACAAGTTCGCTCTACTGAATGAGTCCATAATTAGGTCATTTTGGGATATTAGGCATAACTTTGTCTTGAAGAATCCAAATGAGGTCTGACGTATGGAATTCGAAAGAATATTTAGAGGGTTGCTATAGGACTAAATTTAAGATATTTAAGATCCAAAATCACAGAGATAATTCAGATTCAAGATCAAGCTCCTTAAAAGAAAGAAAAAGGTGTGTAGTTTTTTTCAAATTGCATAAGTCTTGTTTGAAAAATAAGTTTGAAGTGATTCCAAGGGAGTATTGAAGCTTAGAGATCGGTATTGGATTCTAAAATCCCCCCTAAAAAAAATTTAGCACCCATTAAGCCCTTAGAAGGCTCTATTCTAACTCATGAAGAGAAAGAAGTGCAACATGATATATCAAAATTACAAGAGCAAGTGCAACAACTTTCGCTCTCGCAAAAATAAACCAAAAATGAAATAGAAGTTTCGAGGAAAGGTGTGGAACCTAAGATGGATGGTTTGAAGAATGGCATGGAAGACATGGAAGAAAAAATTAAAGACAACATGGAATACATGAATAATGATCTAAAGGCAAACATAGATGGTTTAAAGGAAGGTATGACACATTTGGTACAATAAATTATTCCTAATGGTGAAAAGATAGTATAGGAACCTCATAATGAGAAAAAAATAAATGTTAATTATGATTTCATAAACTCTAATGTTGGATTGAAGACCCATCATATTCCAAAGATCGATATGAAGAAGTTTTATGGCAAGGATCCCGTAACATGGATACTACATATGCACCAATATTTTGATCTCAATAATGTGTAGAACACACAAAAGGTATGCCTTGAAACTTTATATTTAGAACAAAATACATTTGTATGGTATTGATGGCTTTGGTCTTGTAAAATAACTTTCACTTGGTCAATTTTTATAGAGGAAATGATAGCATGTTATGAGGATACAAAGAGCAGCACTTTCTTTATCCAATTGATAAATCTCAAAAAAAAGGGCTCATTGGTGGAGCACATTGAGGACTTCCAAAAATTGAATATAAGGGTAGATGATATTCCATAGGAACACACTACTGATGTCTTCATAGGGACTTTAAAGGATAACATCCAAAATGAAGTTCACCTTTGGGAACTTGATTCATTGGAGAAAGCATTTAGGTTGGAAAGAGAAATTGAATGTAAAATTATGGTGACAAGGAAGCCTACCACTTACATCTATAAAGATGGAAGTGCTTCTAATCCTAGAATTATACAACCTACAAGGTTGAAACCACAACAATTAGAACAATAAAGAGCAAAAGGGCTTTGCTTCAGTTGTGATATAAAATACACTAAAGTTCAAAATTTTGCTAAGAAGAAATTGTTTTATATAGATTGTGAAGAAGGGGAAGAAAATGAGCAAGAAACTTCAGAAGAACAGGATATACAACAGGAACCAACCCTAGAGAAAGAAGAAATGAGTCTGGCCATATTTTGTAATGCATTGGCAGGAATTACCACTCCTCAAAGTCTCTAGATAGAAGGACATATCAAGAAGAAAAATTTAATAGTGTTGATTGATTAAGGTAGTACCCATAATTTTATTTATTGTAAGGCAACCAAGGAATTGAATTTCTTCCTATACCCAGCACCAGAGTGTCAAGTGATGGTTGCAAATGAAGGAACTATAAATTTATTTGGAAAAATGACATAATATCAAGCTAACCATGGGGGAATATGTATCGAATAGTCCAATTGTTTCCATTCCATTGGGAGGCGCTGATGTTGTACTAAGAGTACAATGGTTACAAAATTTGGGGGCGGTAGCTTTTAGTTTTCAAGAACTTTTCTTGAAATTTTTTCGGAAGGAAAGGAAATTGAATTACGGGGTATCACATGGAATCCGAGAAAGATAATAATATCTAATGTCATGACAAAGCTTTTGAAGAAAAAAAAAAGAGGCATAGTTTCACAATTATGCTCAGTAGAAGTTCCAACAACAAAATCATGTATTTCTTCATATCTCCAAATATTCTTGGACAATCATTCCAAGGTATTTGAAACTCCCAAAGGAATCCCACCTATTAGTGATCATGATCATGATATTCATTTGATTCTAGGAATTTCTCCTCCAAAAATCAAGCCTTATAGATATCCTTATGTCCAAAAGAGCGAAATTGATTGTATGGTTACAAAAATGTTAGAGGCTAGTATAATTCAACCTGGTCAAAGTTTGTTCTTTGCTCCAGTAGTATTAGTGCACAATATGGATGGATCATGGCACATATGTCTGGATTATAGGGATCTTAATAAGCTCGCTATTAAAGATAAATTTTCCATTCCTGTGATTTATGAATTATTGGATGAATTACATGGAGCAATTTTTTTACCATATCATCAAATTAGAATGAAAACTAAAGATATTCTGAAAACATCATTTCCAACTCATGAGGGTCATTATTAATTTTTGGTCATGCATTTTGGCATTATCAATGCACCTTCTACATTTTAAGGGTTGATGAATTCCATTTTCAAACCCTTCCTTACAAAATTTATGTTAGTATTTTTTGATAATATACTAATCTATAGTAGGTCTTGGAGATCATGTTCAACATGTTGCCAGGGTGCTCAAACTATTGGAGGAGAAACAATTATATGAAAAAAATTCCAAATGTTTCTTTGGAGTAAAAGAGGTGGAATATCTGGGTCATATTATATCTCGGGAGGGTGTTAAGGTAGACCCTAAAAAAATTAAATCCATTAAGGAATGGAAAGTCCCCACAACCATAAAGAAGTTCTAAGGATTTCTTGGGTTAACAAGGTATTATCGCAAGTTTGTTAAGAATTATGGGAGAATAGTGGCACCTCTAAAAAAATTATTGAAGAAGGATGCATTTTCATGGACTCTTGAAGCAACTAAGCCCTTTGAGCATCTTAAAGAGGCAATGTGTCTATCATCAGTCTTAGCTATGCCAGAATTCACAAAAACCTTTATAGTGCAATGTGATTCCTGAGGAAATCGAATTGGTGTTGTTTTAATGCAAGAAGGAAGGCCCATTGCTTTTTAAAGTCGTCCAATAAAATAAAAGTATTTACAGAAAGATATTTATGAGAAGGAAATGTTCACAATACTACATGCACTAAATAAATGGCAACCTTACCTAGTGGAAAGACACTTCAAGGTAAAAACTGATCATGATAGTCTTAAACAATTTTTTGAGCAAATACTATCTTCAGAAGAGTAGAAAAAATGGGTCACAAAGATGTTGGGTTATGACTTTGAAATCATGTACAAAAGAGGGAAGTTAAATATTTTTGTAGATGCACTCTCAAGAAAGGATGAAGAGGTGGGAGCATTGCTTTGTTCCATTTATGTTATCCAACCAAATTGGATAACCGAAGCAAGGGATGAATGGAAGAATGACGAAGAAGTGTGGACACTCATTCAAAAGTTGCAGCAAGATCCAAGTACATATGATACATTTAGTTGGAAAAATGATTCCTTATGGTACAAATATCGCTTATATATTTGCAAGAATTCCCAACTAAAACAAAACATTATTTTGGAATTGCACACCTCTCCGTTAGGAGGACACTCAGAATTTTTTCAAAATTACCATGGGGTGAAGAAAGAAATTTTTTGGGATGGCCTTAAATCTGATATAAAAAAATTTCGTGGCAGAAGTTTTGGTTTGCCAGCAAAATAAATTTGGGACAATTAAGACCTCGGGTCTTCTACAACCTTTATCCATTCCAATTCAATGCTTGGAGGAGGTTTCAATGGATTTTATCACAGGTTTACCTAATTCCGAAGGAAATAGTATCATCATGGTGGTAGTTGATAGAATTAACAAGTATGCACACTTTTGTGCATTATCTCATCCATTTAAAGCAAGTACAGTTGCTCCTGGATTTATGGAAACAACTCAAAAGATACATGGAAACCCAAATATTATTTTAAGCGACAAAGATCCCATTTTTACTTGAAATTTTTGGACAAAATTATTTTCTTGATTGGGTACTCAACTAGATCATAGCTCATATTATCATCATCCATCCGATGGGAAAACTAAGATAGTGAAAAAATGTTTGGAAGGATATATTCGTTGTTTTGTATCTGATAAACAAACACAATGGTTAAAAATTTTACCTCTTGCTGAGTGTTGGTATAATACTTCCTTACATACTGCAGCAAAAATGACCCCATCTATGGTACTTTATGGATATCATCCACCATCCATTACATCATCTTTAAGAGAAAATTCTAAGGTTCAAGAAGTGGAAGATCACATCGTCCATCAACAACAAGTTCTCTAACTCTTAAAGGATAACCTAAATTTGGCACAAATTTGAATGAAACAGCAGGTAGATCAACATCCGAGCGAGAGATGTTTTGATGTAGGAGACTAGGTAATTTCATGGCTACAACCATACAAACAAATGTTCCTCAAGCAAGCTAAGAAGGATAATAAATTATCACCAAAGTACCATGGTCTTTACAAGGTGTTGCAAAAGATTAGTACTATGGCATACAAATTGGATCTTCCTGCTTCTTCTTGAGTACACCTAGTTTTCCATGTTTCATGCTTAAAGAAGGTTATAGGTGACAAACTTCTAGTTCAAACAATATTGCTAGAACTTGATGAGAAAGGAAAATTCATATTCGAACCTGAAGTAGTCACGAAAACAAGAACTTGACATCTACAAAATAGATCAATTTCATAGTATCTCATCAAGTGGAAGAACTTACCCACTAAATATTCCACATTGGAGGATGAGAATTTTATATAAAATCATCCAAAGCTACTCAAATGTTAAGGACAACACGTTTTTTTAAGGAGAGGCACATGTTAGGTCCTAATATTACTACTGTAGTCCCTTATTGTTGTTAGTGTAACCCCCTTATCTTTATTGTTGTAGCCATGTAGCCCCATATTGTTATTATTGTGCCCCATAAAAAGCCACTATTGTTATTTTTGTGCCCTTACATTATTATTGTTAGGTCAACTAGGATTATATTGTGACCCCATGGACTCCTATATATAAAAAGGAGGTTTTGTCATTTGTATCATCTAATAATTTTTCATTTATGTAATGTAAAGGAGGTTTCCCCCTCGAAGTGGCTGATTTCTAAGGCATTGACCTCTCTTTTCCTATATTTTTGGAGCTTGTCTCATAACACCCTCAAGAAATTCATTGTTATCCACAAAAAAATAATTGATACTAGGATCCCATACAACCCAATGTGCTATTCCATACCTCCATGCTAAATGATCTTGAATGGATCCTTTGATACTTGGATCTCAAAAAATCCTTTGACCAGTCCCTCCCTCGATAGATTCATCTAGATCACAAACAATCCTCTGGTCAATCCTAACCCCAATGGATTATCCAGGATCCCAATGCCACCTAAATTTTTGGACCTGTAGGTTACAGTACCATCTCATCCCTCCATCACTACTCATGCCAAAGGGCCCAAGCTGAAATATGTCCTTGGTTGTGAGTATCCTCATAGGAACCAACCCATTAATAGAGTACCAACTCATAATATCTCACCAATCCATACCTTCGAAACAATGAAGATCTAAAAATATACTGTGTTGATGTTCCTTGATCCTCAATTCATGCTTCTCCACTCGGTCACCCAACATGATTAATTTCAAGGACTCTTCCCTTTATTTCCAAGGTATAAAGGTGGTTTGGTAGTGTTGCAAACCTTTTCTATGTATTCTTGTAGATTTCTGCTTTGGAACTCTGAATTTTACTCCTCTTGCTACCTTTTGAAGGAATTGATTCGTCCCTCAACATTAGACATATTGGTCATTGATTTAGAACATAACCCTATACATTCATCAATTTTTCTATTCTCCTTTAAGATAGGGTCTTAGATTTTCTAGACTCTTTTCTTCAGCAACATAACGTCTATCTTGAAATTCATGATCCTTTCCCGAAATTCTTCTACTTACAATTCTAGTTCCCTATTGAATGTCTATGTATTTGTCTACACCGGATGCCCCATGACCACTGGTTCAACTTGAACCTTTGACTGACCCTCTAGAAATTAATCATGCTACATAATATATTTTTCATGTTTTCCTGCATGATCATGCTCATCATATCAATTTATTATACTCGCCCCTCATTTTATTCTCCCTAAATGTCTTCTCCCCTACCTTCTCCATGTGGGGATAACTTTTCCACCCTTTCGCATTGTAAAAAATGGATGTACTTGTGGAATTTTATCTACAGCTAATTTCCCATACTATTTATGGATGTTATCCGTGATATATATAGACTCGACTACCACATCATCAAGAGGAATTTCCTCCTTTCATTCACCATGTACTTTTTCAAGCTCACTGATTATCATTAGCTTGTCCTATAGGTTTCTCTGAAAAGTATGGTGATGTTGCTAATCATATGTACCTGACTTCTTGGACACTTCACAGGTTCTCTCCTAAAAAATAGTGAACCTAATTATTGATGAATTCCCATGATCTGAATAAGTCTCTAACTGTTATACGCGTGTCACCTCCCTATCACCTGGACATGAATGGGCAAGTGCCCAAACAACCTTGCATACAATGAATAATATTTCCTCCTTAGTTAATTCTTTTTTTATCTACAAATATTTATTATTTCCTCCTTGGTTAAATTCTTTCTAATTAGTTTAATGTTATGTTTGATCAACCCCTCAGCTAGTTCATAAGCAACAGGTGATACAATTAGCTCCTTCCTCCAAATGGCCAACGATTTGGATTTCAATTGTTTGCAGATGGCATTATCTTCTCCTAATATTAGGAACATGATCTTTTGCATGTATATTTTGATGAAGTTTGTATAAGATTTTTTAATTATGGTGCTAAAGTATTGGATCATCTGAGGGATTAAGTCATCACACTCTAGATCGAGCATAAGTATACCAAATTTGAATTTCAAGATGCATTCCAATTTTTTTCCCTCCGAAAAAAAGTAAGAAGAGGGGTGTTGTCCAACCCTTAGAGTGCTTCTACCATTACTCAAAAAATCCTCCTTATGATATCATCATTTTAGGGCAGTGTCGATGTTGTTAAGGCTATGATTTTACTGAGACAAGAGGCAACTTTGAGTCTAACATTTTCACAAGAATGCTCCAAGAACCTAGGTTGTATCAAAGAAAGCATGGATTTCTTTAAGGCCCAACTTACCCCTTTTCATAATGATTGATATATCAAGCTCAAAGCCATATCTAATGTGTCCAACTATAGGAGGACAAATTTTGGCTTTATACCCTGCAATTTGGATCCAAGTTCAAAGAGACACTTTCTTTTTACATCTTCCTTCTGGATATCTTTTGACTGCTGAAGGATAGCATGGACCTTTCAAGAGAAAGGTTTGTTGTTTTTATCATTCTTTTGATTTGTATGTTGTTAGCATCTGTGATCCACATAAGTATTTTAGCCCAAAGAATCTACTGATGTATCATTATGATGACTCCTGTGGCATTTCCAAAAGTAAAATGATAACATTGTGGTGTCAATATTACTTTTGCATGGTAGATCATTCCCCCCTCTTTTTGTTATTCCTCTTCTTGTTATTCTTTTTCCCCTCTCTCTCTTTATATATATATATATATATATATATATATATATATATTGTTTTTTTTCTAATTATATGTACCAAAAAAATTCCTATAAGAAATAAATCATCTTATAACTCCCTCAAGCCAGAACTAATAAACTACAAATCTTATACCTCCATTGCGCATTTACAAAAAGGAAACTCTACCCAATCCCAAACTTGGCTACACACGATTTATAACATACCAAATTTCTCCTCCACTAGGCCTTCGATGAATTGAGAGGGTGTCATGACTCTGAAGTGCACAATCCAAAAATTATTCTCTCCCCTAAGAAGCATCTAAAGAAATCATCTATCATAGCACTGCTACAAATAACACAATGTCTCTGCCATGACTCAACATTGACTAGTCCTCCACTGGTAATTTTGATCAATCATCAGATGGCACATATATACGACTCTTCATCAAAGTTTCACGACCTAAGAAAATATGCAAAAAATCAAGGCCTAGTGAACTCGTATACCACCCTCATATGGAATTCCAGTGATCAGAACCTTAAAGAATTTCAATTTGAAGTAAACTGAAATTTTTTGGCTTCTTTGCATCCAGCCAAAGAAACCAATCATTATTATTTAGCTTCCAAATCCTTCTTATGAAAATATCCCATCATGAATTTTTTTTTTTGGTATGTCTGTTGGACATTGGCTTCCAACTCCCAAACATCTCTTGCAGACCTTTCCAACACCAAAATTGGTTTCTCGATGTATGGCACTACCACTTGGAAATCATTTTCGCTGCATAATGAGATCTCTTGTCAAACTACCCTTAGCACTAGAAAGTGCAGTAATTTTGCTCACCACATTCAATTTATGTTTGACTATCTCATAGTGTTGGGACTTTTTGGTGCCATTGATTCTGAAAAAAATCGATCTGTACTCACCCCTTCAGCTTCCCGACAATGTGATATAAACCCAACACAACAATAGTATGGATTTTTGGCCTTGGAAGCCTAGTGTATGGCGCACGAGAATATGGCCTTGAATCTCCTACTCTCCCACACCGCTTTCCATTGTTGAGCCCTAGCTCGACTCACCAATAAAGTAGTTGATCCCTACAAAAAATCTCTCATTTCTGTGGCGATGTGGGAGAGTACGAGGGATTTCTCGCTCACCTTCCCTAAAATGGTGAGGGCCGCCATCACCTGGTAAGGGGCTCGACTGATAAGGCCGCCATCACCCGGTAGGGGGCTCGACCGAGGTTACGAGGGATTTCTCGCTCACCTTCCCTAAAAAGGTGAGGGCCACCATCAGCAACTCTCTTTTGGGGGAGGGGAAATCCGCCATCATGCTACAGCATGACTCGACCACCGCCATCAACTTGAAGAACTATAAGGCCGCCATCGACTCACTATTCATATGGTGAGGAGAGGGGAACAAACAGAAAAGTACGGTGATTGGATTCAAGAAAGCGTAATGACATATATAATATATGCATTCACGCTCTATCGATCGAATAATGAATTCGATAGCATAATTACATATATAATATATACACTGTGTCTGCTTCTTCCAGTAGTGTCGAAATGACGCGTAGAGAGAATAAGAGCGACAATGACGTAATTACGTATATAATGAATGAATGCATAATGACATATCTCATTCATAACTGGAATCAAGGACAAGTTTCAGTCCTTCATGATTGATCGATTGATGGGTGCGTTAGCACACTCGACCAAACCAAAAGGCCGCCATCGCCTACTATTTACCCACCCACCCCAATCCCCGGTGTGAAGCAGGTTCAATGCCTGCTGTATCGGAAAGAATGCATCGGATGGATGCCCGGGCATTGAGAGGGAAGGACGCTTCCAAAGGCGAAAGGCCAACCAAGATCAGATATAGCTGGTTTTCTGCGAAATCTATTTCAGTAGAGCAAGAAGCAAGAAAAAAAATGAGAAAGTGAAGACGGGAAGTACATGCATGGATAGTGGGATAATGACAAGGGCCACGAACGACTAGCTATCCGGTCGGGGGCGGGGTCGCATGATGCGGAAGTATCACGTACGGCTATCTGAGAAGGGAGTGAATACCCACTGGAGCTTTTTCTTTACCTACACCCGAAGCTCTGGGGCTACCCCTTACTCTCCTATCACTATAGGGGGGTTCGAGACAAAGAAAGATCAGGGCAGCATATCAGTTTCCCCCATACACCTCACTCGGATCTGTTCTTATGCTACTAGCTATTCCGTTGATTCTCTCCCAAAAAGGAACCACCGATTTACAAATCTTATCAACCACAGAATCTAGTGAGCAGCGCCAAATATTTCGGGGGTTTATGAATCCCGTATTCTTTGTTGCCGGTAAGTTTCGGGGGGATCAAAGCCGGTCCTATATCCTTCCAAGCTCAAGCCGGGGAGTGACCCCGAAGGTGACAAGCACTACACCGGAGCAACCAGGGGAAGTTCTGAACCCTAACTCCGAATGGAAGGTTACCGCCGCCGCTTTCCGCAGTAGTGGGCTTGCGGAGAATCCCGCACCCACCGTCCCTAAGGGTCCAGGCTCAAAGGAGAACCCTGGAACTGCTCAACCCGGACGGACTCATTTGTCTGAGTTCACACTCAGAATCGTCCGGGCGGCGCCGGAATTTCAGCGCGTCTGCCTGCGCAAGGGCGCGCCACTTAATTATCTTGTTTCCGAGGACGGGACCCTTGTCAAGACTTATGAGGGTAATCCCGGAGACTCCATAGTACCGCCGAGGGCTTCGCAGATCAAGTACTTCCACTTGATCATGGGCCCTGTGAGCAAAGAATTGACACGCGACGTGGTACTGGGTAAGTGCCGCGCGCTTTTACCCGAAGTTGCCCTCATCGTAGCGCAAACCAAGGTCGGCGGGGACGACCTTGCATGCTTCTACCACCAAGGTACTAAGCTCTCTTGACCCGGGCACAATTTATGGTGCCAGTCTCAAATTGGCTTGTTGGTGATTCGTATAGCCCTCATCAGCTATTGTTCCAATTAGAAAACATTAACTGCTAAGAATAAATTGAGAAATAGTAATCAAAATGTCTTCTCAAACACAAAAATCAAATTTAATAGTGACAAGTCGACTAGGGTATCTATACAGAACCACCGAAACTATTCATATTCTTTCTAGGGTGACTATGGAGGATCACCAAATACTAGTTTCTCTTAGACATTCAAGCTGGCAGTAAAACCTGGCTCTCATACCACTGTAATATCTCAATCAATAAAAATTATCACAAATCTAAAAAACTTTTCTATTATGATTCAAGTAAAATTTCAGCTAGAACGTGAATGTGAATGGGATCTATAAATGAAACCATATTTATATTAATAACTGAATAAAAGCAATACATGCCCATACAAAGTATCAAAGGCCTTGGAAAGGCATGCCCGATTTCTCATCAAAAGAGAAAAATAAAGATTGAAGCACAATTATGGACCCTCGATGGATTCACGAGACAAAATAACACTCGGGGGGTTTTAGTCCCTCCGAGCAAGCTAGATAGGCCAATTCTCAAGAAAAACACAATAATATAGATAAACATGAATGCTCCAAAAACCATATTTATATTAATAACTGAATAAAAATAATGCATGCCCATAAAAATTATCAAAGGCCTTGAAAAGGCATGCCCGATTTCTCATCAAAAGAGAAAAATAAATATTGAAGCACAATTATGGACCCTTGATGGATTCACGAGACAAAATAACAATGAGGGGGTTTTAGTCCCTCTAAGCAAACTAGACAGGCCAATTCTCAAGAAAAACACAATAATATAGATAAACATGAATGCTCCAAATGCCTATCTTTTGTCCCCTTTTAAAAACTTGATGAACTCTCTAGAACCTTATTTTATTATTCTTCCTTCAAAACTGAAGGAAAATACCATGACTTGATACCATGGGAAAATACCATGGTAAATACCTGGATAGATTCCGTCTATTTTGACTAGATCAAGAAAGAGAATATTACATATCATCCCATAAACCAACACCAAAACCTTCCACAATTTTCCTCATAGGGTGCTACTAACATCTACTCTCATCCATAGATGTGTGAAAAGAAAACAAAACCACAACATACCTCTTTACTTAATTTTGGTTATGTTCTTAGGTAATAGTTACCTCAAACCCCTCCTTTGATGTTGTGCTCTTGGATATGAAGAATGAAGCCTACAATCACTTATATTTATACGTTATAGTGTTTTGTGACACTTATCCCTTAGGGGCATGCCTTACACTAGGTCAAATTATCACTTTGATCAACATAACCACACCTTAACACATAAAAAATATTATCTTGCATCATAGACTTGATCACGGTGCTTGAATTTTCCCCTTTCTCCCCTCTGAGGATCATTTTCCATATCCATGAGTCAAACATCCAAATATCTTTATGGTTTTAGCCCCACAACTTTAGGTACAAAACCCCCAAGCTGGGTTTTAAGCCTACAAAATACTTGTGTGCTCATTTCTCGAAAATCCCAAACCCTAAGGCTTAGAGTGCCTCAAAAGCTATCGATTTCAAGAGACGATGCTTAAGCTACAATGTAGAGGTTACAACTAAATAATTTGAAGGTAATTATGTCCATATTTCTAATAGTTTTCTATGTTTATTTATAAAACAGTTAAAATAAAGTCATGCATTTTTATCTACTCCCTTTTCATGCTGCTGGATCATAGGTTAATGTATCTTGAGGAATTATCTAACCAAATAAAAAATTGAGGGTTGTGAAAATGGATGGTCTAGGTGGATATCAGTGGCCACACACCTATTCCATTTGGACCCGCACCATCAATTCTTGTAGCTTTTCATTTCGGCATAGCTTACTATTTTTAGAAGGTTTTCGGGTCCTCCAATCCTAGAGCCATTTTGGGGCACTAATGATCTATGTGGATAATGGTGGCCACCCACTTATTCCATTTGAACCCCCACCATCATTTCTTTCTATTTTTTAGTTTCAACAAAACCTACTATTTTTAGCAGTTTTTTGGGTCCTAAACTTCCAGAGACGTTTTGAAGCCCTAAAATGTTGCTCACTCAAAGGTCGAGTCCACGTATAGATTTTATAATGATTTATTGAGTGCATCAAATGGAGATCGGATGCCAAATTTACGTCCTTGGGAAGTTGAAACACCAATTTACCCAAACAAGACCCACAGTTTTGGTGCTTCATCTCCTAGGGTTAGGTTTTTGGACATTTTGGGTTTTACAATGTTTCTCAACAATAAATAGGCCTATGAGCCTCATTGTAACACAGTGGAGGGACATGTAGTTTTCACATCTCTTCTCAAATATACACTACCAGTGACTTCGCCTGCTCATCTATTTCCATTATGTTTGTAATAGTCCTTTGACCCTCAATGTAACACAGTTCAGCGGCCTGTAGCTGCCACATCTCTTCTCAGAGACAAGACTACCAATGCCCTAGCTATTCATTTCTATTAAATCATATTTCATTCATTTGTTTTTAATGAAATGTATTTTTATTTCTGCTGCATCTCTTTTTTTATGGTTGTATGTGTATTCAGTTGTGTTCTTGCATAAATCCAGATCAGTGGTATTAGAGTGGTATTCTCTTTCTCTATTTTTCTTTGCATGTGCCAATACGGTTAGGGTATAAAGAGTTCAGGCTTCATCTGGTTGAACCATTTCAAGATCAACCTCGCAAAACCCAATGACCCCCCATGGTGGAAGGAAAGAAAGACGAGGGAGCAGGAGATCCTATCAAAATCTTGCTCAGGAAGGCCCTCAAGAAACAAAAGAACGTGATGATGGATAAATTTTCCCAAATCCTTGAACAGTTGCCCATTGGTTGCACATATACATTCAGCACATCCACCAATAGGCCCACAACACCCTATACAAATCCAATACCAAGTTCAGCAGAAATTTGCCCCTCATGGAGGAAGTTAATGCAATGGGGAGCATTTCTTCCTAAGGAGGCAGGAATGATCCAGGTGGATTTTTGGGGAAATATATTGCTATAATTTCCAACATTAAATTATCAATCTGGGGCTCGTAAGCTTAAAGGTACAAGCACAGGGAACACAAGATCAGATCATCTAGCCTAGACTAGAGTAAGAATCAAATTGTTGTTAAGTACAAAATTTTTATTTCTAATTGAAGCTAATCAATTAGGGAAAACATGCTTAAAAAAATAATAAATTCTAATAACTGTGCAAATGAAAATAACTCTAATTAATCATAAACCAAGCAATACAAATTACCATTCAAATGATTTTAATCTAAATGCAAATCTCAATCTAAATACTAAGATCTATTTAATCAAAATACAAGAATCTTAAATCAATCAAGATTAATTTAAAATGATACCAAACTTATGCTAAACCTTAATCCCAATAAAATTCACTCTCATTCAAATTAACTTAAACTAAGGCAATGAAAAAACAATACTTCAACTAATCTAATTCTCGGGATGCATAAAACAAATCATATAAGCATTCAAACTAACCTCTGTCACCACTTTGCAAATGCTTCAAAAGAACAAAGTAAACCAAGATTCTAATTGACATGCTTAAGATCTAAGAGACTACAAAATAATAAACTATCATATCCATAAACTTCTTTAATAAAACTCAAGAAATCATTCAAACATAAGTGACATTGGCTAATGGTTCTACCAATAACTAACTACAATCATAATGAATTTAAAAAATAAACTATAACTTCAAACAATGATTTAATGGTATCATTCCATTGCTTTCAAAAACTTGGTTCCAAAACACAATGTTTCAAGAAATTATAGTGGATCAGTAAGGTACATAATATATTTCAATGCATATTTAAAAGAAATGGAGGTATCGATCTCTTGTTTATCCAATTAAGAAGCACCTTTAAATATTTCAATCGTAAACCTGTAACAAAGGGGTTATTCATGCAAGAAAATCATTGATAAACACCATTCATTATCTTGCAACGAGTTGAAAATGATATGTCTATTTAATTTTAATATAAAAAAAAATGAATTACAGTCTTAAGTACATAATCCAAATTATGAGATCTAATTAAAAATTGATTTCAAAATAAAATCCATGCACCTAGATCTAACTCAAACATGTTACATCTATCCTATGATGTTTACAAAACTTTCTTCAAGGTGATGGTGGGCCCTTGCCACTCCTGGAGCAAGTCTAAACTAAATCAATGTCTAAATATTAAAAAAACCATAACATTTACAAAGAATTCATGGAAAAACCAAATTGTATTCAGATTCAAATCATAGGTTCACTTACATACATTCCTTCAATAATTTGTGTCATGTTCACACCTTGTCTTCATCCTCCAAAAAATTCCCCATATCACAACAAAAACCATACCTTAGCCATTTATAAGATTCACAAAGTGAATTATTCATTTTCCTCAATTCTGGAAAATTGAACAATTTTAACAAACTGACCTCAAATATA
Source organism: Pinus albicaulis (assembly GCA_034641835.2). NCBI lineage: Eukaryota > Viridiplantae > Streptophyta > Pinopsida > Pinales > Pinaceae > Pinus > Pinus albicaulis. Next base: position 757,735,810 of record CM076569.1, on the reverse strand, counting down.
TTGGTATATCTTCCTAACCATAGGGAATTTTGGAAAAATGTTTAGAGTGAGAGTAAAGTGTTATATTTACAACAAAAACCTCTCTTGGATTTTTCTCATTCAAATCTAGTGCCTTCGACATCATGCCCAAATTTGGTTGTTTGGATTTTTTGCAATTTTCTAGAACTCTGAAAAACAGTGATTTTTTACAAAACGGCCTCCAAGACCCATGTATAAATTTTTGAAACAATCGATTCTAGAAAACCCATTTTGGAAATACATAATTGGTTATATTTTTAACAAAATCGGTTGATTAGATATTATAAATTCACATCCATCTGCACACACATCGAGGCCAAACATGGTAGTTTGGAAACTTTGCACATTTTGAGCAGATTTGTTAATCAATTCCTAGGGACCCACATGTGTGACCTGGATGCAATAAAGTGCATGGGAAGGTATGAAAACATTATTTTTTACCATAACCCCCATCGGTTTTCCTCAGAAGCATGTCGGCATGTCAAAACTCCAAATTGGACATTTTCGTACTCTATTGACTTGTGAAGAATTTTGATGATGGAACCCTGACAGAAATAAACTTAGAAAAACCATCATCATTAAAACATGGCATAATCATCTTTAATCATATAAAATCAAATAAACTGAATGATAATCGACCATAGAGAATATTTGGTGGCAAGTGATGGAATTAGGGTACGGAGCAAGCTAAAAACTTAGGGTTTTAGGGTATAAACAGTGATATTTCATGACAAAAACATGGGAATATACGAGGCCAAACATCCCCCCATGCTTGAGGTTTTTCATTTCCTCATGCAAAAAAAGACCTTGCTCCTATTTAGGCTTTTATGACATCATAGATTTTAGGTAGTGTTAAGTCTTGTGAAGCAACACTACATGGAGATTTGATTTTCAAAGTGATACCAATTGAGGAGAAAAAATAGATATGGTAGGAGTAAAATTATGAATTAGATGATAGGTGATAATGGAAATGGTAGATGAGATGAGGTGGTGATGGAGATGATAAGACATGCTTGCATGTTCTATTTTTGCGAGGCCAATCCTTTTGGATGGTTCCTTCATGAAAGGCATCAATGAATTCATCCTATATTGGATTCAATTGACAATATGTGTGAATGTAGGAGGGGAAGGAATTATAGTTACTTCTTTTGTTTACATGAACCATTATGATTATGACCTAGAGTAGCATGCAAATGAAAGGTATATGGAAAACCAAATATACAGAATATGTGGTGGTTAATCATCAAAGCTTTCTTAAATCTATAATCAATTAAAGAATCTTAAGCCACCTCTAACTCAATTTTTACCCTTGTTGTTGATGTCCTTGGTGTTGCAAGATGAAATAAATTGTGGAATGGCTCGAGCTAATGTGACTGCTATTATGATCTGCCAAATAAGGAATAAGGTCTCTGTTAGAGTCATCCTTTGCAGCTTTCCTTCAGTGATCAAACATGCTCTTACAAAGTGATTTTAAGGTGTCAAGGTCAAATTTTGTCATTTCAATGAGTCTTGAGCAAAAATTTGGTCACTTAGGCATTAGGTCTAGGGGTTGCTTTTACTCTGTCAAAGTTGTCCAAATGTGGGTCCATGTCACCATTCGGTGGGTGTATGCATCATTCGGAGGGGTTTTCATCATCATGTCAAGTTCCATTGAGTCATTTTACACCTTGTCCATGCTTCGATTGTGTCTCAGGTAAGGTCCATTTCCCTCTCCCCAGGGTTTTGGAGGTAATTTCTCTTGGATGGTCAAATCATTAGAAAAACTTGTATCATGATGTTCACACACCTTCCCATATCCTTAATATACCTTATTAAACACTTCCCATCAGCGATATTCCCCAAATTCCTCATTTTTTGCACAAACCCTAGTTTCTTGCCCACGACTTGGCAATTTTTCTAGAGCTAGGCACATGTGTTTTGCCCTTTTGGACCCCTTCCCCTCACTCAATCTCTGAGATTCCACTTTCCCCTACTTCTAACATCCCTCCCCTACTTCAAAATTTCCCCCAAGAATTTAGAAGCCCCTTATCCCCTTCATTTCGCTTCAATTGACGTAAATCCCTTCGTTTCACACATCGGGATAAGTTTCACTCAAATGATGTTTCAGAGCAATAAAAAGATTAATTTGGGAAAAGCGAGAGAGGTTTTTCGTCCACAACATGCCAAGGAAGAAGAAATCTTTCACCTTTTACACGGGTATTACGGTTTTAGAGAAATGTCAAAAAAATACGGTTGCCTCGGGAGGATTGAATGCACCTGCTGAGTGACCTTGGGAAAATCAAAATTTCTCCTAGCATGGTTGGCTAAATGACTTGCTTGATAGATTCAAAGGATGATGGGCACAAATATCTTTCCAATGAGCTATCATGAGTCTCAATTTGGAGTTGCGGGAAGACCTTCAAAAGTTGAGTATGACGAGCGCTGCTGCCTTGCAGGGCGACCTCATTACTGCTCATTTTGACAAGTTTTGGGAGATTTGATTTGAGACCAGGAAAATGAAGTCCAAATTGAAAAATTCCACTTGGGTTGCAAGTTAGACTCTAATATATTTCCAACGAGCTATCACATGCTCAATTTGGACATCGGGAAGGCCTCCAAAATCCTCCTGACGCAACGCACATGCGAGGCGCTACCCGTCTGGGTGTGCGCTACCCATATAAGGTGCGCTACCCATGAGTTCACGGCCAGTGTTAATTGACGCCCAGGGCGCTACCACTGCCAGGGCACTACTGTTAGGGCGCACTACCCATACGAGAGACGAGAGCTAATTTTTTTTGTCTTGCACCGGTTTCATATCAAGTCGGCTCCATCGACTTGCAGTAGGACTTCCCCAGGTTGCTCGGTAAATTTTAGCATGATTGTGGTGTTATTAATGTTGGGAAACAAGCCTTGGTTGAAGAGAAATGTATAAACCCTACCTTTATGTACAGATTTATTCCTTAAGGGTTTCGAATATATATGGACGGTCTTGTGAAGGGTTTGTGAACTTTCATGATTGGTATATATGCTCATACTGCTGTATTAGTGGTGCCCTAGCATTATGTACATAATCCTCCCTAGCCCTTAATTTATCATCTTACCATACTGTCGTGTCCTTCCATGTTTTTACATAGTCTTATGTTGACTTGTCCATATCCTCCATCACCATAATATTACCACTACGCTATCATCATTCTGTTACCGCTTTGTCATGGCCATTTGTTTCACATCGTGGTCATTGTCATATTGTTCCCATTCTCCATTGATAAAACATAGTCCCATATTTGTTTGCTCCTTTGACAAATTTTTGACGACATTACAAAAGTGTGCACACTACATTTGCACTTGGTACTTGTTTGTCAATTTCACTTGTGATCCAAAAGCAGTTGTGCACTATCCACTAAAGCGAGCTATTACCATTGTGACTTATTTTCTTATGATGTTTTGGTACATATCGCAACATATTTTGGTTTTGAGCACACATTGAAACTTTGACTTCACTACACCTATATCAGCTACACATATTGCGGACAACTTGTTTTTCAAAGCCATGTCGATAGCGGACTCGGTTTATGAGCAAGGATGTGAGCGGGGACGGTGACTCAACCATTGAGGTTGATGTGCGAGATGGAGCATAGCGGTGCACCGATGAGTGGTAACATATCGGAGAGGCCACGAGCTTTGTTTGCGGCATCACGACAGTACTATCTCCACCGGGGGTGGAAGGGGTCTCGTTGATTTCATCGACGGCAGCAGTACTATCTCCACATGGCATGGAAGGGGTCTCGCCTTATTCATCGGCGTAGGTACATTCACGGGATCATGATAGAAACAAAGACATGTTCCATCATATGAAAAATCATTATTGGGCTCGCATGCACGTACGCAAGCAAGAATGGAGATTACGAAGAAAGAGGTTGAGCGAGCGAGCACTAAAACGGCGGAAAAAGGCACTGATCCACTCCAGATTTTGGCGAGGCTTTGTGGGCGGGCATGATGCATGATGGAGGGTCTCGCTCAGAATTTGAGCAAATTCGGAGAAATTTTTGTCATTTTGAAATATTTTGGTCCAAAATCAGATTTTTCCGCTATACGGGTAGCGTGTCGATGTGCTCACTTTTGTTCGGGACACTTGCGGAAGGAAATATTTTAATTTTTGGGCTTTTCATGGTACGTTATGCACGCTTAGGCATTTCTGAAGCATTTCATCAGGTTCTGGATGATCAAAAGGCCCAAAAACACCATGAAAACCACCTTGCTGCCACCTTTTGCACCAGCAGGAAGTACTTCTGGGAGAATGAATGTTTGGAGGGTCAAATGAGCTCCAAATTGGGAAATTCCACTTGGTTTGGATAGCTAAAATCTAGGGCTTTCCAACGAGATATCATGAGCTCAATTTGGATGCCAGGAAGTGCCTCAAAATCAGGCGGAAAGGTGCGCTACCCATATAGCTCAGGCGTGCTACCCATATAGATTTTTGGCTGAATTTTCAACTTCCAGCTCAGAATTTCAACTTGATTGGGACCAGAGTTTTGCTTGTGGATGAAATTTTTGGGTTTTCATGATGTAAATTGATGGTTGGCATGTAATATTGGCTCATTTTTACCTATTCTAGAAGATTCACTCTCAAAAAAGTGAAAATCATATAAATGAGATCGGTTTCCACTCTTTTAGAGGCAAGTTGTTAAGCTTTGCCTGGATTCTGGTTCCTTGTTTAGAATTAGTTGGAGACTACTCCTAGAAGGAGAATTCGACCCCTAGAGGCATGGGAAGGGGTTAGGATGCTCTATATGATGTAATTTCTCAATCATTTTCGAGAGGTTGGATAGGTTGGACTCTTGGGAAACTTTGGCTACACATTGTACATACTTTTCATATTTTGGCTAAGGAAAGATCGGAGGTTTTTGCGGCACTTTGTTGGGATTCTTGTGGCTTTCGAGTTCTTAATGGTGTTTTCTCTCGGTTTATTGTAAGTTCCTTCATGTTTAATGTATGCCATTTCTCACTTATTCTATCTTAAATTAAATGAATGAGTAGATGAGGTTGAATCCATTGTTCACGATTGCTGCTTGCCTTTGAATTCATTTAGTTTTTCATGTTTTGCTTTGTTTGAAAAGGATCCATGTTCATCCTTTCCCTTTTGACTCCTTTTCGTTCCGATCCATCCATATATCCGATCAAAAGCATTAAGACTATTTCCACCTCGCCCCAACTCGTAAATCACGAAAGATCGCAGGGCCTTATCCCTAGACCCAAAATTGTTTTTTCTCATTTCTCCAACAGAAAACCCAAAAAATAAAAATCAAACTATTCCTATCTCTTTACTAGCCTAAAATTAGTATTCATTGTTCATTATAAGTCATCTTAGCCCCCTGCGAAAACATTTTCAGAGATAGACTCGGAGAGCCCTCTCTGTCCTCGTAGGGCTAGCTACGAAGTGACGTGGTTTGATGTAGCCTTGAGTTTTACCTTATTTCGGCCCTAAGGTAGATTTTGAGCGCTAACATAGTGGCGACCATACTAGGGAAGAAAATGGTTTGCTTGTTCTTGTCATTTGCTATAGACGGAGTGCGAAGTCACGCAAGGTGGCCTTCGAGCTGCACATTGCTACTGTCGAGTGCATAGTAGATAAAAGGCTGCTTCGGTCGATCTCGGTTTATCTTGTGAATGTGTCCCCATGATTTTCGAATTCCCCGGTACATGTATCGAGTTCGGATATGATGGTTGATGGTGGACAATGATCGGACATAAGAAGGCTGAAATCATTCACCTGGTGACTCAATTCAAGTACGGAGAGGTGACTCTTTCTACTGAGAAAATGGAAGGATCTTACACAAAGTTCGGGTATCTAAAGTGGAATGGCATTCAGGGATCTAATCACTTTCTTGTAAATTACTTCTTTGCTTTGGTCTTGAGCTTTCTTGAAAGTTTTTCAAAATTTGTTGTATGAGAAAGGTGATCAAAATCTTCACTCGACCCATTCAAAAAGTGTAAATGTTGAGTTTCCCTTTGATCCTGGTCTCTCTTACTTTTCCCACATATTATGATGACTTTCTTGACGTGATGAGCGAGAAAACAAAGCAGATCCCGGCTCTTGTACATGCCCCTACACCTTGTAAAATTCCGGATCGGGTGCAAACCTCTTGTTTTACCTTATGTTCTTCATGCTTTTCCTGCAAGATCATGACCTATATCTACCAAGATTTGATGGTGAATGTAACAATGTCAACTGAGGAACATGTGCGGGAAATGTTGAGACTTTTCTGGATCTTTTTTGAAGTTGATGAAGAGAATGTTAGTATTAGGCTTTTTGCTCTTTCTTTGCAAGGCCAAGTGAAGAGTTGGTTCAAAGCCTGCTACGATGCAAGCATCACAGATTTCAGCTGGTTGTCAAAGTTTTTCCTTGACGGTGGATCATCGGACATAACTTTTTGTTGATTATAGAGGAGTATAACGAAAGTTGAAAAAAATTGCCGGGAGATAGTACAACAATTTTCACTGCTAGATTTAACCAAGTATATTTTTTGATGCCGAGTGATATAAAGACCTTCTCCTAGATACGCTCTCTTGCACTACCAGTGCCTTTGATCCGGAAATGGAGTTTCAGTGTGAGAGAAAAGAATATTGCAACACTTCACGAGATGCGAACAAGGCGGTGAATGTAGAGGCTCATTTTCAGCGTCCGGAGGGCAAGGTTGAAGGAAGAAGAAAAAGAAGAATGTTTTAGAGTGAGTGACCACTTTTAGAGGAAAAAGCTTGATCTTTTTTAAATGGCAACGATAGAAAGAGATGGATGCGGAAAATAGCGCAAAAAATGAAAATGACATTCAAGAACAAGTTGCTGATCCAAAACATTTTGTTTTACGGTCCCGGTAGTCATAGTGATTGTTTTATAGATCATTGTGAAGAAGAGAGAGGCTGTTGATATGATGTGCGTATGTTTGATGATGTGTTTTATCTTGATGAATTGCCTCGGTTTAGTCGGTATGATGATGATTATGTTCTCCAAACGAGAAGCTAATCTTGCAGACAAATCGGTAGCTAGTTTGTGTGAGGAGAAAGTTCACTTTCAGGCTGAAGCTCGAGTACCGATCAGCACGATGCATATCAGCTATGGCAATGATGAGGAAAGTGCGAGAAAATTTTGATGTAAGTGAAGGATCTTTGCCTTTTTTGTTTTCGATTCATTTCGGTTCATTAGAGATAACTTCCATGCAATGGAAATCAAACATCAGCAAGTCTTGATGCTGGATCGTCTTGAGGGCAATGAAAACTTCTCATATTCAGATTTGTCAGCCCCCAAAGTCATTGATTGTCGAGTTGCGGTGAGGACTTGGAAGTGGGCACACATGATTTAATGATTCAAGGTGACTCAGTACCTTTCTGTTTTGAATCATTTCGGTTTTGAGAGAAAAATTGCATAGTAAATCTTGGGATGAGCGGCTTGCTTAGCATCAGATTTGCGACCATCCAATGCAATTGAAGGTCAGATTACGAGATGAAGGTGTGGAAGATGAAATACATGATTTGATGATGCGGGAAAAATTCTACCCCTTTTGTTTCGAGGCATTTCAGTTTATAAGGCGAGAATATTTGTAATATATCTCGAGGAAAAGAGGAACGACCGGTAGGATGTCATACGGTTTCAAAGGGATACGGTCGCGGCAATCTTCTCAAGTTTTTGATGATCCTGACTGCTCGTGTGTTGGATGATGTTTGTTGTAAAAAATTCTTCTTCATTAGCTAACCATGTCTTTGGAAAAGAATGTTGATGATAATCTTATTCAAAAGTTGCCTTCATTGTCTTGTCTAACAGATTTTTCATTACAAAGCTCTCATCGAGGTTTGCGATCATATGAGGAGATTAATAAAAGGAGGTTTTTTAAATAGGAATCAACAACGGAGTTTGGTTTTTCATGAATTTGGGATCCTTTTGACGACTTACTGCAATCACCAAAGAAAGATATAGAGGTGAGAAAAAATTTTGAGATTAAGGTATGGAGATTATACGGACCAGAGCTATGTTTATGAAGATCCTTTCGCGATATTCTTGAAGTCATCCGGTCAATTCATGCTTTGCAAGTTTATCGGCGATCCACTTGGTTCAAAGTTTCCATGGGAGTTGCCTTTCGAGTAGTTATTTTTTAAGATTGTTCATGCAAGCAAGCATTTGGGAAGAAATCAAACGGCTGACGCTGACATGCTTACATGGTTGCATTGGCTATTCCATTACACTTGATCGGGTGGTGTAAAGCACAATTAGAGTAGGTTGCTATTGAATAAGCTCTACTTTGAGCATATTTCAGTTTTTCGGTTGTGTTTAAGTATCGAGTTAGTTTTTTAGTTGAGTGAGATTCAATTTGTGTCGTCGAGTCATCGGTTTTCGGTCATGCATTTCAGTTTGAGTTTTTTATTCCATTGCCCAATGGATAAGGCCTCTGATGCTGCTCTCCCAAAGATCACGCCATTCTTGGCACCTCCAAGGAGCTACCATCCCCATTGGAGCCAATGTTAGAGTCGGCCTTTACAGCTTTCCTTCGGTGATCAAACATGCTCTTACAAAAGTGATTTTAAGGTGTCGAGGTCAAATTTTGTCATTTCAGTTAGGTCTTCGAAGCAAAATTTGGTCACTAGGCATTAGGTCTAGGGGTTTGCTTTACTCTGTCAAAGTTGTCCAAATGTCGGTCCATGTCACCATTCAGCTGAGGTGTTCCATCATTCGAGAGGGTTTCATCATCATGTCAAGTTCCATTGAGTCATTTTACACCTTGTTCATGCTTGGTGTGTCTAGGTAAGGTCCATTTCCCTCTCCTAGGGTTTTGGAGGTAATTTCTCTTGGATGGTCAAATCATTAGAAAACCTTGTATCTGATGTTCACACACCTTCCCCCTATCCTTAATATACCTTATTAAACACTTCCCATCTACTGAGATTCCCCAAATTCCTCATTTTTGCACAAACCCTGGTTTCTTGCCACAACTTGGCAATTTTCTAGAGCTAGGCTCTGATGTTTTGCCCTTTTGGACCCCTTCCCCTCCCTCGATCTCTGAGATTCCACTTTCCCCTACTTCCTAACATCCCTCCCTACTTCCCAAAATTTCCCCAGAAATTTTATAAGCCCCTTATCCCCTTCATTTCGCTTCATTTCGACAAAATCCCTTGTTTCACACATCGGGATAAGTTTCACTCAAATGATGTTTCAGAGCAATAAAAGATGAATTTTGGAAAACTAAGAGAGGTTTTTGTCCAAAACATGAGAAGGAAGAAAAACCTCTTTCACTTTTTACACAGGTATCACGGTTTTAGAGAAATGTAAAAAATACCGTTGCCTCAGGAGAATTGAATGCACCTCTGAAGTGACCTTGGGAAAATCAAAATTTCTCCTAGCATGGTTGGCTAAATGACTTGCTTGATGATTCAAAGGATAACTAGACAAAAATATCTTTCAATTAGATATCATGAGCTCAATTTTGAGTTGAGGAAGACCTTCAAAAGTTGACGCTGCGGCGCTGCGCATCGAGCGACCTCATCGTGCTCATTTTGAAAAGTTTTTGGAGATTTGATTTCTGACAAGGAAAATGAAGTCCAAATTGAAAAATTCCACTTCAGTTGGAAAGTAGACTCCAATAGATTTGCAACTAGCTATCACACGCTCAATTTGGACATCAGGAAGGCCTCCAAAATTCTCCTGTAAAACGCACATGCAGGGCGCTACCCATACAAGGTGCGTGCTACCCATATAAGGTGCACTACCCACATAAGTTCCACAGCCAGTGTTAATTAACACGGGTGCTACCCACTTGCTGGGCGCTACCTGTTGGGAAGGGGAACTACCCATACGAGACGAGAGCTAAATTTTTTTGTCTTGCGCCCAGTTTCGTATCAAGTCGGCTCCATCGACTTGCAAGTAGGTTTCATAAGGTTGCTCAGTAAATTTTAGCATGATTGTGGTGTTATTAATGTTGGGAAACAAGGCTTGGTTGAAGAGAAATGTATAAACCCTACATTTATATGCATATTTATTCCTTAAGGGTTTCGAATATATATGGACAGTCTTGTGAAGGGTTTGTGAACTTTTATGATTGGTATATATGCTCATGCCTGTATTGCTAGTGGCGACCTAGCACATTATGTACATAATCCTCCGCGCCTTAATTTATCATCTTACTACTTCTTTGTCATGTCCTTCCATGTTTTTACATAGTCTTATGTTGACTTGTCCATATCCTCCATCACCATAATATTACGCTTTGCTTGCCATCATCATTCTATTACCCACTTGTCATGGCCATTTGTTTCATTGTGGTCATTGTCATATTGTTCACATTCTCCATTGATAAAACATAGTCCCATATTTGTTTGCTCCTTTGACAAATTTTGGCCGACGTACAAAAAGATTTGCACACTACATTTGCACTTGGTACTTATTTGTCAATTTCACTTGTGATCAAAAAGCAGCTTTGTTTTACCTATCACTAAAGCAGAGCTATTACCATTGTGAATTGTTTTCTTATGATGTTTTGGTACATATGCAACATATTTGGGTTTTGAGCATACATTGAAACTTTGACTTCACTACACCTATATCAACACACATATTACGAGACAACTTGTTTTCAAAGCCATGTCGGAAGAAAATTCAGGGTTTATGAGCAAGGATATGAGCGGGGACGGTGACTCAGCAGATTTGAGGTTGATGTACTGATATGGAGCATAGCGGTGCACCGATGGTGGTAACATATCGGAGAGGCCCACGAGCTTTTTTTGCGGCATCACGGCGAGTACTATCTCCACCCGGGGTGGAAGGGATCTCGTTGACTTCATCAGCAGCGCGAGTACTATCTCCACATGGCGTGGAAGGGGTCTCACCTTCTTCATCAGTGTAGGTACATTCAAAGGATCATGATAGAAACAAAGACATGTTTCATCATATGAAAAATCATTATTGGGCTCGCATGCACGTCTGCAAAGCAAGAATGAAGATTCTGAAGAGGAGGTTGAGCGAAGCACTAAAACGGCGGAAAAGGCCTGATCCACTCTGGATTTTGGCCAAGGCTTACGTGGGCTAGGCATGATACATGATGGAGGGTCTTCGCTCGAATTTGAGCAAATTCGGAGAAATTTTTCGTCATTTTGAAATATTTTGGTCCAAAAAGCAGATCAAATTTATACGGGTAGCGCGTCGATGTGCTCACTTTTGTTCGGACACTTGATGAAGGAAATATTTGTATTTTTGGGTTTCTCATGGTAAGTTATGCATGATCGAGGCATTTCCCGAAGCATTTCATCGGGTTGGATGATCAAAAAGGCCCAAAAACACCATGAAAACCACCTTAGCTGCCACCTTTTGCACCAGCGGGGAAGTATACGGGAGAATGAAGTTTTGGAGGGTTAAATGAGCTCCAAATTGGGAAATTCCACTTGGGTTGGATATCCAACATCCGGGGCTTTCAACGAGCTCTCGTGAGCTCAATTTGGATGCCGAGAAGTGCCTCAAAATCAGGCTGAAAAGGCGCCTTTACCCATATGGATTTTTTGGCTGAATTTTCAACTTCCGGCTCGAAATTTCGACCCAGATTGGGACCAGTTTTGATTGTGGATGAAATTTTTTGGGTTTTCACGATGTAAATTGATGTTTGGCATGTAAATTTGGCTCATTTTTACCTATTCATAGAATATTCACTATCAAAAAAAGTGAAAATCATGTAAATGAATCGATTTCCACTCTTTTAGAGGCAAGTTGTTGGTTTGCCTAGATTCTAGCTCCCTTGTTTTGAGAATTAGTTGGAACTACTCCTAGAGAGAGGAGGAATTCGAGCCTAGAGGCATGAGAAGGGGTTAGGATGCTCTATATGATGTAATTTATCAATCATTTTCGGGAAGGTTGGACTCTTGGGAAACTTTGGCACACATTGTACATATTTTTTCATATTTTGGCTAAGGAAAGATTGCAGGAGGTTTTACGGGCTTTGTTGGGATTCTTGTGGCTTTAGGTTCTTAATGGTGTTTTCTCTCAGTTTATTGTAAGTTCCTTCATGTTTAATGTATGCCATTTCTCACTTATGCTTCTTAAATTAAATGAATGAGTAGATGAGGTTGAATCCATTGTTCACGGTGCTACGCACTTTGAATTCATTTAGTTTTTCATGTTTTGCTTTGTTTGAAAAGGATCCATGTTCATCCTTGCCCTTTTCAGCTCCTTTTCATTCTGATCCATCCATATATCAATCAAAAGCATTAAGACTATTGCCTACCTCGCCTCAACTCGAAATGCACAAAGATCTGACCTTATCCCTAGACCCAAAATTGTTTTTTCTCATTTCTCCAACGAAAACCCAAAAAATAAAAATCAAACACTCCTATCTCTTTACTAGCCTAAAATTAGTATTCATTTTTCATTATAAGTCATCTCAGCCCCTCTGAAAACATTTTCCGAGATAGACCCGGAGAGAGCCCTCTCCTGTCCTCGTAGGGCTAGCTACGAAGCTGAGCGTGGTTTGATGTAGCCTTGAGTTTTACCTTATTTCAGCCTAAGGTAGATTTGAGTGCTAACAGTCTCAATATCCACATTATCCTGAAAATGTTGATGCATGTGTGATTTCATATGGCTTCCTGGAAAAAAAAGAGTACCATCATCAATATTTATTTTCATAGAAATATTATCAAAATAAAGGAAATAGGTTAAATAATAAACACTTACCAGATCATCAAAATTCCAATCATCTCTCTCCTACCATCTCTCTCCACCATGCCCATCATCTTGCATGTCCTCATGTAAGAAAAAACCTCAGATAGAGACCAAATACTGAAGGGCTAAGGTTTCTATATTAAATTCATGCTTCATTGACTTAAACCATAGGGCTAATTGTGAGAACATGTAAGTGAGTTTCATCAGATTTCATCTTCCTTTGCATCAATAAGATAAGAAAAAGTAGTGACCAGGGATCCCATGATGTCAAGACTAAGCTTTATTACTGCAAGAAAAAGTAACTGATGCTACGGCTACTAAAGGAATGCTTAACAATCTCTGCTAATAATTTCATCCTAAAATGATTAACCATAAGAATTTCCACAAAGCATCTAAAGAGTAATACAAAGCAGTAGATCTTCACTTTCAATAGCCTCATTATTACAATTAAAAGTGAATTTATAAAAACCAAGGCCTTAAAATTGATCGAAAGTAGGGAAAAATAAATATTACAAAATCATACCTTTTGAGGGTGATTTTCTTACCATTACCCAAGCATATAGTTAAAGCTTCTCTTATTCAAGCAAATTGAATCACCTGTACTAAGGGTCTCACATACATAAAAACCAAATTATTTCTAAGAGATATAACTCCAAAGCACACTACTGAAGGATATTAAAGACATTATGAGAGAGATGTGATAATTAGTTCAGGGAAAGGAAAAATCAACCAAGTAAATCATAGTGTAAAATTAACTTCATACCACAAGCATGGCCCTGCTGCCAGTAGGCATCTACAACATCGACAGGGATGCCTTTTAACCTAATGAAATTTCCATGGCCCACTTACTAGATACAGATTTAGAGTTACCTTATTTGAATTTTAGATAAAGGCCACTGTCCTAGTTTGGTAACTAGCTGATTGCAGTACCACTCACAAGAAGTAACATTGATGAACATGTCGACTCGTGATGAGACCTCCTGTCTTCTATTTTTTTAAGTTGAAATCAATTACTCTGGCTTGGTGACCAGGAGCAGTAATGTCATGCATGTTATGTCTCATGATCGTGGTAGGTCAGCTCATTACAAGACCTCCCATCTTCCCCTAAATATTTTTATAGACTCTAATTATGATTAACCCTAGAGGTTACTTAATAAGTGCGAGACAAATCTACTCCTTAAGAGCACAGGGTGACGTGAAAGTTTTTTAATTACTAATCTTCACTGGTTGATCATGCTACCCTAAAGTCTCGAGAAAATAAAAAAACTCAGATAATGACTGAAAGATTCGTTGAGTAGGTCATGCTAGGGTTATTATGAGAGCTCATGATGGTTTTATAGGAGTGTTCCACCATAGGAGGCTTTTCATCAATACCTTCAAAGAGAAACTTAAAATGTTTCATGGATGATAGTATGTTAAGCTTATGAATGGGAATTATAATAATAGCAATTCCCATAACTGGCCCAATGAATAATCTTGGCCAATAATCAGAGTCACTTTATAAAATATGAGGCATTAAGAGTGAATTGCTTCTGAAAATTCTTACCACAAGAGTGCATAATGACAAAAACTTCAATGGTTATGCCTTAGGAATTGCAATTTCAAGAATGATGTTGTAACAAAATTTTATTCATTTCTACCATACCCTAATCTAAAGAGCGGAAGGTCTCCTTCAATTGTAGGAGTACTTCCAATGCAACCATGTCCATAACAACATGTTAAAAATACTCACACTCAGTTTGAAAGAATAAACTTCAACACGTACCAAAGTATGAGAAACCAGTTGCTTCGATTGATATGATACCAAGATTATTTGAAGATGTGAGTGGTAATTTGACTGGATTATGATCTGGAACCAATCCTCGAGGTAATCTTGATGGCATTGTCTCATTTCTTCTTTTGGACCGCTCTGAATGTCCTCCTTGGTAATGCCAGAAAAACTTAGATAATTGGTCTCTGGAATGCACACAAGGCTTGTTGCTTGGCATGGTGAAGGTTCCTCAATCTCAGATTTGGTACATGGCTCATCAATCTCCTTGGTAGATAGGAAATAGGACTCAAGGTAGATTTCCAAATCATGTTATGGCTATGAAGAGACAGATAATTTCTTGAATGTAGTCAGAATGAACTCTTCCTGATAATAAGATACCCCAACTACTGCTAGGATTTGAGAAAGAACCTAGATGGAAATTATTCAAGCTCTCGGACATTCTTGAATTTCTCCTGCTAGTGACATGGATTATTAAAAAAGAGGGGGTTCTTACAATGACCCAAAAATGGTTTATCTTTAAATAAATTGAATTTTTAATTTAAATGAGTTAAAGACTGCTAATTGCAATAAAAACTCACCAAACTTGCTTGATTGAGCAACCAAAATTTAGAGTAACCCCACAATAGTTGATGCATGACTCTTCACTCATGTCTTATTGTACACTCTCTGCCCTCTAATTGCCCTGCAACTAATATCACACACACAAAAAAACTTGTTAAAGAAACTAGGCTTTGATCTCTTTAGCACATCCCCGACAACGGTGCCAAAAATGTTGGGTAAATATATTGCTATAATTTCCAACATTAAATTATCAATCTGGGGCTTGTAAGATTCAAGGTACAAGGGAACACATGATCAAAGCATCTAACCTAGACTAGAGTAAGAATCAACTTAATATTATGTATAAAACTGTTATTTCTAATTGAAGCTAATCATTTGGGGAAAACATTCTTAAACAAATAATAAATTCTAATAGTTGTGCAAATGAAACTAACTCTAATTAATCATAAACCAAGAAATAAAAATTATCATTCAAATGATTTTAATCTAAATGAAAATCTCAATCTAAATACTAATATTTTTTAAATCTAAATACAAAAATCTTAAATCAATAAAGATTAATTTAAAATGATATCAAACTTATGCTAAATCTTAATCCCAATAAAATTCACTCTCATTCAAATGATCTTAAACTAAGGAAATGAACAAACAAGACTTCAACTAATATAATTCCTAGGATGCATAAAAAAAATCAAATAAGCCTTCAAACTAACCTCTTTCACCACTTTGCAATTGCTTCAAAAGAAACTAAGTAAACCAAAATTCTAATTGACATGCTTCAGATCTAAGAGACTACAAAAAGAAACTATCCTATCCTTAAAATTCTTTAATCAAACTCAAGAAATCATTCAAACATAAGCACATTGGCTAATGGTTCTACGAATAACTAACTACAATCATAATGAATTTCAAAACTAAACTACAACTTCAGACAATGATTAAATTGTCTCATTGCATTACTTTCAAATACTTTGTTTCCAAAACACAATGTTACAAGAAATTATAGTGGATCAGTAAGGTACATAACAGATATCAATTCATATTTAAAATAAATGGAGTTATCGATCTCTTGTCTATCCAATTAAGAACCACCTTTAAATTTTTCAATCGTAAACCTGTAACAAAGGGGTTATTCATGCAATAAAATCACTGATCAACACCATTCATTAGCTTGCAACAAGTTGAAAATGATATTTCTATTTAATTTTAAAAAGAGGAAAAAAAATTACAATCTTATGTACATAATCAAAAGTATGAGATCTAACTAACAATTTCTTTCAAAATAAAATCCATGCAGCTAGATCTAAATCAAACACATTGTCTGTATCCTATGATGTTTACAAAACTTGCTTCAAAGAGATGGTCGGCCCTTGCCACTCCTGGAGCAAGTCTAACCTAAATCAATGTGTAAATATTAAAAAAAAAACATAATATTTACAAACAATTCATGGCATAGTCAAATTGTATTAAGATTCAAATCATAGGTTCACTTACATATATTCCTTCAATCATTTGTCTCATGTTAACACCTTGTCTTCTTCCTCCTCCAAAAAATTCCCCATATTACAACCCAAACCATGTCTGAGCCATTTATAAGGTTCACAAGGCTAGTTATTCATTTTCCTCAATTCTGGAAAATTGAGCAATTTTAACAAACTGACCTCAAATATATTGGTATATCTTCCTACCCATGGGGAATGTTGGAAAATTTTTTGGAGGGACACTAATTTGTTATATTTCCAACAAAAAAAATCTCTTGTATTTTTCTCATTCAAATCCATATTCTCGTAAATCTTTCCCCAAGTTGGTTGTTTAGATTTTTTTGCAATGTTCTAGAACTCTGAAAAAACTGTGATTTCTTACAAAACTGTTTCCAAGACCCGCGTATTACTTTTATAAAAATTCAAATCTGGAGAAACCATTTTTTATATACATAATTGGTTATATTTTTAACAAACCCAGTTGATTATATTTTATAGATTGAACTCCATATGCACACACGTCGAGGTCAAACATGGCAGTTTGGAAACTTTGTACATTTTGAGTAGATTTGTTAATCAAATCCGGACCCACATGTGTGACCTAGCTATAATCAAGTGCATGGGAAGGTATTAAAACACTATATTGTACCATAACCTCCCTCGGTTTTCCTCAGATACGTGTTGGGATGTCAAAACTTCAAATTGGACATTTCTGTACTCTATTGACTTGTGAAGAATTTCGGCGACCGAACCCTGATACAAATGAAATTAGCGAAACCATCATCAATAAAATATGGTATAATAATATTTAAACATTTAAAATCTAATAAAACTAATGATATTCAACCATAGAGAATATTTGGAGGCAAGTGATGGAATTAGGGTACGGAGTAGGCTAAAAACCTAGGGTTTTAGGGTATAAAAAGTGATATTTCATGACAAAAACATGGGAATTTAAGAGGCTAAACATGGATATCAGTGGCCACCCACCTATTCCATTTGGACCCGCACCATCAATTCTTGCATCTTTTCACTTCAGCACAACTTACTATTTTTAGTAGTTTTTCAGGTCTTGCACTCCCGGAGCTGTTTTGGGGCACTAATGATCTAGGTGGGTAATACTGGCCACCCACCTAATCAATTTGAACCCCCACTATTAGTTTTTTCCATTTTTAAGTTGCAGTATAGCTTACTATTTTTAGCACTTTTTCGGGTCCTGAACTTCCAGAGCCGTTTTGAGGCACTAAATGACATTTTTTTGGGAAAATCGGGAGCAACGTGGGTCCATGGACCGATGTTGCTCACTCAAAAGTTGTATTCCTTAGATAGATATTTCTAACAAGCTATTGAGAAAATCATACAAAGACCAGATGCCAAAATTACATCCCCGGGAAGTTCAAACACCAATTTACCCAAACAGGACCCACATTTTGGCACTTCATCTCCTATGGTTAGGTTTTTGGACATTTTGGGTTTTACATTGTTTCTCAACAATAAATAGGTCTGCAAGCCTCTTTGTAACATAGTGGAGGGAAATGTATCTGGCACATCTTTTCTCAGAGATATGCTACCAGTGCCTTCGCCTGCTCATCTATTTCCATTATGTCTGTAATAGGCCTTCGAGCCTCAATGTAACACAGTTCAACGGCCTGTAGCCACCACATCTCTTCTCAGAGATAAACCTACCAACACCCTAGTTGTACATTTCTATTAAATCATATTTCAGTCATTTGTTTTTAATAAATTTAAGTTTTATTTCCTTTGCATCTCTATGTTTATGGTTATATGTGTATTCTCTTGTGTTCCTACATAAATCCGGATCAAAGGATGCATATATGGGTTTCCAAATATAAGCTCAATGCAAAATTATATCAACTTCACGGTCAATACTTTGGTAAACATCCAGTGCAAGAAACAAAGTAGCATCTCCATAGTTTCAATATAATTATATTATAATTATACCCTCGGGTGGATTATGATCCTATGAACAGGAGACATTAAGACAGATTCATGTATCTATCAAAGTCCCCCTTTTATTTCCATGAAATTTAAAAATTGTTATATATTGCTTAATCTTAGTAGTGAGCTTTGAAGACAATTTTATTTTTGATATAGAAATACATGTGCTCATGTTGGAGAAGACAACTCCGATGTATTGGAAACAACTCTCATTTTAATATATTTTATTTACTTTGCATTTATTATGCACTTGTTTTAATTTTGTTTGTATTTTGTCATTCCTTAAACAACACACCAACCAACTAGGAAGGTTTCTTCTTTAAGCAGTAAATTTGTATTTCATTATGCTTCCATGGAATATGATAGGTTGTAGTTTATAATCCTTATGATGGCTAGTTGTATGGAATAGGATAGGTTGTATTTTATAATCCTTATGATGGCTAGTTATATGGAATAGGATAGGTTGTAGTTTATAATCCTTATGATGGCTAGTTATATGATAGGTTGTAGTTTAGAATCCTTATTATTGATATCTTTTAAATAGCTTTGTTCTTAATCAAAAGAGTTTATTTACAAGAATTTTATGGTATTTATAAATTTCATAAAATATAAAGTATATCTCTTGAATCATAGGGATTGAGCCTTGTGTTACTTGTTTAAGTAAGAACCCTCATCAATACCTTGAAAACTATCCCAACATTGTTTCATTTCTTTTTTATTATTGATATTGGCATAGACTAAATATCCCATCACATGGATTGACAGTTGTGTTACTTGTTTAAAGAACATTGAGAAATAGGTAGAAACATGTACAAACATTCTCTTTTACTAATTCCATTTGCATAAATTAAGAGTTAGATCACATGAATTGAGGAATTGAGACTTGTGTTATTTGTTTAGACAAAAACCTTGAGAAATATATCCAAATTTTCCCAACATTTTTTATCTGTTTAGGAAAAAATCTTGAGAAATATATCCAAAATTATTCAACATTTTTTACATTTTTTTTAATGCTAACCTAAATAACCAAATTAGAAATTAATATTGCATATAATCTTCTATACATTTCATAGTTAACCAATTCTGATTGATAGAATTTAATGTAACTAAATCCAATTGATTTGTACAATAGGTTGCCAGCATATTAATACCTCCCATCAATCCAAGGCACATGTGTATTAATTTTATCTTCCAAGTATTTAATTTTAGTTTCCAAATATTAAGATGAAAAACCGATTCTAAAATTTGAAAATATGGGTTCAACCATTTTTGGATAGGAACGAAATTTACGTAATTTATCATCGAAATTGTATTGAATCTCAGATCATATATTCTTAGTCAGAATTTGTATCGTATATTCTCAGTGAGAAATTTTATTATATTAGAAAGAGGCATGCTTGTTATTGCAATCTTATGAAAACACAATGAAAGGAAAGAAAATAAAACTTTTATGTTCTAATGTTCATATAATTTCAATAGAGGATTTATAATGAGTGGTATTTTATTATTAAGGGCTTGCTAATATCGGCATTAGGTTTGCAAGATTTAAATAGTTTATAAATAAAAAATTATTTAAACAATACAGATTTGATAATATGGAAAAAAATTCTAAATGGAGTCTTTGAGAAATTACAAAACAAAGCTTTGAAAGGTGATCCACAGTTAAAGTTACCACAGATCAAATCATGAGAGTAACGGCATCCACGATCATGAGAGAACTGTGCCACCTGTTTTTCAAATTTATTTTAGAATTTTCAAATTTTATTTGGGAGGATAATCCTCTAATGCATGATGACAGGATAGTTCCATGATATCTTCTTGTATGTAGGTTTTGTACTCATAAAATTTCTATCCATATGACACTTATCTACCTAATTAGACAAATAATTTAATTAGTTGTGAAAATTTCTCTAAGAGCTCAAAATTATTGGAAATACTCCCAACCACCGCCATGAATAAAGTTGTAGAAACCCACACTTGAATTGATTTTTGTTGCAGGAAGGAAAAGAAGAAGGTTTCAAATCTGGAGGCATTTCACGCAAAATCAAAATAGAGTACCTGAGCTCACTCTGTGTTTAATTTCTTAAACCACCGACATTGACTTACCTCTTGCCTGCAACATCGCAACACGCAAGTTTTTTGGTTTACATCTTAAGCTTTTCACCAAAGTTATATTTCCGACGATGCGATATCGGCAAAACCCACCAACCATTGTCGCATTACCAAGACCGCCCACAAATCTTTGCATTTCATTCATTTCTCACCTTCTGCCATTTCGCACTTCTCGCAGTTTACCACATTTCCACCCACACTTCGCAAGATTTATGTTATACCTTTATGACCGCCCGTAATTTTGCACTTCACAAAGTTTATGACCTACTTTTAAGCCGCTCGCAAGTTATTTTATTTGAGTTGCGATGCGATCGCAATCACACGTGGAAAGCTCATGAGGATAGCACACATAAGCGCTTGCAAGCTTAGGAGGGTAGCGGCTACAAACTAAAATTTTTATGTTATGATGATATTAGTGCCACATCACATCACAATCGTATGTTCTTAAGGTTTCCTATATCGCTCACAATAATATTAAAATCATCAATCTACGATTTGCGATGGAGTCATGGATGCGATGTGTTTTCGTAGGTAGAACCCATAATATTTCAAGTCCGCCATTTTGTGTTTTGTACATTTTTTTTTGTAGAAACAGAAGAATCGAGCAGAAGGACAATCAGGTTGTTAACTATCCGTTTCTACATTGAATAACATTTAACTTACAGGCTCCGACCAATTTTGTATTAAAGAATGTAATTTCTTTTTGTTTTATAGAGAGATGAATGAATACAGAGAGTTGTATGGAAAAAGAAGATTCCAGTTCCTCTCATGTGTTGCTCTTGCTCTGTTTGTGTGTTAATTGTTATTTACGAATACTTTATTCTCTGTGTTGTGGGGGGAACACATCCCTCTGTTGTTTGTTTTATTTCCATTTTCCAACATGGTATCGGAGCAGGTTTAGGCTCTCAGTGAAAGAAAGTGTTCTTTACTGAAGAAGTTGGAAGGTTGTTTGAGAAGCAGATTCTCCAACAGTGTGAAGGTTTGTTTACACAGTCAAGATGGAAGCAATAGCCACAAGCCTGACTAATCCCCAACTACAACAATTCAATGGGAATAATTATGATTATTGGGCCATTACGATGAAGGTCATGCTTGCTTCATAAGATATTTGGGAGCTGGCGGAATATGATTTCCAGGAACCAACAAATGCAGCAACATATAGCTCTTTGACATGAGCAGAAAGAGATTTTATGAGAGATAATAAGAAGAAGGACTCCAAAGCCTTCTTCTATATTTTCCAAGTAGTACATGAGAGGATTTTCCCAAGGGTTATAGCAGCAACGAAGTCTAAGGAGGCATGGGATACCCTCCTAAAAGCCTATCAATGCATGGCAAAGGTGAAGACAACAAAATTTCAAATGTTGAGAAGAGATTTTGAAACTATCAATATGAAAGAGTCTGATAATATAGACTCATTATTTACACATATTATTTGGTTGGTTACCCAAATCAAGTCTCATGGAGAGACACTTGAAGAAAGGAGAATAGTTGATGTTATTCATCAGTAATTTTTACTATCTGAATATGAGTAAATATCAGTCCTAGATTTCTAAAAATGAGATTCCTAAATATTTCGAGTTTTAGAAATATCACTACCTTCATTATCCTTGTCACAAATTTTTCATTATTTTACTATTTACCAGTCCATGATTAACTTACCATTTCTAAAGGGCCCATCATGGGCTTATGCCACTCATCTAGTTTCTCTTTTCTCATCTATCACCTCG
Organism: Pinus albicaulis; assembly: GCA_034641835.2. Taxonomy (NCBI): domain Eukaryota; kingdom Viridiplantae; phylum Streptophyta; class Pinopsida; order Pinales; family Pinaceae; genus Pinus; species Pinus albicaulis. The sequence goes on along the minus strand of CM076569.1, from coordinate 757,713,514 downwards.
GCACTCTGTTTTTCATTTTCCCCATTATTTCACTTTCATCTAGGGTTACTAAGCAGCCTATCCTTTCCCATGTTCATCAGGTTCCTCAAACCTTTATGGCCTCAAAAATACCTCTATGATCTCTTTAGATCAATCAAGTACATCCATTTCTATATATTCAAATACACCAAATGGTCAAAAAACTAAGTTTTTACACTATTAAGATCCCAAGCCTAATTTCAGTTAAAAGACCAAGCTAAAACCCGACCACTAGATCATTAGGTTTTTCCTAGGTTGTAGGTTCTTCATTGGTATTTTAAGCTCTATTCTTCTTATCCTAAGACCTAGTTCAAATAAAAAAGAAGAGAAGCACATGATTTATCAAGAAAGAGCAGGAGATCTTCAAAGAAAGCTACTTTGTCAATTTCAAAGTTTTGCAAAAAGTAGCTGTGATTGAAATTTCTGTAGGAATGTCATGAAGTAAATCAGCTAAGGAAATTGATAGGGTAACTAATGAGTTTCTAAAGGAAAGCAGGGAGCATTGAGTCTAAAGGAGAGATCAAGGTTTCTGAGCCTGATTCAATCAACAGTATGCCAAACAGAAGCCCAATACAACAAGACTCATAAAGGAGGGTCAAGTCATCTATTAAGAAAATGATGAAAGGCATCACTAGACCAAAAGTAAGTTTTTTTCACCTGCAAAAGGGCCAAATAAAATATCATTAAAAGATGAAAGGCTTGAAAATAAAACTTTAGAAAATTGGGTTTGACATTTAAAAATCAATTTTTTGAAACTATAAAGGCCCTCTCCACCCTTTTCCAACTCATTTGTTTTAAAAAGGTCATCAAGAGCATCCAAGGCGAAAATTGCTCTTTTCTGGAGAAATCGGGCAAAGTTTCCCTATGCTACGTGCCTAAAATCTTGTGCTACTCTCCTGGAGGTTTTCTGTTGTGTAATTTTATCTGTGCATTGTGCGCCTGGGATTGTGCACTGAGCTTTTTCTCTGTGCAGACCCGGCATCCCGTGCCAACAAACAATGTGCAGCGTTGCCTAGCCAGAGACCCTACAGACCCGTGCCAACATCGGGTTCAACAGTGAGCGTTGTGCGTTTACTCTATTCAACGACCCGACAAGCCCATGTAGCCTTTCCCGTGTGCTATGTGTTCGACCTTAAGCCACTCGACTGGCCCAACGCTGCGCGCTAGTGATACACATTTAGCCAGGAGGGCCTTTGCATCAGGCCAAGCCCTAAATTTTCTCAAAGGCTTCCACATTTTCATCTCCAAGGGTTTTTCTGAACACCTATGAAGGGTAAGTACTGACGTAACCTCCTCTTTCAAGGTTCTTCTCATTTTATTAAAGGAATAAAACTTAGAAGGATGAACTACATAACATTAAAAACTCCCTCTCACTCACAGTCATACACTCCACTCTCGCTCATATACTCCTCCATCTACAAAACACTGCCTTTCTCATCACCATCTCATTTACCCTCTTCATATAAATCTCACAAGTAAAATTAGGGTTTTTGGCTTTCAAGGCAATAGTGAAATCAAAATTTCAAGGGAATGCAATAGTGACAGTGGTGAGGGAGGCCAAGGACCTAGAAGACAACAGTGCAAAGGTGGAATAATAAATAGGTTTGAGCCACTGAACACCAAGGGTTTGATGGCCTCTCCTATGACAGTTTCATATTTCCAGAATGTGGGTTGTTTTGACTTTTGTGAAAGAGTAAAATAGGTTCAAAATCATTGTAAGCTGGCTAGGATTTTTATCCTTAACCTTCATGACCATCAAGTAAATTTAGCAGAGGTAAACTTTGAGCTATCTACAAATACCATTGCTATGGCCACCAGGATACCTAGTGTGAGAGAAAGGTGGTTCAAGGAGGCTGATTTAGACCTGAGCCATTATGAGCCTTTCCTAAAACCTAGATACCAAGATGAATGCAAATCTCTTTTTCCCTTTTCACATTTCCTGGAGAGATATGCACCCTTAATGAGAATCATCATGAAATATTTCACATGTGAGGGGAGGTTTTCTAGGCTTTGTTCATTCCACATAAGATTACTCATGCACTTCACTAGGGTAAAGATGCTACATTTTCCCTATTATCTTTATAGAAGTATTTATAATATGTCTTATATTGTGTAAAAGAGGCACCCTTCACAAAAAATGCAGAGCCTCTTTCACCATTATCTCATGAAGATGGTTGTATTGCATCAATTACAGCAAAAGGGTATTCCATGGGAGGTGTTCATTGCCCATGAAGTGTTCACAAATCCACAACCCCATCCTCAGCCAGATTTTCCCTCATCATCCCATCCTCCTTCCTAAACCTCTCCTAATGCATCAGAAAATGAAGGAAATGAAGATGAGCCATGAAATGAGAATCAAGAAGAGGACAACAAAGGGGAAAATGATGAAGAAGAGGACAACAAAGACGAAAATGATGAAGAAGAGGACAACAAAGAAGAATATGATGAAGAAGAGGTTAGAAATGAATCATAAGACATGGAGGTATATTACCATCAAGATGAAAATGAAATTGATGAGGAAAGTAGCCCAAAAAATGATGATTATGTTGAAGAAAACCCACTAGTCAATGAGGAAAATGAAAATGCAGAAATCATTCAAGAGGAAAACTGTGATGAAGAAACTGATAAGGACACCTCTAACAGTGACAACACAAATAATGACAAATATTGTGATGATGTTGGAAACAAAGGAAACAGTGATAAAGCATAAAACATGGTAACTGATAGCAATAATGATGCTAGTAATAGCAGTGACACTAAAGACCAAAAAGTCAGTAAAGAGACCGATAATAATAGTGAAAATCTCAGTAATGATGTAAGCTGCAATAATGAAGGAGGTAGTGACAGTCATGACAGTAGTCATGATGGCCAAGTAGGAAGTGAAAACAATGAGCCTAATAGTGGTAATGATGATATTATAGACAATAGTGCGAAAGACAGTAAGTCTCCTAACAGTATTGAAGAAAATGAAGAAAGTGGCAAAGGTAATAATGATGATGAGGGTGGAAATAGCTCACCAAACCAAGAAGATAATGCAGCTGATATTATTAAATGAGAAAGGGATGATTATACAAATGAAGATCACCGCAGTGATGTCAGCATGGAAGGAAAATAAAGTGAGGCTGATAAAGGCAGTCAAGAACACAGTGCAGAAAACACCAGTGTGGTGATCAATAAGGAAAATAATAGCATTCATGAGGTCAGCCATGGTGAGGGCATTCAGATGAACAATATTGAGCCGTTCCCTCTCACATATCAAAGAAGAAGGAGGCATGCGTTTTCTGCCTCTCAAAGGAAAGGGACCATTCTATCCACCTCAACTAAGAAGCTTGACAAAGGCAAGAAGAAGGTCACTGTTGGAGGTAATAAAGGAAAGTGTCAAATTAAACAAAAGGGCCAATTCATTGCCCTTGATAGTGAAAATGAAGATGAGGAGAGGGCTACAATAATCTTGCTCCAAAGAAAAGATGCAGAGAATAAGGAACTCAAAATAAGCCTTATCATGGCAGAGTACATTATTCAGTATTATAAAGATGAATGCAAGCACTTGAAGAATATACAAAGTAACCTTGGCCTACAAAAAAAGGTGGCCAAGCATTATGCATTGAAAAATAAATTTGCAAGGGCCAAGCTCTGAAGATCCCTTGCCGAAATTCAAGCCCTCAAGAAGGAAAATGGTCAATAAAGGCTTCACCTTCTTGTTGATGGTTCCATGCAAGCATCGTAGACATGAAAAGGAAGATAATTGCAAATTTTGGGAACTTTTTGGAATTTTTTTATTTTTGCTGATTTAGAGGGCCAAGGGGGTAGCACCCTTGGTGCTACGCTTTTTCTCAGGGCATCCTTAGGAGCCAAAGCTTACATTTTTTAAATCCTTAGCTCATGTACATCATTATCACCAAGTTTTAGATCAATTGGAGTTGATTTGGTCCTCCAAAAGGGTCAAAAACACCCTAATTTTCACCTTTCTACCTAGTTTTCAGGACATGTGTTGCACCTTTACCAGATTTGGGGGTTTTTCTTTTTGAACAAGTTACATGGGTCCAATCAGAAAACCAAGGGAATTTCTGGAAAGTAGACTCAACATTCTTTCCAACGAGCCATAACGGAGCCCATTCGGACATCGGGAAGGCCTTTAAAACTTGTCTGTAAGGTGACCCATTTTTCCTTCACATGTGGTATGCCCTTGGCCTAGAAATGCATCCTTAAAACTCAGTGTTTTGCCCCAATAGTCAAAAAGTAAACAAAGTACACTAGGAAATATTTTGGAGGCTTGGCAGAGCCCAAATGTCAATTTTTTTTGCCAAAAAGGCTCAAGAAGATATTTTTCATCATATATTTTGTGCCTTGGGCCTTGCAAGGTCTCAAAGGAAAAAAGTAGAATTTATGATTAACTAATGGGCTTCTAGAGACCTAATTAGGTTTTTGTCCTCCTTGCTTTTTAAATAAAACATTGAGGCTTCTTTGTAGTGGGTTGTTGATTAGAAATTTTATTTAGAAGTAATACATGGACTTGGAGATTAAAGTCAAATTGGCTCTGATTTTGTGAATGGCTTGGATTGTTTGACATTGGAGAAGGCTTGCTTGCAGGATCCATGAGCATTTTCAAATGGTGATGTGTTCCTATTTTACTTATGTTTTCTTGTATTATCATTTTTTTCATCCTTCTATTGCAGTAGGACAAAAGTTTTAGACTAAGAAATGTTGTTTTGAGGCACCTTAATTCTATTTATCCTTCATTGCTTCTATGTTTTCTTCTGCTAGGTCAATTTAGAGAATTATTAGTTTCTCTCTAGACCCACTTATGCTTGTCTATCTTACGAATGATTCAATATAGTAGATATCAAAGATTCTTTATGGTTAGTTGGTTAGCCCTGCTTGTTTGATGTTACTTGAACATTGCCCTTAAGATCTCTCTCTGAAGTATCACTGGTTAGTTTTAGCCAAAGAGGTTTATGTTTTGATCATGCCTTTTGTCCATTACTACAAGGTTGCTTTGGAGGTCTTTATGATTGTGATCAATGAAGTCTAGGAGTTCCCTCTTCTTTGATCTATGTTATATGTCTATCTTGATTTTCTTCTAATCTTGAAGGTGAAATTACTAGAGGTTATACAAGTTTATTGCATTCTATAGTTGACTTGATTGTTTATCTTAAATGCTTGTTTGCTTAAGTTTAATCAAAGAGTTATTTGTTTGCCCTGTATTATGATTACTTATTTATGATGAATGGTGTTAAATACCCTTCTTGTTTAAAGGTATTTGTTCAAGGATTCTTAACTGCCCTTTTGCATCTACTATTTTCACAAATTCAATGTTCATTCCATCTCACAAAAAACCTTGAAGATCCATTTGATCATGTTATATTTTCCCTGTGATGCACCCTGTTTCATTGTTGAACTTTCCATAACCTTTTATAGACTCCATAGCCCAATGACTTGAAAATATCTCACTCCATATGTTCTACTTAATCATCTATCCAACCCAAACAAACAAAAAAACCCTAAGCTTAACAACTAGCATAAAATCACACCCTACAAACAAACAAGTTCACATCCTTTGCACAAAATAGAGAGAGCCCTCTCTGAGTCCAAGAAGGCTAGGTCATTGGACTCCAAAGACTGGTCTGATGTTACTCCTGTTCATTTTTTCTCACCAATCTAATAAATTACAGGGACCTAAAAGTTGAGAAAGTCTTAAGAAGCCTACCATTAAGGTTTGATGCCATAGTTGTGGCCATAGAAGAGAAAAAGGATCTCTCACAACTTTTAGTGGATGAGCTTCATGCATCACTGATGCCTCATGAGCACAAACTGAACAAAGAAACAAACTCCTCATTGGAGCATGCATTTAAGACACAAATTCTTTTAGTCAAGGTAGAGTTCGAGGAAAATCAAACTACCGAGTAAGAGGAAGAAGTCCACACAGAGGTGGAAGAAGTAGCCTTGCATGCACAAGTGGAAGGGACTACAATCAAAATCCAATTCATGGATCAAGACAAAATCAAGGACAAGGATAGAGGTATAATAAATCTCATGCCCAATGTAATTATTTCAAAAAGTATGGTCATTACGCAAATGAATGTAGAAAGAAGAAAAATTACATGGGTATTAAACTTAGTGTAAATTTCACAAAAGAAAATGAGAACCATGGGAACGTGCTTTTAGCTTGTATTGTAGCACAAGAAAAGAAAGAAGATGTATGGTTGTTAGATTCAAGGTGTAGCAACCACATAAATGGAAACATAGCAATGTTTTCCAATCTAAATGAGACTATAAAATATGAAGTGACAATAGGGACTGATAGCAAAGCCTCAGTCATGGGAAAAGGAAGAGTAAACATATTGACAAAGAAGGGAGAGAAGAATTTTTTTACGGATGTCTATTATGTCCCTGGCCTGAAATGTAACCTTCTAAGCATTGGACAGCTCATGCAAAAGGGCTATAATGTGTTTTTTAAGAATGATGTGTGCACAATCATGGATATACCTCCAATTAGACAGCTCATTGCAAAAGTGCCTATGACAAGAAATAGAATGTTTCCTCTCAAGATCAGATCAGACTTGAAGGAAGGAGGTGTTGTAGCAGCTATCACACAAGAAATATTTCAAGAAGAAGTGAAAGATGAGAACTGGTTATGGAATTTGAGATTTAGACATCTCAATTTCGGAGGTTTGAATTTGTTGCATAGAAAAGGCATGGTAAAGGGATTACCACTCATAGAGAGACCAAACAGCCTATGTGAAGGACGCATCTTGGGAAAACAACATAGAGAATTGTTTCCAGCAGGAAAGAGTATAAGGGAAAAGGCACCTTTGGAGATTATCCACTCAAATTTATGTGGACCAATGCAAACGAAATAATTAGTTGACATTCATTATGTTTTGACATTCATAGATGATTACAAAAGGAATACATGGGTCTATTTCCTAATATAGAAAAGTGAAGTGTTTGAACAGTTCTGCCACTACAAAACTCTTGTTGAGAAAAAAAGTGGACACTACATAAAAGTGTTGAGAACTGACAAAGGTGGAGAATATAACTCCAAAGACTTCTTAGTTTTTTTCAGGGAGCATGGAATACACAAGAAATTTACCACAACGTATACACCTCGGAAAAACAGTGTTGTAGAAATAAATAATAGGACCATCATGGACATGGTAAGAAGTATGTTGAAGGAAAGGAATTTTTCAAATGGGTATTGGGAAGAAGTTTTCAATTGTGAAGCATACATATTAAATAGATGTCCAACCAAAAGTTTTATGAACAGAGTTCCAGAAGAAGCATGGAGTGGAACAAAGCATTTTTTCACTCACATGAGGGTGTTTGGATATGTGGCATATGCACGTCCTGGATCAGTTAAGGAAGAAGTTGGACAAGGGGGAGAAATTTATGTTTCTTGGATATAGTGATGAATCCAAGGCTTACAAGCTCTATAATCCATAAACCAAGAAATTAATCATCAACAGAGATGTTTAGTTCATAGAAGAAGAAGATTGGGATGGAATTTTAGAGAAGACAATCAATGTGAATACATGTATTTCACATGAAGACAAAGAGGAATTGATTGCAGAAAGTAATTCCTCAACGGTGGCTCCTCCTCCACCTACACAAGTTCAATAGAGCACTCCACAAGCAGGAAATAGAACAACATTGAGAAATCTAGGAAGTGCTTCTCCAAGCACACCACAAGGATTAGCAACTCCCTCGATTTCAAGTGCAACTCCAAGCACATCTTTAGCAAATACGAAAGGACCAAGATTTAGAAATTTAAGTGAAATTTATGAGCAATAAGAAGTTGATAATAGTGTTGGTATGAATTCTTTATTTGCATTATATTTTTAGGTTGATGATCCAATCCATTTGGAAGATGCAACAAACAATAAAATAGGATCGAAGCAATGAATGAAGAGATAGAAACAATAGAAAAGAATGACACATGGGAGTTAGTGGATCTCCCACAAGGAAAATAAGTTATTGGAGTTAAATGGGTCTATAAGACCAAAATAAACATTGAAGTCAATATAGAAAGGCACAAATCAAGGCTAGTTGTCAAAGGCTACAAGCAGCAGCAAGGAAGAGACTATGAGGAAATATTTGCACCAGTTGCAAGGATGGAGACAGTGCAGACAGTGTTGTCTATAACAGCACAACAAAAATGGAAATTTTATCAAATGGATGTGAAGTGAGCATTCTTGAATGGAGTGTTGAAAGAGGAGGTGTATGTTGAACAACCTCTTGGCTATGAAATAGAAGGCCAAGAACAGAAGGTGTGTAAATTGAAGAAAGCTCTTTATGGGTGGAAGCAAGCACCATGAGCATGGTACAACAAGATTGATGCTTACCTGATGGATGGACAGTGGGTTGGACAAGTGTGATGGTGAACCCAAACTCTACATAAAAAAAAATGAAGGTAAAATTCTTATTGTTTTTTTGTATGTAGATGATTTAATTTTTACATGAAATGATGTTTCTCTCATTGTTGATTTCAAATCAGTCATGAAAAGTGAGTTTGAAATGACTAACTTGGGGTTTTTAAGATATTTTTGGGCATAGAATTAAAGCAAACAAAAAATGGAATTTTTATCTCCCAAGCAAAGTATGTTGTAGAGATCTTAAAAAGGTTAAATATGCAGAACAACAAGCCATCATCATATCCAATTGTCAATTGGTTGAAATTGAGCCAGGAATATTGTAGCAAGGATGTCAATCTGACATTGTACAAAAGCATTGTTGGTAGTCTAATGTATTTGACTACAAGTAGACTTGACATAATGTATGTAGTAAGTTTAATACAGATTCATGGAGACACCCAAGGAGACACATTGGAAAGCAACCAAGAGAATATTGAGGTATGTAAATGGAACAAAGGAGTATGGTTTTCTATACTCTGAAATTGATCACTTTAAGTTGATTGGTTACACTAACAGTGATTGGGCTGGAAGTATTAATGACAGAAAGAGCACATCGAGGTATGTTTTTCATTTTGGATCGGGATTCATTTTATGGGCTTCCAAGAAGCAACCAATAGTTTCATTAGAAGTTGAATATATAGCAGTAACAGCAAAAGCATGTCAAGTAGTTTGGATTAGAAAGATGTTGAGGGACTTATGTCATGAACAAGACAAACGAACCATAATTTTCTGTGATAACAACTCAACAATTTCATCATCAAAGAATTTTGTTTTCCACAAGAGAAAAAAGCATATTTATGCCAAATACCATTTCATAAGGGAAATAGTTAACAATGGTGAATTTTTTTTGTAGCATTGCAGGTTAGAGGAAAAATTTGGAGATATCCTCATAAAGCCGTTGGGACAAAATTTTTTTGGGTATCTTAGAAAGTGTCTAGGAATGATTGGTGGCGGTAGTTGTGATTAAGGGAGAGTGTTGGAAATACTCCCAACCACCGCCATGAATAAAGTGGCAGCAACCCACACTTGAATTGATTTTTTTTACAGGAAGGAAGAGAAGTAGGTTTCAAATCTAGAGGCGTTTCACATAAAATCAAAATAGAGTACCCGAGCCCACTCTGCATTTAGTTTCTTAAACCACTGGCGTTGACTTACCTCCTGCCCGCAACTTTGCGGCCCACAATTTTTTTGGTTTACCTCTTAAGATTTCTGCCAAATTTATATTTTTGTCGATGCGATATCGGCGGGGCCCACCAAAAATTGCTGCATTACCAAGACTACCCACAAACCTTTGTATTTCGTTTATTTCTTACCTTCTGCCATTTCACACTTCCTGCAGTTTACCGCATGGATGCCCGCACTTCGCAATATTTATGTTATACCTTTTTGACTGCCCACAAGTTCACACTTTGCAAAGTTTACGACTTACATTTAAGCCGCTCGCAAGTTATGTTATTTGAGTTGCGATGTGATCGCAATCACACGTGGAAAGCTCAGGAGGATAGTGCACATAAGTGCCCGCAAGCTCAGGAGGGTAGCGCCCGTAAACTGAATAATTTATGTTGCGATTTGATAAATGACACGTCACAATGCAATCGAAATTTCCTAAGGTTTCCCGTTTCGTGCCTAGTTAAATATTAAAACCACCAATCTGCGATTTACGATGGAGGCATGGATGCGATGTGGTTTCACAGGTGGAACCCATAATATTTCACATCTGCCATTTTTGTGTTTTGTATGCATTTTCGTGTAGAAATAGAAGAATGGAGCAAAAGGACGATTGGGTTGTTAATTGTCCATTTTTGCATTGAATGACATTTAAATTACAGGCTTCGACCAATTTTGTAATAAAGAATGTAATTTCATTTTGTTTTACAGATAGATGAATGAATAGAAAGAATTGAATGAAAAATAAGATTTCAGTTCCTCTCTTATGTTGTGTGTTGCTCTAGCTTTGTCTGTGTGTTAATTGTTATTTTCGCATACTACATTCTCTGTGTTGTGGGGAAATACATCCTTCTATTGTTTGGTTTAATTCCAAATTTCAGCAAAAACCTGAAATATATTTCAACATATCCCTTTTCCACCACCCCAAATGTTTAATACTAATAAAATCTTTATTAATAATTCAAAAAACACTGGACCAAACTATAAGCATTGGACCAAATAATGGGCAGTGGTTATGACAACACTAATTTCAGACAACAACCCATTATTTTAAAAGTAGTTTATGATAGAATTCAAAAAATATTGGACCAAATTATAAGCACCGGACCAAATAATGGATGGTGGTTATGACAACACTAATTGAGATTTCAGACAATAGCCCATTATTTTAAAAGTAGTTTATAAGAAAATTCAAAAAACATTGGACCAAATTATAAGCACCAGACCAAATAATGGCCAATGGTTATGACAGCACTAATTGAGCTTTCAAACAATAGCCAAATATTTTAAAGATAGTTTATGACAAAATTCAAAAAACACTGGACAAAATTATAAGCACTGGACAAAATAATGGTTGGTGGTTATGACAGCAGTAATTGAGCTTTCAGAGAACAACCCATTATTTAAAAGTAGTTTATGACATGGAAGAAGGATAACATGGAGTTGGAGCAAATCAACATGTTGAACATATAATGTGTTGTAGAAGAATAGATAAGATGAGAATATGACAATATCAAGTAGCAGTACAGTGTTTCGTAGCAAATCCCACTTGAGAATTCGACACATCAAAAGCAATACGAAAATTGTGCTGTTGAACATTGCCTATGATGGGAAGAATAGTAGGGCTATAATTAGGAAGGAAATCCAAGAAAGATAGTCTGGATCCTTGGTCAGTAGTTAGGAAATTTTCCTTTGGCAAAACCAGGTCCACGTTATGGTGGGAACTTGCACAGAAGAGGAAGAGAAGTTGTAACAAGTATCAAAATGTTCAGCTAATGTGTGTTGCATATTGCGAATATGGATCTGAAAAGCATCTCTCAGAGCTATATAATCAGGACCAGCGAGATAGTTAATAGTTATTTCGCAGTCTAGGATGGTTCCTCCCCTATTGGCCGGAATTGTGACCATCGTTTTTTCGGTGCTGATCCCTGTTAATTTCACGTAGTAGTATGATGGGTTTAAAGGATCCTTTACCAGTGTGGTGAATTGAAGACCGTGTGTGGAAGCCAGAGCTTATTTCCCAAGCACAAGGGATTGTTGAAATATTAATTCCAACTTCCTGCACACAACAGATGGACAAAAGAATTAAATTTTGATGGGAGTTTGAAGGACGACACCATAAATTTTCATGGGATTGAAATGATAGCAAAGGCGGTGGAAATATCTAGTTTTTCTCTTCATGCTACCTTGCATTCTTATCTGCATCATCTACGACATTAGCTCCTCCACCAACCATATTAAATACACAACCAACAAGCACCATTCCGGGAGGTAGCAAGGATGGGTAGCGAAGGGGGAAGATGACCCACCGGAATGGGTGATGTCATCTCCTGTCTGGACCCACAATAAAAATTTTCGGGAGATAAGGGAACTCATGTGAAAGATCTCCAAGCACTCCTTGGAAAGTATAAAGGGAATAAGGTTTTTAACTTTAGCATAAAGTTTGTAATGTTTTTATTATTATTTACTTCTACCGACTTTTACAACGACACATGATTTATGTTTTAAACATTGGTTATATATATTATAAATATAAAATATTTATAATATACATATATATATATATATATATATATATATATATATATATATATATATATATATATATATTAATGTCATATATATATGCCATGAGTGCATTTTAAAGTCAATTTTCATTGTGTAATTTTCCCGAAGGCAGAAACAAAGACAGAGAGATCAATTTTTTCTATGAGTGACATAGTAAAATAGTGAGCTGCATGTGTCGCAGCTAACAGCAGTTATTTTTGTGAATCCAGAACATAGGAGTTCTAAAGACTGTCATTTTGGAATAGTTGGTTTTATGTTTAATGAAATAGAATTTACATTTCATCTCTTTGTGTCTGCAATTTTATTTTATCTATGTGTTGAAGTTCAAGAATTATTTTTATTCCTCTATGTGATCGGAATTGTTCAGAAAATCCAAAATGGTACTAGAGCTAGTCTAGGCGCTCAGTGAATGAATCAAAGATCTCTCTTCACTTTAAAAGCTATAAAAATTTTGTTGAAGGAGGTTTATCTAGCAGAGAAAGATTCTGTTTGTTTTTCTTTACATAGTCAAGAAAATTGTATGGTTTGCACAGTTATGATGGCAACAGTAGGCACCAGTCTAAAAAATACCCAACTTCCAAAGTTTAACGAGAAGAACCATGATTATTACGATATCATTATAAGAGCCCTATTTTCCTCACAGGACATATGGGAGCTAGTTGAGAATGGCTACCCAGAACCAATAGACCCAACAACGTTGGCTGCTTTGACAATAGAAGAAAGAGATTTGTTAAAAGATAATAGGAAGAAGGACTCAAAATCCCTCTTCTATCTCTTTTAATCAGTGCACGAGAGTATTTTCCCAAGGATTGCAGCATTAACAAAGTCTAAGGAGGCATGGGATATTCTCAAAAAATCCTATCAAGGCATGGAGAAGCTGAAGACAACAAAGTTGCAAATGCTGAGGAGAGATTTTGAAACTCTTTGTATGAAGGAGTCTGATGCTATAGACTCATTATTCACTCATGTGATTGAGTTTGTTAGCTAGATAAGGTCTCATGGAGAGAAACTTGAAGAAAGAAGAATAGTGGAGAAAATCTTGAAAGTCTACCCTCAAGATTTGATGCCATAGTAGTGGCAATAGAAGAGACAAAAAATCTCTCACTATTTACAATGGATGGGCTTAGTGCATCCCTGATGTCTCATGAACACAGAATGAATAGAGGAACAGATTCCTCAATGGAACAAGATTTCAAAACTCAAATGTCTTTTGGCCGAAGCAGAGGTCAAGGCAGAGCAAACAATAGAGGAAGAGGCAAAAGCCAAAATAGAGGAAGAAACAACCAAGCAAGTTTGAGTGGAAAGGGCAGCAATCAGAACCAGAATGAAGGCTCAAGCCAACATCAAGCTCGTGGAAAAAGGTATGATAAATCCCAAGTATAGTGTCATTATTGCAAGAAACATGGGCACTATGCCAATGAATGTAGGAAAAATCAAAATGACATGAATAATAGGCAGAATGCTATTTTTACGAAAGAAGAAAAGAACTATAAGAATGTGTTGCTAACATGTAATGTAGCACAAGATAGACAAGATCATGTATGGTTCTTAGATTCAGGATGTAGTAAGCACATGACTGGAAACATAGAAATGTTTTCCAATCTTGATGATAATCTGAAGTAACAATAGGAATTGAAAGTAAGATCTTTGTCAAGGGAAAAGTCAAAGTAAGTATTGTGACAAGAAATGGAGAACAGAATTTTGTGCCAGATGTATATTATGTACCTGGCTTGAAATGTAATCTTTTGAGCATTGGATAGATCATTGACAAGGGCTACAATGTATTTTTTAAAGATGATGTGTGCACAATCATGGACATACCTCTAATAAAGAAATTCATTGCTAAGGTGCAGATGACAAGCAACAAGATTTTTCCTCTCAAGCTTAGAGAAGACTTGAAGGAAAGAATAAATTTAGCAGCCGTAACACGAGGTCTTTGAAGAGGAAGTGAAATATGAAAACTGGTTATGGCACTTGAGATTTGGACATCTCAATTTCGGAGGCCTAAAATTGTTACTTAGAAAGGGAATGGTAAAGAGATTACCATTGATTGAAAAACTGAGCAGCATTTGTGAAGGCTGCATCTTGGGAAAACAACACAGAGAAAGATTTCCATCTGGAAAGAGTATAAGGGCAAAGGCACCCTTAGAGATTTTCCACTCCGATTTGTGTGGATCAATGCAAATGCCATCATTAGCTGGCAACAAATATGCTTTGACATTCATATATTATTACACCAGAAAGACATGGGTGTATGTCTTGAAACATAAGAGTGAAGTGTTTGAGAAGTTATGCCACTTCAAAACTCTTGTTGAGAAGCAGAGTGGGCACTATATCAAAGTGCTAAGAACTGATAAAGGTGGAGAATACATCTCCAAATAGTTCCTACATTTCTGTAGGGATAATGGCATACATAAGCAGTTTACCACAAGGTACACACCTCAGGAAAAAGGTGTTGCGGAAAGGAAGAATAGGACCATCATGGACATGGTCAGAAGTATGTTGAAGACAAAATATTTTCCAAATGAGTGTTGGGCTGAAGCTGTCAATTGTGCAGCATATATATTGAATAGTTTCCCAACCAAAGTTGTCATGAACAGAGTTCCGGAAGAAGCATGGAGCAGCATAAAGCAACATGTCACCCACATGAAATTTTTTGGATGTGTGGCTTATGCACGTCCCAGATCAATTGAGAAAGAAGCTTGACAGTAAGGGGGAGAAATGTATCTTTGTTGGATATAGTGATGAGTCCAAGGCATACAAAATCTATAATCCATCCACCAAGAAAGTTATAATCAGCAGAGATGTGCAGTTTATTGAAGAATAAGCTTGGGATGGAAGCTTAGAGAAAATAGTGAATGTGAAGACATGTGTGTCTCACGAAGAAGAAGAGGAAGGGACAATAGCAAATAATCCCTCCTTGGTGGCTCCTTCTCCACCACCACAAGCACAGCAAACCACACCACAATCTGGAAATAGAATAGCTTTGAGAAATCAAGGAAGTGCTTCTTCAAGCACACCATAGGGATAAAAAAATCCCTCGAGTTCAAATGGAACTCCAAGTACACCAAGAAGACCGAGATTCAGAAATCTGAGTGAGATTTATGAACAGGGAGAGGTAAATGATAATGCTGGTATGAACTCTTTATTTTCTTTGTATTGTCATGTTGATGACCCAAATCATTTTGAAAAAGTTGTAAAAGAAGAAAAATGGATTGAACTAATGAACGAAGAGATTGGTGTAATAGAAAAGAGTAATACATGGGAATTAGTTGATCTCCCAAAAGGTAAAGAATTCATTGGAGTAAAATGGGTCTACAAGACCTGTTGAGATTCAACAAGATGATGAGCTTAGTGAAAAGAGTCACCTTCACGAAGTGGGCCCGCAGGCTATTTTGGGAGTAAAGTATATTTTTAGACATGTTGATCATATTCTATGAGTTGCAGGATGCTATTTGTGGATGGTTGGTCAAGTTGGAAAAATAGATGGACTTCTATTTTTAGACATATTGGGCGGAATCTATTTTTATATTGCCAGTATAAAAATAGACATGTCGAATATTATTAGCTCTTAATAATATTTGGACTCTAAAAATTATGTTATTCTCTTGGATCACTTCAGTTAAGTGCACAGATGTGGCACAACAGCTGACAGAAGGAATTACGCTATTCCTGAGGGTTTACTACAACTAATACTGGAGGACTTCAGTTAGAACTCATATGACAGAGTTAGGTGGAGTTATAGAAGTAGTTGGTGGAGCTGTAATCAGTTTAACTCAGTTAGACTTAGTTGAGCTAACTGATTAATACACTAGTGAGAGTGTTGTGAATTAATTAGTTAATTAATTCACTAAATACTAACTCATTAATCAACTGAAGAATACATCAGTTAACTACATTGCATGGAAGTTTCAGTGGAGACCAGTGGAGAGATAGGTGAAAGGGCAAGATAGACTATCAATTGTGACTATAGTGATGTATTGATTGCATCCAACACTCAGTGGAGATGCCAATGAGGATTGCGCAGTGCAAGCTTGGTGAATTCAAGTTCATTCAGAGCCATTCTTCAGCAGGTATTGTGCAGTGCCAATGAGGATTGCGCAGTGCAAGCTTGGTGAATTCAAGTTCATTTAGAGCCATTATTCAGTAGGTATTTCATAGTAGAGGTAGGCTAGTAGGTGGAAAAGATCGATGCATGGATTTGCAAGATCGGGCCTGATTAGTGTGTAGCGATTGTATTGTACTGAGAGCTGGATATGATCAGATTTGTTTGAGGCCTATTACATGATCTCTATGACATATATATATATATATATATTTGTGTTTTTCAGCTTCAAGCTAATAATGGGTTGGAGGAGTTCATAGATGCTGAAGTTTTGAAACCTGCTCCTAGCGATGTAGCCGCACTTGACGCATGGAAAAAGAAGACAACAAAGTGTTGAAGGATTCTGTTGGAAGGTGTGAAGGATCACATTGTGTCTAGCCTTCACGGTAAATCTACTCCATTCTTAATGTGGAAAGCTTTGACAGACTTGTTCCAAAGCAGAAGTGACCAGAGGAAATTGGCGCTTAAAGATAAGCTCAAGAAAATAAAAAAGGAGAAAGGCGACAATATACCAAAATAAGTCACGAATTTTTTCCAGTGTAGGGATGAGCTGGGAACTGTGGGGGTTACTGTAGATGAAGAGGACTTGGTGATCTTGGCTCTCCTTGGGTTTCCGAAGAGTTGGCATAGCTACGAGGACTCTGTCAATGGACGGGAGAAACTGTTAGGTTGGGAGCGACTTTGGTCAGATCTTGTGCAGGAGGAGATAAGGCGGGGTACCAGGGATGGATCTTCATCAAAAAATGAAGATGAAGAAAATTTCGCTTCGGCTGCCAAAGCAAAGAAAGGGAAGGGAAAGAAAAATCCTTCTCAATCCGACGCAAAAGGCAAGAAGCAGGACTTGTCGAAGGTGAAGTGCTTTCACTGTCACCAACATGGACATTACGCCACTAATTGTCCACAGAAGAAGAAAAATAAGTAGGCTGATGGATCTTCAGTTGGAGAGGCCTTAGCCTCGTAGTTTGAGCTAGATTTTTCATTGATTGCATGCTTGGTTTCAAGTGTGATGGCATCAGTGTGGTTTCTTGATAGTTGTGTTTCTTTCCATATGACCGGAGACAAAGATTTGTTTAGTGATCTGGATGAAAAGGATCTTGGAGTGCACATCGAGATGGGTGATGATGGTAGATACAGTGCGACTAGTATCGGGACCATTTCCTTTGAGAGGGATTCTATAAAACCTTTCATCTTGAAGGATGTCATCCATGTTCCATGATTGAAGATGAATCTTATCTCTATGGAAATGTTGGAAGACAAGGGTTATGATGTTTTTTTTAGTGAGGGAAAGGCTTTCTTGCATAGTAAAACAACTGCTGAAACCTGGAGGACAGGGGTTCAAGTTAAAAGCCTTTATCAATTATAGGTAGATGGCTACGCAGTAATGGCAGGCAAAGCAGAAGGAGTGGTGAGCTGGGATGATGGCGAATTGTGGCACAGGAGATTAGGCCATCTTCACCATGGCACTTTGAAAATTTTGCAGTATATTTCTACTAAGCTTCCCAAGGGTACACTTGCACAGTGAGATCAGTGCAAGGGATGTACTTTGGGAAATTTTGTAAACACCAGATTTCATGAGAAGGATAGTCATGCCACGACGATCCTTGAGAGAATTCACATAGACATGTGTGGAACTTTCTCAGTAGCTTCAACAGCAAAGCACATGGATTATGTGATATTTGTTAATGACTTTTCTCATAAGTGTTGGATCTTCTTCATGTAGAAGAAGAGCGAGACATACTCAAAGTTCTATGAGTTCATGGCACTCGTTGAGAAAGAGTCGAGGAAGTAGGTGAAAGATCTAAGGAGTGACAATGGTGGTGAATACATCTCTAGCGAATTCAAAAAATTCTAAAGCAAAGAAGGAATTCGAACAAAACTCATAGCGCCTCATAACCCACAACAGAATGGGGTCGCGGAGAGAAAGAACAGAATGATCGTGGGTGCTGCACGGGTGATGTTGTATGATCAGGGCCTCCCCATACACTTGTGGGCTAAGGCATGTAACACTGTGGTTTATGTGCAAAACCGTTATCCTTATAGAGTACTTGGCATGAGTACACCCGAAGAGGCGTTTTCCAGTAAGAAGCCTGGTATTTCTGATTTGAAGAAGCTAGAGCCGATCGTAGAGGTTGAGATATTTGTGGGGTACATAGAAACACCCCACAATTATCATGTGTATTTTCCAGACAGTCGGATGACTGTTGTGTGACGGGATACCAAATTTCATGAGGAGAAAGCCATGAAGTTGTTGCTTGAGAGGGAGCTAAACTTGCATGCAGATGAGGAGCTACTAGTTCCTAAATATGAGCCTCAGGATGTGGATCAGCCACAAGAGGAGGTTCATAGAGTGGAATAAACCACTCATGCAGTGCCAAACATCAGAGGGTGGAAGCACACTATAGAAGCTGAGTGACTGAATCTTGATGCAGCACAAAATGCAGGAGCACCTACATCATAGTGCAGAAAAAGACAATCACCTGACCGATTTACTGGATACATGGCTCTGATGAGCAAGTGTATCATGACATAACCATCCTCTTTCGAGGAAGTTGTGGAGGATCCTACACGGGAGATTGTCCCAAGGCCAGAAGAGAAATCAGTGGTAGGTTTGAGATGGATCTACAAAGTGAAGCAAGCTACTGACCAGAGCATCGAGAAGTGCAAGGCAAGATTTTTTGCCTGGGGCTTCTCACAAATCGAGGGGATTGACTATGAAGAAACCTTTCCACCTGTCGCAAGGTATTCTTCCATATGGACCATCCTTGCTCTCTCAACACAGATGGGTTGGCACATTCATCAGATGGATGTGAAGACTCCGTTCCTCAACAGAGTAATTAAGGAGGAGGTGTACATAGAGTAGCCTGAAGGATTCAAAATCTTTAGCAGGGAGTCACATGTGTGCAGGCTCAAAAGAGCGTTGTATGGGCTGAAACAAGCAACTCGCGCTTGGTACACATGGATAGACAATTATTTCACTAGACTTGGTTTCGTCAAGAGTGAGGCAGATCCAAACCTATACCAGATTGTGGTGGAGCGTAAGTTGTTCATCATTGTGCTTTATGTAGATGATTTAATACTAACAGGTGATAAACTGTTGATACACTCATGCAAGGAAGATCTTGCAAAGGAGTTTGAGATAAGGATTTGGGCCTCCTTCATTATTTCCTGGGATTGGAAATTTGGCAGTGAAAGGGTGGACTATTTGTGTCTCAACGAAAGTATGCCTGGGAGATACTGGAGAAGTTTCATGTGCAAGGATGAAAGCTCATCGACACCCCTCTTCCTAGTGGTTGGAGGAAAGAGGATGCTACATCGACAGAGGTAGTGGATGCCACTGTTTATCGATAGTTGGTTGGTTCGCTCATGTATTTAGTCAATACATGACCGAACATATGCTATGTTGTGAGCCAGCTTTCACAAGCTATGGTTAAGCCTACCAAGATTTTTAGGAAGGCAGGCAAGCATGTCGTGAGGTATCTCAGGGACACATCAGGATATGGATTGTGGTACAAACAGTCAGATGAGGTGAAGTTGCATGGCTTTACAGATGCAGATTAGGCAGGAAGCCCAAGACAAAAAGAGCACATCTGGGGGGATTTTTAGTATCGAGTCTACAACAGTTTTTTGGTACAGCAGGAAACAGAGACCCGTGGCACTCAGTTCAGTGGAGGCCGAGTACATGGCAACAATTTTGGCTGCATGCAAGGCTATATGGATGAGGAAGATCCTGGTCAGGTTGTTCAGTTCACACTTAGATCCTACTATGATATATTGTGATAATCAGAGTTGCATTAAACTCTCAATTAATCTAGTATTTCATGATAGATCTAAATATATTGACATCCGGTACCATCATATCAGAGATTGTGTGCAGCGAAAGATCATGTTGCTTTCTTACATTCCTACAGAGGATCAGGATGCAGATATTCTGGTGAAGGCGCTCACCAGGAGAAAATTCGAATACCATAGAGACAGGATTAGGGAGGCAGATAATCCCTATCTTGTTGAGAGGGAGTGTTGAGATTCAACAAGATGACGAGCTTAGTGAAAAGAGTCGCCTTCATGAAGTGGGCTCGCAGGCTATTTTTGGCACAAAGTCTACTTTTAGACATGTCGATCATATTCTATGAGTTGCAGGATGCTATTTCTGGATGGTTGGTCAAGTTGGAAAAATAGATAGACTTCTATTTTTAGACATATTGGGTGGAATCTATTTTTAGATTTCCAGTCTAAAAATAGATATGTCAAATATTATTAGCTCTTAATAATATTTGGACACAAAACGTCAACTGCGCTCCACAATTCCTTGTGTCTGAAGAGGCCTGGCATGGATGTTTTATACCGCCGCTCGATGCATACCCACGTCAGAAATCCTATGGTATACCCATCCACTGATGTGACCTTAAATTTTCGGCCGTCTCTATGGCGTTGAGTAAGTTGCGATATTGACATTAACTCATTTTTCCATAGGTGACGTGCTTAAATGTTCTACGTTCTTTTCTTTGTTATAATTTTTTTTCCAATTTATTTGGTAAGATTTTGTGTGAATAGTAAATTTGAGTGTTTTTGACATTTTCTGAATGGTGATTACGGTAAAACTTGAAGATTCTCATTAAGTTTGAACCATATAATCTTAATATAAACTAGCAATAGCAATTTCACTTAGAAGTGCAGAAAAAAAGACCTGAAAGCTGAAGAAGCCAGTAATTATTGAAACATAATGAAAAAATTAAAGTGCCTCTTGTGTCGACTGCATGTTATTCATAGTCAATCTTTAGAGGTGGTAAATGTATGCTAATGGTAAGAGTTTAAGAGGCCATTTTGAATTGACAATTCTCTTTATTATGATTTCAGACACTTGTAAACAATTCATGTGTTATTCGTCTAGAAGGGAGAAGTTGTTACATTTCATTTTGATCATGGTATTGTAGAAATTATTCAATTCAAGAATAAATGTAAACTTACATACGAGCTCAATCATGGAAACAACTTAATCATGTAAATAACAATAATTTCCTTCTTTACTGTGCCATGATTTAAAGTTCTAAGAAACATTTCCAAGGACTTTATGACTATAAGAGTAAGAGAATGAACACAATAAAAATTAGTATTCTTAAGGGGTTCAATCAGATTGTCATCAATGCATGAGATAAAAATTGAACCCAAACCTTTTTGAATTTTAAAGATTGGCATAAGATAAACAACAAAGAGATGAGATTGAAAATCTCAATCTTATATAAAAACTTTTCAATTTTTCATTTTACTATTAGTTTGCACACTTCAATTTGATTTATTTAAAAGACATAAGTGATAAAACTTTAAAAGTAATTTATGGGTATAAAAATGAAAAAGAAATGTTATTGCGCCAAGAGGCACTCTACAACCCATTATGGGGTAGATGTGTATGCGTTAGATGTAATGTAAGAAATATTGTATGTAAACATTTGTAATGTTGATTCAATTGTAATCAATATATTTATAATAATTAATGTATTTGTAATAATTATGGTGCCTCTTAACCTAAGTTATATTGACCAACACTCAAATATTTATATTTACAATTACAAATATAAATAAGCTCGAGGTATGGGAAATAAATAAAACCTCCTTTGATACTTACTCTAGAGGTATGGTAAATAAATAAAAAATAGATAAATATGTATGGTAAATAAATAAAAATATAAATAAACCAGATATGATAAATAAATAAAACCTCCTTTTATACTTACTCGAGAGGTATGGCAAATAAATATAAATATAAATATGTATGGTAAATAAATAAAAATATAAATAAAACAGAGATATGGTAAATAAATAAAACCTCATTTTATACCTATTTGAGAGGTATGGTAAATAGGTAAATAAATCACCCCGATCACCATTTATCTAATATTCATATTAATATATTATAATATTAATATTATTAAATTTAATAAATTTGGATTAAAAAAATATTAAAATTGTTATATTATAATATATACTAATATATCATGATATATATTAACTGTAGATATATATGGGAGGGAAAAAAAAGACATAGAGTGATATAGGTGCAGAGATAGGTGGAGTGACAAGGTAGAGGGTAGAGGATAAATGAAGAGAGACACACGGAGAGGGAGACCCAAATATGGAGGGAGAGAGAGAGAAGGAGGGAGGGAGGAAGATAATGTGAGGATTGGAGGAAAGAGAGAGAGAGAGACGGGGCGAGATAGAGGGAGGTAGGAGAGAAAGAGAGAGAGAGGAAGGACGAGGGAGAGGACTTCAAGGAGACGAGGAGTGAGGGAGGGATAAAGAGATGGATTTGGAGGGGGGAGAGGGAGGGAAGAATAAATACATAGAGACTGAGAAGTGGAGAGATAGAGGGATGACAAGGGAGAGATGGAGAGAGAGTGTGTATGTTTAGGGTTGAGATAAAGAGACAAATAAGGAGAGATGGAGAGAATATATGAGTGAAAGAGAGATGGAGGTATATATTAACATAGTTGGAGAGAGAGAGAGAGAGGGAGAGTGATGGGGAAAAGAGAGGATTGGATATATATATATATATATATATATATATATATATATATATATATATATATATATATATATATATATGGGGGTAGAGAGAGGGATGTAGGAGAGAAAGGGGGAGGTAGGAAGGAAAGGAAGAGAGAGGATTTGAGAGAGTGGAGAGAGGGAGGGAAAAATAGATGGAGTTGTAGGGAGAGAGAGAGGGAGGTAATAATAAATACATAGAGAGATAAAGGTGGAGAGAGAGAGGGAGTGAGAGGGAATATGGAGAGAGAGAGGGAGAGAGGAAAACATGAGGAAAGAGAGATATAAGCGGGCATAGGAAGAGAAGGGGAAGATAAAGAGATATAGATATATATGTAAGGTGAAGAGAAGGAATAAGAGAGAGATGGCGAGAGGGAAGGAGGGACAAAGGCATTGATAGATAAGTAGTGAGAGAGCATGTGTGTTTTGGGGGAGTGAGATAGATATAAGAAGAATGAGAGATGGAGGGAGATATAGCTATACATGGACAAGAGAGAGAGGGAATACTATTTCCATCTAATGCATATATTTCATTGTAGATGGTGATTTCTAATCCTATTTGATTACTTGCATTAGATGCATTGATTTCATTGTAGATGGTGATTTCTAATCGTATTTGATTTCTTGCACTAAATGCATTTATTTTAGTGTATATATTGATTTTTAAAGATATTTGATTGCTTGCACTAGATGCATTGATTTCAATGTAGATGATTTCTAATCATGTTTGACTGCTTGCACTAAATCCATTTATTTCAATGTAGATGGTAATTTCTAATCGTATTTGATTGCTTGCACTAGATTCAACAATTTTAGTGTATATGTTGATTTCTAATTATATTTGACTGTGTGCACTAGATGCATTGAATTCAATGTATATGATTTATAATCCTATTTGATTGCTTGCACTAAATGCATTGATTTCAGTGTAGATGGTGATTTCTAATCATATTTTATTGCTTTCACTAAATGCACATATTTCAGTGTAGATGTTTGTTTCTAATCATATTTTCTTACTTGCACTAGCCGCATTGATTTGAGTGTAGATGTTGTTTTTTAATCTTATTTGTTTTTTTCCATTAGATTCACTAATTTTATTGTAGATGTTTTTTTCTAACCTTATTTTATTTCTTGCATAAGATGCATTATTTCGGGCTAGATGTTTATTTATGATTTGATGTAATTGGTTGTATGATGGTAAATTAATTTTAAAGTGATTGGGTTAAAAGTGTGGTTTGATTTCACTGTAAGCACAAAACATTATTGACAATGTACATTGACTTTTGTGTTATAGTAAATTAACCTATTAATTTTGGAGATCAAGAGAGATAAGGTATGATGTTTACTACAAAAACTCGAGCTAAAGATTTAAATTGTTTATGATTTAAACTATCATTTGCATATAATCGATATGAAAAGACGATAAATATAACAAGGATGAAAATAATAATAGTAGAAGAAAATAATTTGAGATTGATCATGATGAAGAGTATTCGTAATTTACTAACTTTTTTTTATCCACATTTTCTATCATTAAACACTATTATTGTCACTTTGCATTCAAAATTTTTATTTATCATATCAGAAAACTGAGGTAACTAAGAAAATTTGAAATTAAATTGACGACGTTAATCTGAGACATACTTAGCATATTTAAAATGATTATATTAATATTAGATATATTTACATATTATTGATAAAATTAATCATATTTTCGATAGATTTTCCTTGGTCGTACATGACTGAAACCAGCTTAGATCCATCCTAACTTTGGATCTATCAAGCATCATGAGGGATCAAATCCCTTGAGGTGCAAACCTTTCCTCATGTTTTGCACTCAAAAAAGTGGTTTTCACCTCAAGAGATTTTATCCCTTTCGACATTTGATAGATTCGGAGTTAAGATGGATGTAAGATGAGTTTAACCTAACCATGACCAAGAGAAAAATATATATGTATATGTCTTCATGTTATGTATGTTTCATGACAAACCAAAAAAAAATAAAAAAAATTAAAGAGTAAAGGACAATCAATTTTTTCAAAAGTAGATTTCAAGGCATAATTTGAAGCAGGTTTGAAAAAATAATTATCAATACCAAATCTTACATCCATAGCATGAGATTAAATCTTGTGTCTTATTTCTCTATGCCCAAACAACGAATTAAAGCAAGCATTTTCATTAGAGTAGACTTGCACACTAGAAGTATATTTAACAATTGTAGACCCATGTACCTTAATTTCACCAGATGCAATTTTTTGCATTCTCTTCTTTTGTGCCACTTTCTTCCTCCAACTTCACACTAGAAATTCTCTCATTTTTACTAATAAAATGGAAAAAACTAACTTTTAGTGGTGTTTCCAACTCTCTCTTGTTCTTTCAACTTTGTAAAAGAACTCAGCCCAACAATATCACATGAATAATTTGACAGCATGGCAAGAGCCATTTTTCCCCTCCTTTTGGTGATGCTTTCAACAATGAGAAACGTGAAGTTGAAGCCGCATATGGTGGGCCCAAAGATTTTGATTGCTAATAAATTTCTGAATGCAACCACACAACCACATATGAAGATATTCCTATATTTGAATGGTTATGAAAAATGTTGTGCATGCTATTATATCCTCGCTTTTGAATATAGGCTCTTCTTCCACCCATACACACATCACTTGTAAGTACTCGAACTAGTAAGAAACCAATTTTGGATTTGTTACTATTAAAAATAACAAGCAAGTGATAAACCATTTTTTTTAAAGCTAATCTCCCACATTGTTTGGAAATAGAAAAATATAGGTCTGTATATAAACAGGTGCTCTTAAATTTCTCTAGCACATTGAGCACATTAAGCACTACTACATGACCTTGGGCTCCTCCTCTTGGTACAATGGCACTATCTTTGCTAGATTGAGTGGTTTTTGTTGTCGATTGGTGGATCCAGTGCATGGATTGTTACTTTAAAACTTGCACTAAAGACCAATATTTGTAGTAAAATAATTTTTAATAAATATAACTCATAAAATATGTTCATATAAAACATGAGCCCCAAAGTTATAGGAAATTTGAGTGTTTTTTACATTTTCTGAATGGTGAGTACGGTAAACTTGCAGATGCTCATTAAGTTTGAACCATATAATCTTAATATAAAGTAGCAATAGCAATTTCACAATCTTAATATAAAATAGCAATAGAAATTTAACTTAAAAGTGCAAAAAAAAGAACTGAAAGCTAAAGAAGCCAATAATTATTGAAACATAACGAAAAAATGAAGTGCCTCTTGTGTTGACTGCATGTTATTCATAGTCAATCTTTACAGCTGGTAAATGTATGCTAACGGTAAGAGTTTAAGAGGCCATTTTGAATTGACAATTCTCCTTATTATGATTTCAGCCACTTGTAAACAATTCATGTGCTATTTGTCTAAATTCTAGAAATGACAAAAGGGAGAAGTTGTTACATTTCATTCTCATAGAAAACTATTCAATTCAACAATAAATGTAAGCTTATACATGAGATCAATCATGAAAGCAACTTAATCATGTAAACAACAATAATTTTGTTCTTTACAATGTCATGATTCAAAGTTCTAAGAAAAATTTCCAAGGATTCTAAGAGAATAAACAAAATAAAATTTAGTGTTCTTAAGGGATTCAATCAAATTGTCATCAATGCACGACATAAAAATTGATCCCAAACCCTTTGAATTTTATGAATTGGCACAAGATAAACAGGAAAGAGATGAGATTGAAAATCTCAATCTTATATAAAAGATTTTCAATTTTGCACTTTACTATCGCTTCAATTTGATTTATTTAAAAGGTATAACTCATGAAATTTTAAAGGTATTTTATTGGTAGAAAAATGAAAAAGCAATGTTATTGCACCCGGACGCTCGATACATCTCAACATGGGGTAGATTGGGCAGGAGAGGCACTCTACAACCCATTATGGAGTAGATGTGTATGCGTTAGATGTAATGTAACAAATATTGTATGTAAACATTTGTAATGTCGACTCAATTGTAATCAATATATTTATAATAATTAATATATTTGCAATAATTATCGTGCCTCTTAACCTAATTTATATTTACCAACGCTCAAATATTTATATTTACAATTACAAATACAAATAAGCTTGAGGTATGGTAAATAAATAAACCTCCTTTTATATTTACTCTAGAGGTATGGTAAATAAATGAAAATATAGATAAATAGATATGGTAAATAAATAAAAATATAAATAAAATAGAGTTATGGTAAATAAATAAAATTTATTTTTATACTTACTCTAGAAACATGGTAAATAAGTAAAAATATAAATAAACTTGAGCTATGGTAAATAAATAAAACCTCTTTTTATATTTACTCTATAAACCTCTTTATATTTAAGAAAACTCAAAAAAGAGGTTTTACTTAGTTGAAGCCTATGGGGCAAATAACAAGGGACATATTATTATTAATACAATGGGCTAAATACCATGGGCCAAATACCGTATTTATAAAAGAGGTATAAATAGGTATGGAAAATACATAAAAAACATCAAATAGCATTAGAAATCAATGTCTAAGTATACACAAGCCTATGGGCCAAATACCATGGTAAATAAAAGAGGTATGGTAAATAAATATAAATATAAATAAACTATAGGTATGGTAAAAAATGAAACATCTTATTATATTTACTACATATAATCCTATCTATATTTACCAACACTCAAAAAATATGATTTATTTAGGTGAAGCTTATGGGCCAAATACCATGAGCCAAATTATTATTAATACCATGCAAAAAAAACATTATTAACCCTAATTTTAATAATAAATTATTATTATTATTATTATTAAATCGAATTTTCATATTAATATGTTATAATATTAATATTATTAAATTTAATGACTTTGGATTAAAAAAATATTAAATTTGTTATATTATAATATATATTAATATATCATGATATATCTTAACTATAAATATATATGGGAGGGAAAAACAAAGACATAGAGTGATATAGGTGCATAGATAGGTGGAGTGACAAGGGAGAGGGGAGAGGAGAAATGAAGAGAGATAGAGATATAGGAGTGACGGAGGGTAGAGAAGGGTATGAGAGTGAGAGGGAGACCCAAAGATGGAGGAGGGAGGGAGAGAAGGAGGGAGGGAGGAAGATAATGTGAGGATTGAAGGGAAGAGAGAGAGAGAGAGAGAGATGTGGGGGATAGAGGGAGGTAGGAGAGAAAGGGAGAGATAGGAAGGATGAGAAAGATGACTTCAAAGAGAGGAGGAGAGAGGGAAGGATAGAGAGATGGATTTGGCAAGGGAGAGAGGGAAGGAAGAAAAAATACATAGCGAGTGAGAAGTGGAGAGATAGAGGGATCGATAAGGGAGAGATGGAGAGAGAGTGTGTATGTTTAGGGGTGGAATAAAGAAACAAATAATCAGAGAGAGAGAGAGAGATGGGGGAAGAGAGAGGGATGTAGGAGAGAAATGGAGAGAGAGGAAGGATGATAGAGAGGACTTGAGAGAGAGGAGGACAGTGATGGGGGAAGAGAGAGGGAGGTAGGAGAGAAAGGGAGAGAGAAGAAGGATGAGAGAAAAGACTTTAGCAAGAGGATAAGAGAGGGATTGAGAGAGGAGGAGAGAGGGATGGATAGAGTGATAAAGTTGGAGGGGGATAGAGGGATGAAAGAATAAAGACATAAAGAGTGAGAAGTTGATATAGAGAGAGGGAGTGACAAGGGAGATATGGAGAGAGAGTGTGTAAGTTTGGGGATGAGATAAAGAGACAAAGGAGGAGAGATGGAGAGAATGGGGGAGAGAAGGAGAGAGGAAGATATATAGTAATAGAGTTGAAGGGTGAAGAGAGAGAGAAAGAGAGAGAGGTGGGAGAAAAAGGGAGAGAGAGGATGGAAGAGAGAGGATGTGAGAGAGTGGAGAGGGGGATGGAAAGAGAGATAGAGTTGGAGGGTGAGAGAGATGGAGGTAATAAGAAATACATAGAGAGAGAAAGGTGGAGAGAGAGAGGGAGTGATAACGAATATGGAGAGAGAGGGAGAGAGGAAAACGTGACGAAAGAGAGCTATAAGCAGGGAAAGGGAGATATAGATGGAAGGTGAAGATATGGAATAAGATAAAGATGGAGAGAGGGAAGGAGGGACAAAGAGATTGATAGATAAGTAGTGAGAGAGCATGTATTTTTTTGGGGAGTGAGATAGAGAAACAAAGAAGGAGAGATGGAGAGAGATATATATATAAATGAACTAGGCAGAGAGGCAAAAATATTTCCTTCACTAATGCATTGATTTCATTGTAAATGGTGATTTTTAATCCTATTTGATTACTTGCATTAGATGCATTGATTTTATTGTAGATGGTGATTTCTAATCCCATTTCTTTCTTGCACTAAATGCATTGATTTTAGTGTATATATTGATTTTTAATGATATTCGATTATTTGCACTAGATGCATTGATTTAAATGTAGATGATTTCTAATCCTGTTTGATTTCTCGCACTAGATCTATTGACTTCAGTGTAGATGGTAATTTCTAATCATATTTGATTGCTTGCACTAGATTCATTAATTTTAATGTAGATGTTAATTTCTAATTATATTTGATTGTGTGCACTAGTAGATGCATTTATTTCAATGTATATTATTTCTAATCCTAATTGATTTCTTTCACTAAATGCATTGATTCTAGTGTAGATGGTGATTTCTAATCCTATTTGATTGCTTTCACTAAATGCATTGATTTCAGTGTAGATGTTTGTTTCTAATCATATTTAATTACTTGCACTATATACATTTATTTGAGTGTAGATGTTTTTTTCTAATCTTATTTGATTGCTTCCATTAGATTCACTAATTTCAGGGTAGAAGTTGTTTTATAATATTATTTGATTTCTTGCATTACATGCATCGATTTCAGTCTATATGTTTATTTCTGATTTGATTTAATTGGATGTATGATGGTAAATTAATTTTAAAGTGATTGGATTAAAAGTGTGCATTAATTTCATTGTAAGCACAAAAAATTATTCACAATGTACATTGATTTTTGTGTTATTGTAATTCAACTTATTAATATTGGAGATCAAGATAGACAAGGTATGATGTTTACTACAACAACTCTAGCTAAATATTTAAATGGTTTATGATTTCAACCATCCTTTTCATATAATCGATATGGAAAGATGACAAATATAACAAGGGTGAAAATAATAATACTAGAAGAAAATAATTTGAGATTGATCACAATGAAGACTATTTGTAATTTACTAAATTTTTATTATTCACATTTTCTATCATTCAACACTATTTTTGTCACTTTGCATTCAAATTTGTATTTATCCTCTCAACAAACTCAGGTAAAAACTAAAATGACGAGGTTAATCTCAGACATACTTAGCATATTTAAAATGATTATATTAATATTATATATATTTACATATTACTGATAAAATTAATCATATCTTCGATAGATTTTCCTTGTCCGCACATGACTAAAACCAACTTAGATTCATCCTAAATTCGAATGTATAAAGTGCCGAGAGGGATCAAATATCTTAAGGTGCAAACCTTTCCTCACGTTTTTCACTTAATAAAGAGGTTTGCACCTCAAGATATTTTATCCCTTTAGACACTTAATAGATTTGGAGTTAATATGGATATAAGATGAGGTTAACCTAACCATTACAGAGAGAAATATATCTATATATATATATATATATATATATATATATATATATATATATATATATGTATGTATGTATGTATGTATTCATGTTATGGGTATTTCATAGAAAACCAAAAAAAAAATGGAATTAAAGGGTAAAAGTGATCCGGGTGGATATTGGTGCTCACCCGCCTATTCCACTTGGGGCTCCATCATTGTCTCTTTCAGTTTTTCAGTTTCGGCACAGTTTACTACTTTTTGCAATTTTTCGGGTCCTGAACTTCCGGAGCCATTTTGAGGCCCTAAACGACGCTTTTTGGGAAAACAGAGAGCAACATAGGTCTATAGACCCATGTTGCTCATTCCAAATTTGTATTCCTCGGATAGATCTTTCTAACGAGGTATGGTACGTGTCAAACGGAGATCGTATGCCAAAGTTATGCCCCTGGGAAGTTGAAACACCAATTTACCCAAACAGGGCCCATATTTTTAGCGCTTCATCTCCTAGGGTTAGGGTTTTGGCTGTTTAGGATTTCCCATTGTTTCTAAATAATAAATAGGCCCTCGAGCCTCATTGTAAGTCAGTTCAGAGGCCTGTAGCTACCACATCTCTTCTCAGAGATAGATACCAACACCCTAGCTAGTTTTATTTCCATTCTGTCTATAAGCAAATTTCAGTTCTTTGATATTAATGAAATGAAGTGTTATTTCCGCCGCATCTCTGTATTTATGGTTATATGTTTAGTCTGTTGCATTCCTGCATAAATCGGGATCAGTGGTATCAAAGCGGTCTGCTTTTTCTCGATCCTTCTTTGCATGTCCCCAACAAGGTCACGGTATAAGGAGCTAGGGCTCGATCTAGTGGAACCTTTGCAAGATCAGCCTCGCAAACCTCGACGGACACCCATGTGGGATAAAAAGAAAGATGAGGGAGAAAGAGATCCTATCAAAATATTGCTCGAGGAGGCCCTCAAAAAACAAAGGAACGTGATGATGGATAACTTTTCTTAGATCCTTCAACGGCTACCCACCGGCAACGCATCTGCATCCAACAGCCACTCTGGAGGCGTAACTCCTTTTAAGGTACAAGTAAATTTTGACATTCTCATATTTGAGGGTCAAATAGACGCAGATGCCATAGATGGATGGTTGAATCTGTTAGAAGGATATTTCTCGGTTCATGACTTTTCAGACCGGGAGAAGATTATTTTTTTACTCCTCAAAGCTACCCCCCATGTTAAGGACTGGTGGGAAACCTACTTTGAGAACAAGGACCAGACAGAATCCTCTCTGTTCTCGGCCATACCAACTTGGAATTATTTCCAAGATGCCGTCAAGGAACAGTACTATCCCATGGGGAGCTATGAGGACAAGTACATACAATGGACCACATTGCGACAACAAAGGGATCAAGATGTGCATGAGCTGACGAATCTGTTCCATACCTTGTGCACAAAGTTGGGTATCAAATATTTAGAGAAACATCTAGTGCTAAAGTATCGCAGCTGTCTACACAGATACATTCAAGAGGAAATGGAGTTCCTCGACATCTCCTCGCTTGGTATGGCATATCGGTATGCTGCCAAGATTGAGCAGAAATTCAAGCAGAGGAAGCGAGACTTTGGATCTGCGAATCAAAAGCAAGGGAAAGGTGCTTCCAAACCACAGAACAAAGGATAGAGCCAAGGCATGGTGGCTAAAGACAACTCATCAAAGCCACAAGAAAATAACAGCACCGTAAAGCCAAAGAAGGACACGGGAAAGTGGTGTGAGTTCCATAAGAGCTCCACTCACAACACAAGTGAGTGTCGGGCCAAGTAGTCGCTAGTGGCCGAGATGAGGGCTTCTGAGTCAGATGCATGCTCTGACTCTGAATCAGAACCTGAAAAGGGGAATGAAAAAGGGAAACATATTATTGATGCGGAGCCCAACCCCATTTTTGCCACTACAAAGATCCAGAAGGAGGAACCGAAAGATCCAGAGGAGGAGGAACGTCTCTTCCACTCCCAGATGTGGGTAAAGGGCTCCCTGGTACAGTTCATTATTGATAATTGGAGCCAAAAGAACCTCATTTCAGCAGATGCTACAGGATACTAGAGGTACCACATCCTACCACTATCTCTTTGGTTACTGCAAAACAATGCAGTAAGCTCATTTCCCAAACCAGGAAATTCGTTTTCTTGATGATCCGCCCACAGGGAAAGAAGAAGACTGTGGCCACGACCTCCAGACAGGGCTCCTCTGAATGACAACAGCAAATGGATAAGGTTGTGGAGGAGTACGGGGACATATTCACCTCACCCACAGGGGTTCCTCTACACTGTCAGGTCAAGCACCTGATTGATCTGACCCCAGCTGCGCCGCTACCTAATGGACCGATCTATCAGTGTTCTGTTCTGGAGAATGATGAAATCAAGAGGTAGATTCAGGAGCTGTTGCAGAAAGGTCACATCAGACCAAGTTCATCGCCCTGTGGGAGCCCGATCGTGTTGGTACAGAAGAAGGATGGGACATGGAGACTCTATATTGACTATCGGGCGCTGAACAAGATCACTGTCTGGAATAGGTACCCAATCCCATGGATTTATGACCTTCTGGACCAACTCAAAGGTGAAAAATATTTCAGCAGGATCGACCTGAAGTCTGGGTATCGCCAGGTACCAATTGAACCCTCCAATGTGTGTAAGACTGCCTTCAAAGCCAAGGAAGGTCTTTTCGAATGGTTGGTTATTCCTTTCGGGTTGACGAATGCTCCCGCAACCTTCATGAGGATGATGGACGATATCTTATGGCCATTCAAAAATTCATTTCTAGTGGTGTACTTGGATGACATTCTGATCTTCAGCCAGACTTGGGAAGAGCACCTTCACCACATCCGACAAGTCCTCCAAACATTGCGGTAACACAAGTTGTGTCCCAATTTGGAGAAGTGCACTTTTGGCATGACCCAGGTTCAATATCGGGGATACATTATTGATGAAAGGGGGGTGCATGTGGATCCAGCCAAGATCCAAGTCATTCGGGATTGGCCAGCCCCAACCACTATAACAGAGCTTCATAGCTTTCTGGGTCTTTCTAATTTCTAACGGAGGTTCATGTTGGGATTCTATGATATCACTTGGCCCTTGAGTCAAGTCACCAAGGGAGGAGCGAGAGCAAAATTCTTTTGGTTGCAACATCAATAGAAGGCGTTCGCAAAATTGAAAAATCGACTCTGTTCTACCCCTTACCAAACTTGCAACAGCCATTTGAGATTGAGACAGATGCCTCTGACTATGCTATTGGGACAGTTCTTACTCAACAGGGACATCCAGTGGCATTTCACAGTGAGACATTGTCTGACACAGTTCGCAAGTATCCCACTTATGACAAAGAAATGTATTCCATTGTGCAAGCTTGTTGATAATGGAAGCATTACATTTTGGGGAAGGAAACAGTCATCCACACAGACCACCGGCCCCTAGAGTTCATACAGACACAAGGGAAGTTACAGAATGATCACCATCAGAAGTGGTCCACATATCTGCAACAGTTTCATTTGAACATCAAGTACAAGAAGGGTAGCACCAATCATGTTGCAGACTTCCTCAGCCGACCACCGATCATGGCGCTCACCACTGTGCTCAACTCTTATGGGAACGAGACTTCTGATTGGCTGCTTCTCTATGAGAGTGACCCAGAATTCAGCCACACCTACAAGGCACTCTTGGGGGGTACGCAAGTTCCAAATTTTCACCTCCAATATGCAGTTTTATGTCACATGGGACACCTTTGTGTTCCTTCAAGCGAGCATGCCAAGATGATATGGGAAGCACACTACAGTCAAGTCGCTAGGCATTTTGGGGTCGAGAAAAAAGTAGCAATCCTGCAGAAGTATTTCTATTGGCTGAACCTTCGAAAGGATGTCAAGAAGCACATCAGATCCTGCACTGCTTGTGCCATTGCCAAACTGACCATCAAGAAGTAAGGCCTACATACTCCTCTACCTACCCCTAGTTGACCTTGGGAATCCATCTCCATGGATTATATGTCGGGCCTGCCTTCTACTAAGTAGGGAAATGACTGTGTTTTCGTGGTCATCAACAGATTCTCGAAGATGGCCATTATGGCGGCCTGTAAGAAGAATATCATAGCAGAAGCCACTGCTAAACTCTTCTTTGAACGAGTGTGGGTGCACTTTGGGATCCCACAGTCTATCATATTAGATCAGGATAGCAAGTTCCTCAACACATTTTGGTCCAGCCTCTGGTCAATGTTGGATACCAAGCTACCCAAGTCCATAGCTTTCCATCCCCAAACAGATGGCCAGACAGAGGTCATCAACAGAATGATTGTACACATTTTGCGCATGTATAAGTCAAAGCATACACACACATGGGACGAGAGCCTCCCCTATGTACAACATAGTTATAATTGGGCTCTCCAAGGTTCAATCGGCC
The DNA here is from genome assembly GCA_034641835.2 of Pinus albicaulis. NCBI lineage: Eukaryota > Viridiplantae > Streptophyta > Pinopsida > Pinales > Pinaceae > Pinus > Pinus albicaulis. Next base: position 757,678,603 of record CM076569.1, on the reverse strand, counting down.
ATATCCCCTTTCAGGTGGGCTTGGGATTCCAACCACTATGTCCCATTGACGTAGCCATACCATTTGGAGCTGCTTAGGCCAATTTAGCTCATGTCCAATCTGAAGTTGACAAAGAAAGTAGCTTCATCGAGCACATTCAACACATCCACCAACAGGTTCATGATATATTGGACAGAGCCAATTCCAAGTACAAGAAACGCCATGATCAACATCAGGCGCCACACAACTTCTAGGTGGGCGACAAAGTATGGCTACATTTGCAGAAGGAGCGCCTCACTGGACCCCACCTCAAGCTTCGCCTACTCTGATACAGGCCGTACACCATCACCAAGGCTGTAGGGAACACTGCCTTTGAGCTCAATATTCCACCATTCCTTGGTCTGCACCCAGTTTTCAATGTGGATCGCCTCTGTCCTTACTTCCCACCTCTACTAGACACCTCGGACATTGCAGAACAACTGACACCAACAGAGTTACATCCAGAATACATGGAACATGCTGCCACAGATTGTATAATTGACATGCAAATCAAGAAAACTCACCAATAGAAGATCCAACTATATCAGGTTGTGAAGGCTAGCCAACTCCTGCACCAAGGAAAGTGGTTCACTAGGGACCAAGTTCAGCAGAAATTTCCTCATATCATGGGGGGACTTAACGCAATGGGGACCATTGGTTCCTACGCGGGGGGGGAATGATCCAGGTGGATATTGGTGGTCACCCACGTATTCCACTTGGGGCTCCACCATTGTCTCTTTCATTTTTTCAGTTTCGGCACAGTTTACTATTTTTAGCAATTTTTCGGGTCCTGAACTTCCGGAGCTGTTTTGAGGCCCTAAACGACATTTTTTTTGGAAAACAGAGAGCAACATAGGTCCATGGACCAATGTTTCTTGTTCCAAATTTGTAGTCCTCGGATAGATCTTTCTAATGAGGTATGGTACACGTCAAACGGAGATCGTATGCGAAAGTTACGCCCCTGGGAAGTTGAAACACCAATTTACCCAAATGAGGTGCATAGTTTAGGGTTAGGGTTTTGGCTGTTTAGGATTTCCCATTGTTTATAAATAATAAATAGGCCCTCGAGCCTCATTGTAAGTCAGTTCAGAGGCCTGTAGCCGCCACATCTCTTCTTAGAGATAGCTACCAGCGCCCTAGCTAGTTTTATTTCCATTCTGTCTGTAAGCAAATTTCAGTTCTTTGATATTAATGAAATGAAGTGTTATTTCCGTTGCATCTCTGTATTTATGGTTATATGTTTATTCTGTTGCATTCCTGCATAAATCCGGATAAAAAAGACAACCATTTTTTTCAAAAATAGATTTCAAGGCATAATTTGATGAAGGTTTGAAAAAATAATTCTCAATACCAAATATTACAACCATCGCATGGGATTAAATCTCGTGAATTATTTCTCTATGCCCAAACAACAAATTAAAAGCACTCATTTTCATTAGACTAGACTTGCACACTAGAAGCATATTTAATAATTGTAGACACATGTACCTCAACTTCAATAGATGCAATTTTTTGCATTCTCTTATTTTGGGCCGCTTTCTTCCTCCAACTTTGCACTACAACTTCTCTCATTTTTACTAATAAAATGAAAAAAACCAGATTTTAAGTGGTGTTCTCAACTCTCTCTTGTTCTTTCAACTTTGTAAAATAACTCAGTTGAACAATCTCACATGAATAATTTGACAGCATGGCAAAAGAAAATTTTCCCCTCTCCTTTTGGTGATGCTTTCAGCGATGAGAAACATGAAGTTGAAGTTGCATATGGTGTGCCCAAATATTTTTATCCCTAATAAATTTCTCAGTGCAACCACACAACCACATATGAATATATTCCTTTATTTGAATGGCTATGAAAAATTTTGTGCATTCTATTATATCCTCCCTTTGGAATATAGGCCCTTCTTCCACCCATACACACATCACTTTTAAGTACTCAAATTAGTAACAAACCAATTTGAGATTTGTTACTATTTAAAATAATAAGAAATTGAAAAACCATTTTTTTAAAGCTAATCTCCCACATTGGATGGAAATATAAAAGTTTAGGTCTTTATATACACAGGTGCTCTGAAACTTCTCTAACGCATTAAGCACATTTAGCACTACTACATGACCATAGGATCCTGCTCTTGGTATAGTGGCACTGTCTTCGCTAGATTGAGTGGTTTTTTTTGTTCATTGGTGGATTCAGTGCATGGCTTGTTTCTTGAAAACTTTCACTAAAGCCCAATATTTTTAATAAAATCACTTTTTTTTGCACCAAGCAGAGAGCACCAAAATCACTCATAAAGAACCAAATTTCCAAAACTTCCAAAAATTTTAATAAACATAACTCATACAATATTTTCATATAAAACATGAGCCCCAATATAGAGTGTTTTCCTCCTTCGAAATATTTAACTACAACATTTGGCCATAAATTGGGACAAATATTTGTGTGCAAAGCGCTGCGAACCATATATCGCTGGCCTTGGTTGGGCATGGAGTCTAAAATTATGAAAACTTTGAAATATATAAACTAGAATTTAACATTCATGTAAGTTGAAATCCCTCCAAACATGTTTCCAATTGGGACTGTCAGTCTTATTCATCAACTAAAAAATGAACTGAAGAACTACAACTAAAAATAAAATTCTCAACACTTGAGATTATTTATGTACAGGTCCTACTATAACATGGATGGGTTCCTTCAGGTGAAATATGCCTTCCAATGGTACCAACCCAACATCTGGGTGTTGGACCTAATGCCTCCATACTGCTGAAATTTAGAAATTAAAATTGGCACGCACCATAAACTATTTTTAGATAAAAACTTTATCACATACTGCAGAAAAGATATTTGTTGCAAACCAAAGAATGCTTTCATATAGTCAACTACTCGATCATAAAATTGATGAGAAAAATTTCAGTATCCTCTCTCTCTTAAATACTTTGCTGACATGTATCCTTTTGGACATGGCATCTACATTCACTGTTTGACTCCTTAACTTGGGGTTATATAAAAAATATTTTCTTTGTCTAGTAAGATATATATGCTTTCACTATAACAAAAAGGTCATTGGTGAGGGTTATGCCCATGACATACCTTTAAGATTCATCATCAATGTTGCATATGGTGATGGTCTTTAAAATATTATTGTTATAAATGCATATAGTGATTGTCCTTTAAGGTTCATGACAAAATCCATTTTCAGTGACACTTTTGGTAAGGGTTGTTAAAGGTCCATCACTAATTCTCTCTTTAGTGACACTTCTAGAGACAATATTTTATTAACCCTCACTAATGCTCTTGTTGGTTACTTTTGGGGATGGTCAAAAAATTTTCATCATCATTCATCATTCGAATGAGTTTTTGATGACGTTATGCATTTGTTACTATATTTTTTGTCAAAAGATAATGATTTAAGACCATTGTTGTGGAGTATTTTTCATTATGTGTCCAAGGCCATTATGGTTAGAATCAATAATTTTTATAGGAAGTAATTAGTGTGTATAATTTCCCTCAAGTAATGAGAATATAGTTTTCTTATGAGTCAACACATGATTCATCTTTGTTGGGTTTATTATCTAGCAAGTTCCCTTTAGATTAAGTTCCACTACTGTGCGTAGGAACCATATTACTTAATACATAATAAAACTTGGTCAATTATATTAATGAGAGATATTTGACACTGCTCAATTCTCCTGGCACACCTTGACATGCCTTGGCACACACTAACATTCATTGGAACCTCACATGTATTGGAACATATTTGTACCTAGAACATCTTTCCATGACTGGGAAACCCAAGCACATGTTGATATGCACTACCATAACATAACACTCCCCTAGTATGTGTTGGCATGCCTTATAGTACCTTACATGCCCTAGAACACCTTCGCATGCACTGACATGCACTATCACTTGGAACACATTAACACCTCGCAAGTAGTGGAACCTATTTTTTGTGTTCCTAGCATACCTTTTGAAAAAGGTAAAATCTTGAACTATTAACCCTCTTATGTGTTCATCTCTTGAATTTTAGCTTTGTTCTCCTTTTTTTTTCCTTGAAATTCCCCGACACATGTTGGAACGCCCTCACACCCTACACATCTTCACATGCCTCATCACTTGACATGTCTTGGAAATATTTGGCACATGTTATCACACCTTGGAACTCCCTAGCACACACTTACACTTCTTTTCATGCCCCATTATTCCTTAGCATGCCTTAACACTACCTAGCATACCTTGTCACTCCTTCCTTGGCATGACTAGCAGTCGTTGAAACCCGCTGACACACTCTCGTATTCATTCTTTTAAAGGAATTTTGACCTACTTCTTCCTTGTATCTCCCTAATACCTATTAACACTCTCTTATATGTAATTCCACTCTCTGGCACACCTTAGCACTCTTTGACCTGCCATACCTCTCCATAACATGTATAACACTCTGTGACACACATTATCACTTGCCATGTGTTAGCACTTGGTAATTCTTAACATCCTTGACATGTGTTGATATGCCTTCGTATTCTTTGGAATGTGTTGCCATGGTTTGACATGGTTTAATATTATATTTATTTGACGTAAATTATTGGAAAGTAGGAGATAAGTAACAAAGGAAGAATTGGCACTTAGAATGCACTAACACTTAGCACTTTTCGTGTATTAGAACCTACAATACTACAAAAAATGTGAAGTGATTTTTCTAGAAATGATATTGCCAAAACTACCTCTAAAAGTGTTTTTATGGATTTAGGGGTGGTTTTGAAACCCCCCCCCGAAATTCATGAAAATTTGATCTTTTTCATGGGGTTTTCTAATAGTTGTCTCTCTAAAAAAAATTCTCATGAAAGGGCTTTTAAATTATTTCCCCTAAATATATTTTCATTGAATTACCTTAAATATATTTTTCATTGAGGTTTTTAAACACCCCCCTCCCTTAAAGTCATGAAAATTGTTCCCTTTTTTGTGGTTGGGGGTTTCTAACAACCGCCTCTAAAAGTGTTTTCTCATGAATTGTTTTGGGGGTGGGGAGTTAAATGACTACACCAAAATAATTTTTTCAATTAAATTTTTTGACAAACCCTCTATAATTCATGAGAATTTAACTTTTGGAGATTGTTTTTGAACACCCCCCCCCCCCCCCAACCCCCCTGCCAAAAAAAAATAAAAAAATAAAATCTAAGAATTGCATATTTGGAGGAATTCATTTAACAACTCCCTCTAAAATTTCATCTATCATGACTTCGTTTTTTCTTAGGCGGGGGGGGGGGGGGGTGGTTTTTACACATCATTTTGTCACTGTCCCCACATTCCCTATTCCGAATACTGGAGGACCATCATAGTGACCCATGTGTACTGTCACCCATCATAATGAATGCCATTACATCCCTTAACATGTCAGGAACAAAATATCTGTGGACCATTCCTGAAGTAGACCCTTCAAAACATGTAATTTTGGATCAGTGTTGTGTTGTAGGTGTTTCCTTGCACCCATGGCCAGATTTTCACTAGGCCTCGCACCGTGGTCACTCTGTCTCTAAAGGACCCCCACGCCAAGCTACTTCTGGAATTTTTTTTAATATGGAAATGAAGCTTCCAAGATCTAACAGCTTCATGAGTGGAATCATAGATGTTTGTTCAACTGGATGTGGTCAATTTTCTCCCTTTGGCCTTCTAGTTCATACAAAAATGAAACTTCCAAAAGGGATAGACCTTTCTTCCACCATAAGTAGATCCCAAAGCCCTTCCTCCACTCCTATAAATTCCTCTTCATCCCATTGATTCTGCTAGCTAGAATAGACCAAGAGCTAGTGTAGAGAAGATAGCAGGGAATAGTCCATAGTTGTGAGAGAGAGTTTGAGCCTTTCGCCTCTTTGAGCCAAATTGATGAATGAATGCTTTGGATATGCGCCTAACTGAACTTGTCAAAGGAGGTCTACAGTGTCAAGGCATAGGTTTTAAACTCCCATTTATACATTAATATGACATGACTGATTTCTAGTTTCATCTTTTTCTATGTTGATATTCTAAGTTTCTGACTCTCCTTGACTAGTTAAATAGTTGTAAATTAATATGTATGCTCGTATGCTTTTAGTGTTTTCTTCATATTTGTGTAGGTGTGTTAATATCACTACCAACAGAGTGAAAGGCTTGAACAAAAAAGGTATAGGGATCACCACAACCTACTACGTCAAGAGCGATGGATTGAGTTAGGACATCTATTCCAATCCGCATTTCATTTATAAACTAGGAATTTAGAAACAAACATGTTCCCTTGTTGCTAGACCCACCCTAGGGCTAGAGGGATCACCTCTGTCTACAGAGGGGATTTGCCTGGACAACAGGGTGGGTGTCTAAAACCACCTCCAAAAGTTCAATTCTTATGTTTTTTAATGGGGGTTGTTTGACAAACCCCCTTAAAAGTCACAACAATGTAACTTTAGAATTGAAATTTTAGGTGGTTGTTAAATGCTCATTTCCAAATATTCAATTCTTATGAATTTTGGGGCAGGGGGATATTTTGGTGTTTTTAACAAGACAAGGAGAAATAAAGGTAACATGGATGGGCGAAAGTGAGAGGTTCAAACATGGTTTATTGAGATCTATAATCCTAGAATTAGAGAATGAGAAAGATTTTATATTATTGACAAAAATGTACATATAATATGTTTTGCATAATATATTAGCCAAGTTATTTTCTTGGAAGGACTACACCACAAATGATAATTTAATTATGCTAATATTTTGGGAATGAATGCATATGAATTCTAGTGCATGAAATGGTAAGAATCAAGATTATTTTCTTAAAAAAATGCATATGAATCTTTTGTATATAGAGACAAGGACCCATGTTTGTTTTCTTGAAGATATTATGTGTTTCTATGCACAAAAGTGATTGTTGTTTTGTCAAAAAAACAAATATTCATATGCATGGAAACAATAGTTATTGTGTTAGTTTTCTTGAAAAAAAAAATTGTTTACATATACAAAAAGAATTAGCTATTTAGTTAGATTTCTTGAGGAAGAAATATGTATTGCATGCTCAAAAAAATATCTATTGGGTTAGAAAAGTATATAATTACATGCAAAAAAAGAATAACTATGGTATTAGTTCTATTTTGGAAAAATAATATTTCTTTACATGTGCAAAGTTGATTCTTCTTGGCCTAGTTTCTTTTGGAAAAATAATATGTATTTGCATGCAAAAATATAATAACTATTTTGTTAGTTTTCCTTTAAATGATTAAGAGTAGTTGCAAATTATTTCCTTTTGGAAAATAATGTGTCTTGTTCAATGAAATAATATTTATCATAATCTTATATTTTGAAATATTTCTCTCTTCTTTTGTGATGAAATGGTGATAATCATGGAGGTTATTTTGAATATCAATTTACCCTTGTTGGTAGAGAAAACAATGTATTTACTTTTTTTCCTATAATACATGTGAAATGTGGACAGATGAACATGCCTTGGTAATATTTAGTTATTTTACTTTATGGATATGAGAATTGGATGGATATACATGTGTCATAGCCTTAAGCATGCATAGATAAATATGCATATTGGTGAAATAATGTATTTTAAATTAACACATGTGAAAGAATGAAGAACATAAAAGGATTTTTGAAGTATAACTAGTAGAGACTTGTCATTTGGGATTGATAAATGTTTTATATAATCCTGATGTTAGAATTTGTTGACAATATTAATTGCAAGAGGAGATTGTGATAAATGCCAAGGATAAATTATTTAAAATTATGGTCGGTAGTGATCTAATGGTCCATGCAAATTGAGGGATTATCGAGTGTAGGATAATCCACTGAAGGAACAACCAAGCCACAAAGATACCACACTTGAGGAACTATGGGTAAAAGATACCATGACTAATGTATTGGTCTAAAACTATTTATGTTTTAGTTTATGATAATATATATATCTTTTTATTTTAACAATGGTCAAGGGATGAACAACCTTACAAGCCTTTGAGTGAGGGGTGAACACCCCCCTGAAATATTTAATAAAATAAATTTTTACTCAATTTTTCCTTTAGAATTTTTGGAGTATATCAGTTTCCATTGATGTGTATGTCTATTCTGTAATTTTGGTGATGTTTCTTGCTTACATGGCATTGATAATTACATGTTAAATTATGTGATTAACTAGCCTAACTAAATTGACAAGGGAAATAATGTAAGGTTACAATATGAAGCATGTTAATAGGGTGTAACAATGATTGCTACGTTGTTATTCCATTCTAAATTTACATTCTAAATTTACTTTCTATAGTTACTATAATTTTATATAATGATTAAATAAAAAATATGGATTAAATGATTGCGAATATTACATACTAGTAAATTTCTTAAGAATTTTTTAATCGTATGTATTTAATCCTATGTATTTTTAATCATATTATAATTTTGTTGCCATTATTTATTTATATATATATATATATATATATATATATATATATATATATATATATATATATATATATTTTCAGAAATAAAAAACATAAAAGTTAACATATTTTTTAATTTTCATATGATTCATTTATATACTTAGCTATTATATTCTATTGAAATATTTTTCTTTTATTATAATTGTTTATAAACCATATATAAAAGGTTATAATAAAAGTGTTATATATATATACTCGCTCACTCAAATCATATAAATTTACCTATTAAACAATTACATTAGAAGTGTACTATCTTATATTTTTATAACATTTCAATAAAATATAAAAAATATATATATATAATAAATTTGTATTTATAAATTATTATAATACAAGTATAATATATATATATATATATATATATATATATATATATATATATATATATATATATATATATATATATATAATTTTAACATATTTTAGTATGTTAATATCGAATCTTAAAAATTTTAAGCATGGAATGTTTGTATTAAATTCGAACACTAATACAAATTAAGTAACTTTGATTAAAATATAAGTGTAATATTTCAATAAAATATAAAAGCTAAATAATACATATGTGTGTCTCACAAATTAAGTAACTTAGATTAAAATAGAAGTGTAATATTTCAATAAAATATAAAAGCTAAATAATATATATGTGTGTTAGTTATTTGTTATTCAATATATAGGTGTGTCTTATTTTTTTATTTATACCATATAGACACACACACACACACACATATATATATATATATATATATATAATATTTCAATAAATAGAAAAGTTAAATCTAGAAAATAAACATATGTATATTAAAATAATATTTTGATATTTAAATTTGTTATGATCTATTATATATTTATTAATATTTTTAGATATATCATCCATATTTAAATTATATAAATTTATATATTTCAAACTAATTATAATAGAAGTGTAATTTTGATAAAATATAAATCTTAAAAATAAAAATAAAAATAAAAATTGTTTTTTTAAGTTATATATATATATATATATATATATATATATATCCTAAAACACTTAAAATTTATAGATTTATATATTTATAAACAATTATAATAGAATTGTAACATTTTAATTATATATACAAGTTAAATATATATAGAAAAATTATATAAAATACTTTAATTTTTAAAATAATAATAATAATAATATAGCATTTTAATATATATAAAGTGAAATATCTATTTTTTTTTTTAATGTTTGAATTTGTTATATATATAATGGACAAACTAGGTGACTTAGAATATAATAATTTGGCGAAATTAAAAATAATTTAGTAAGAAAAACATGTTCATGTACTTATGTCTAGAAGCACTCTAAAATGCACTATGGGAGAGAAGTTGTGATATAAAATTACATTTAAAAATAATAAAATACTATTTACAATAACAAAATAAAAATTTGTAATAAAAAATTTTAATGTGTCATAAATAAAATATTTCAATTTCCACATTAATTCTACAACAAGTTTATATAGAGATAAAGTGATTGAGAGTAAAAAAAATCTAATTTACTTGTTATTATGATGGAGATGTATAATTTCTTCACTTCCTAATATGGAGTTGACAAATGGCATATTACATTGAAAAATAATAAATTAATATTTATAGTAATAAATTAAAAAATTGATGTGTGTCATAAATAAAATATTTCAATTTCCACATTAATTCTACATCTAGTTCATATAGATATATAACTTGATTGAGAGTAAAAAAGTTCTAATTTGCTTGTTATTATGATGGAGATGTGTAATTTGTTCACTACCTAATATGGAGTTGTTGGATGGAATGTTACATCTACAAATATTAAAATAAGTATATGTTTTGGTCAATAGTCATAAGCATTTATAGTTGGAAAACTATGTAGGTTATAAGTTCCATCACATAACCATCATTCCAATTCGTAGAAACAGAATAAAATCTCTATACCAAATTACTGCTATTTACCAATTACTATTGGAAGTCATGATAATTTTTATGCAAGAACTTAAAGAATGGTTGGAAAACACATAAACATCCATAGAAAGAACCCTCAAGCACTAAGAGGGAAGCTAGCTCTTTAATCATCAAATGATCAATAATTGCACCAAGTGTATACTTATCTTAGCCCCTACTAACGACAACCATACATGTACTTCTATGAGTACATAGAGAGAACCTAGCTCTTCAATCATTGAAATGATAAATACATATACCTAGTGCATATTTTCTTAGCAAGGAAAGATCCTTTCCTATCAAGATGTACATAAAATTCTTAGATAATTATATAGAAAAATCATTTTTAACACAATACAGAATTTATTTGTTAATTTTTTCTCCTATGAGAACCATGGTGGGAAAAAAAATACTCCTCCTAACCAATGGGAGTTGGTTTCTACAACCATATTGAGCCATTTTCGTATCTAGATAGTTTTCTAAAAGTTTCATATACATTGGGATTTAGAAGATTATTATTTAATTATCATGTTTAATGTTGGTTAAATAGTTGTACATCAACAACAATTTTAAATTGGTTTGTAACTAATTAGAATCAAACCAAGAACATGTTTCATGTATGGTGCATAAACAAGATGGATGAGGAAGGTTCCATAAAACATCTTTTCCATTACTTATTTTTAGATATCCTATGTTTCATTATGTGCATGTATCTTGAACCAATAAATGCACATCACGGTTTGGATGCTAGGGTTAAGATTTAGGGATTGAGAGATCACATTTTTATTTTAATATTATGTACACAATATAATGATGACACAAACCACTGTGCCAGAGAGTTGCATGATGAACATATTATAGAAGGAGCTTCCACCATTACACTAGGTGTCATTCTATTGGGTTGTTTCTTTCAAATATTACAGGTCTCTCTAAAATACAAATATATTTGAGGTTAGCACACAACAAAATGTGGGGGTTGACACATGCTTCTTTGTTGGATTAGCTTTGAAAATGAGTGTTTTGGCTCGAACAGTGTTTGTAGTATTCCAATAGATTGTGACAATATCATGTTTTGCAGACTAGCCGTGGGCTAATATATGTTTTGTATGTGGAGAGAGAAGCCTACCCTTGTTACTTATTCAAATATTTCCTTAAAAACTACATGTCATGTTTTCAATGGTTATTTTCTTCTGTGAGGCTACCTTTATATTCTTCACAATTTTTGTATCTATCATATTGATGCACCAAGACATTAGGAATGCATGCAATACTACGAAGGTTGGGCCATATCATTCACCTAAACAACTGTTGGTAGTGCCACCTTATCCGTCGCTAGTCTGACACTAGTCTTAGCAACGTTTGGGTCATACCGTTGGAACTACAACACTCCTAGAAATTTTTTTGGGGGCAGTAGTAACTCTAATATGATCATCCAATTTAAGAAGGAACTCACATTTGGCTTATGGCATGATCACAGTAGTTGATAAAGGAGAAAGGAAGATGTATGACCTCCCAAGCAAGCTAGGATGCAAGACAATTGTCTCAACTATCTTGCATCCTAGTTTAGCTCCCTTGGGAGGTCATCGATCTTCATTTCTCATTTATCAACTATTGGCATCATGCCAGAAGTGAAATTTGAGTTCCTTCCTAAATTGGATGATCATCTCAAGCATACCTTTTCCCCTAGTGCCTAATGCCTTTTAATGTTTCATACCTTAAAAGGCTAGTAAAATTACAATGTTAAGATAAGTTGTGCATAACCTATTGCATGATATTTCAAATATTCGTTAAAAATATAATTTTATTATAGTTTCACTCATCTAAGAACATCTTGTGGACTTTGATGACAACATGTTTCCTTTATCATTCGTCCTTTTTTCAATCCACAACATACATAGATCATGGGAGAATGTAAGAACTTCATAAATATCATTAACGGTCACTTTCCCTTCATTGTGATGTTGTAAATAATGAGGGAAGAAGGACCTATTACCACCAAATTTTCATGGGAAAATTTGTGAACTTTCTATCTTATGATTAGAATCACAAAGTATATTAGAACAACAAAGCTTCCCCATAAGGAAAAAAGGGCAGCACTATTTTGGATCGATCCATGACTATAAGTAACTAAAATAGAATCCCAACTTCACGAATATGAGAAAATTAGTAGTGGTAGTAAATAAATATTACAACTCTAAGAGTCAGCACAAATCACTATTATGGAATTAGATATTTAACCCTAGCAGATGTGAGAGACAAGTATAAAGGCATGCTGTCCAGGAAGGGATAAGTATCATGTGGTGCATATCATGGCAGAATTATATTGTTCAATGCTTCATTAAAATCAACAACTCTACCCACTAATCTCATCATGAAAAATATAAGTTATATTTGTATGTGAAAATGTACCATGAGGATATTTATCCTCCTTATGCATAACTTGTGTTTGATTGTGCTACCTAGTTTAGTTTTGATTTTGATAGAACGACCATTAAAGGAAGTCTCTGCGAAAGGATTATAAAAGGGGAATGAAACAATTATTGATAGCTTGGGCACACCTGTATGCCACTCTTATGTATTTTGTAGCAATTCATTTAACTTTTATACCAGCATGTCAAGCACATCAAAGTATACCTTGTAAATTAACCATCAACAATAGTATTTTTGTTAGGGTAACCCACATGCAACTTGCTACAAAGCCAACCTCTCGTAGAGATGTTTCAAGGCCAACCTATCATAGTAGACATGGATATACATACATACATAGACACACACACACACACACACACACACATATATATATATATCATCACATTTGAATTGTAGAGTGTATCTAACACCTTTTGGAGTATAAAATCCATCATGGATAAGTGTAATTCATTGACTGCAGTGTGTTTTCTTTGCCTAGGTAGGAAAAATGAGGTAAGGGGTCGACAAATTTGTGACATTCATAGGTGATTCAGCCAATATATAGCAGCACTTACGAAACCCTTTCTAGCATGAAAAGCAGCCTTAGTTTGGTGGCAACACATTGTTTCAAATAATAGCTAAGAGTATGTTCCGAAATTATGGGTAAATAAACATTAAAAAATAGTCAAGTTTCTTTATGTTTGCAGGCTAATGCGACACTTATACCGGCATAAGAGAACTCAATTAATAAATAGAATTTGAAGGTTGTTATAGAGAAGTTTTGGAGAAATTTTAACCAGTACACAAACCTTTATATACTAACAACCCTCAGGTGACCATAGTAGCCATTCATTGTAGCATCCACACTAATTTTCTGAGAAAATTTTATAGTTGTAGCAATCTTCCTTAAAACCATATAAACAAAACTTGAAAAAAAAAATGTGTGAATTAGACTAGTTTTCAATGCTAAATGGGACTGTACTATGGGCAAGAAAAGAGGAGTTCTTATAGCAACATTTTGAGGGAATTTGTGTGGATTGTAATAACTTACAAAACATTTTAGGAGAACATCAAGGGATATTTTCTGAGGGTTAAGAGTATGTCTCATTTTGGTGTTGCAAACAAAGTGCTCCAACAAAAAGTCACTTTCAACTCAACATCAACACATATATAGATGTACTTGGGGAGATGGATTAACATTTGGGGGTTCGACCCATCCTCTACTCATGTACTAGCCTACGATCTCTCATCCTATTCTAAAATTTTCAAATGTATGGAGAAGGTTTACCTCTTATATGAGGAGTTCTCTATACTAGTGCCCTACTTTAGGGTTAGCCCATTATTTTACTTTCTCGTAGTATTGGAGCTAGCACCCAGCTTTGGAGGTTTAGATCATGGAGTTGGCACAAATCTTGAGGTGACCACAAATGGATTTTTGACTTGGAGACCTATCCACCCACCGTTTTTATGGAGTTTGGCTTGGTTTGGGAGGGGGGGGGGAGTCCTTAATGTTTCTCTTCACCTTTCACCCCACTTGGAGCCTTTTTTCACGGACCTATGACCTTTGGAAGTGGAAACTAGTTTTGAAGGCTTTGGAAGCCACATATGCTAGCATCATCACATGAATCATTCACTTGGATAACCTAGTGCCTACTTTACATGGGGGACATTGAAAGATCTTTTGTTACTCTCCACATTCCTTTCCATTTTGACACATATTGGAAACCACACATGCATAGTGCTTCTTGAGCCCAAAAATGGGGTACCCCTAAATGTTTTGAGCATAATGCATAAGTCAGTGAATGGCCCTAGTCGGAACAAATTTTGGTCAACTAACCAAACTATCCCTATCAGGCCCGCGATCTATTCCTTCATAAAATATTATATGTTGGCCACTCGTAAAATGTGACTCAAGTAAATATACTTTCAACAATAATAAAGATCATATTTTTGATAGATCTTGAAGCCCTAAAATAAGAAATGTTGCACCTAAAACATGACAGTTGATGATTTGAATCAGGAATTAAAAACAACAAGCTTGGTTTTACCCAAATGAAAATGACATTAGAAGCCAATTGATAAACCATTTTTTTAAATATAATCTGTCACAGTGGTTGGAAATAGAAAAATATAGGTCTTTATATACACAGGTGCTCTCAAATTTCTCTAATTCATTGAGCATTTAGCACTACCACATGACCGTGGGCTCCTCATCTTGGTATAGTGGCACTACCTTTGCTAGATTGAGTGGTTCTTGTTGTTTATTGGTGGATTGAGTGCATGGATTGTTACTTGAAAACTTTGACTAAAGACCAATATTTTTAATAAAATAATTTTATTTGCACCAAGCATAGAGCACTAAAATAACTCATAAAGAACCAAATTTCCAAATTTTACAAAATTTTTAACAAACATAACTCATAAAATATCTTCATATAAAACATGAGCCCCAATTTAGAGTGTTGTCCTACTTCAAAATTTTTAACTACAACATTTGACTCCAACTTGGGACAAATATTTGTGTGCAAAGAACTGGGAACCATATATCAGTGGGCTTGGTTGGGCATGGAATCAAAAATTATGTAAACCTTGAAATATGTAAACTAAAATTTAACATTCATGTAAGATGAAATCCCTCCAAACCTCTTTCCAATCAAGATTGCCAGCCTTATTCGTCAACTAAAAATTGAACTAAAGAACTACAACTAAAAATAAAATACTCAACACCTGAGATTATTTATGTATAGGCTCTACTATATACATGGGTTGGTTCCTTCAAGTGAAATACACCTTCCAATGGTACCAGCGCAACATATGGGTGTTGGACCTAATACCTCCATACTGCTGAAATTTAGAAATTAAAATTGACATGCGCCATAAACTATTTTTAGATAAAAATTTTATCACATGCCGCAGCAAATATGTTTGTTGCAAACCAAAGAATGTTTCCATATATTCAACTACTTGATCATAAAATTGATGAGAAAAATTTCAGTATCCTCTCTCTCTTAAATACTTTCTGACATGTATTTTCTTGGACATGGCATCTACATTCATTGTTTGAATCCTTATATTGGGGTTGTATATCAAGCAATTTCTTTATGTAGTCAGCTAAATATGCTTTCACTACAACAAAAAAGGTCATTGGTGAGGGTCGTGAATATTACAAACCTTTAAGGTTCATCACCAATGTTGCATATGGTGATGGTATTTAAAGTATTGTTGTTATAATTTCATATAGTGATTGTCCTTTAAGGTTCGTTACAAAAGTCATTTTCAATGACACTTTTGGTGAGGGTTGTTAAAGATCCATCACTAATTCTATCTTTGGTGATACTTCTAGAGACAATATTTTATTAACCCTCACCAATTCTATTATTGGTTACTTTTGGTGAAAGTCAAAAAATGTTCATCGTCATTAATCATTCATATGAGTTTTTGATGACGTTATGTGTTTGTTACTATATTTTTTGTCAAAAGATAATTATTTAACACCATTGTTGTGGAGTCTTTTTAATTATGTGTCCAAGGCCATTGTGGTTAGAGTCAATAAATTTTTTAAGAAGTAATTAGTTTGTATAATTTCCCTCAAGTAATAAGAATATAGGTTTCTTATGAGTCAACACATGATTCATCTTTGTTGGGTTTATTATCTAGAAAATTCCCTTTTGATTAAGTTCCACTAGTGTGTGTAGGAACCATATTAATTAATACATAATAAATCTTGGTAAATTCTATTAATGAGAGATATATGACACTCCTCAACCCTCTTGGCACACCTTGACATGCCTTGGCACACACTAACATTCATTGGAACCTCACATGTATTGGAACATCTTTGTACCTAGAAAATCTTGCCATGACTGAGAAACCCAAGCACATGCTTACATGCGCCACCACAACATAACACTCCCCTATTATGTTTCGGCATGCCTTATAGTACCTTACATGCCCTAGAACACCTTGGCATGCATTGACATCCATTATCACTTGGAACACATTGAAACTTGGCAATTAGTTGAACCTATTGTTAGTGTGCCTAGCATGCCCCTCTTATGTGATCATTTACATTCATTTTAGATTTTTTCTCCCTTCTTTTCCTTCACACTCCTTGACACATGTTGGCACACCCTCACACCCTACACATGTTGGCATGCTTGAACACCTAACATGTCTTGGGATATCTCGGCACTATTTGGCACGTGTTAGCATACCTTGGAACTCCCTATCACACTCTTACGCTTCTTGACATGCCCCATTATTCCTTAGCATGCCTTATCACTATCTAGTGTACCTTGTCACTCTTTACTTTGCATGACTAGCAGTCGTTGACACCCCCTCACACACCCTCATATTCATTCATTTAAATGCATTTTGACCTACTTCTCCCTTATGTTTCCCTAATACTTATTAACACTCCCTTTTATGTAATTCCACTCTCTGGAACACCTTAGCACTCTTTGAACTTCCATAGCATTCCATAACATGCATAACACTATGTGACACACATTTTAACTTTCCACACGCTGGCACTTGGTAATTCTTAGCATGTGTGGCATGCGTTAATATGCATTGGCATTCTTTAGAATGTGTTGGCATGGTTTGACATGGTTTAATACTATATTTATTTGAGATAAATTATTGGAAAGTAGGAGAGAACTAAAAAAGGAAAAATTTTCACTTAGAATGCACTAACACCTAGCACTTGCCATGCATTAGCACATACACTACTACAAAAGGGCATTAAGGAGTGATTTTCCTTGCAGTGATCTTACCAAAACTACCTATAGAAGTGTTTTTATGTATTTAGGGGCAGTTTTGAAACCCCCCCTGAAAGTCATGAAAAGTTCAAGTTTTTTTGGGGGTTTCCTAACCTCTGTCTCTCTAAAAAAAAAAATCTCATGAAAGGGTTTTTAAATTATTGCCCCTAAATATATTTTTCATTGAATTCCCTTAAATATGCTTTTAATTTAGGCTTTTAAACACCCCCTCCCCAAAATTCATGAAAATTGTTCTTTTTTGTGGCGGGGGGTTTCTAACAACTGCCTCTAAAAGTGTTTTCTCATTACTTTTGTTTGGGGGGGGGTGGGGGCGGGGGGGGGGTAAGATGACTACCCCAAAATAATTTTTTAATTTAATTTTTTTACAACCCCTCTAAAATTAATGATAATTTAAATTTTGGAGGTGGTTTTTGAAAACCCCCCCAACCCTCCCAATACTTTCTCACCCCCAAAAAAAAGAAGGAAAATCTAAGAATTGAATATTTGGAGGAAGTCACCTAAAAACTCCCTCTAAAAGTTCAAAGTCTTTATTTTTTCTTAGGTGGATGGGGTGGGGGGGTGTATAAAACCACCTCGAAAAGTTCAATTCTTCTATTTTTTAATGGGGGTTGTTTGAAAAATACCCTTAAAATTCACAACAATTAACTTTAGAATTAAAATTTTAGGTGGGTTTTAAATGCTCACTTCCAAATGTTCGATTCTCATGAATTTTGGGGTAGGGGGATATTTTTCTGTATTGAACAAGACAAGGAGAAATAAGGATAACATGGATGGGCGGAAGTGAGAGGTTCAAATATGGTTTATTGAGATCTATAATCCTAGCATTAGACAATGAGAAAGATTTTATACTCTTGAGAAAAAGGTGCATATAATATCATTTTCATAATAGATTAGGCATGTTATTTTCTTGGAAGGACTACATCACAAAATACAATTTAATTATGCTAATATTTTGGGAAGGAATGTATATAGAGATAAGGATCCATGTTTTTTTTCTTGAAGATATTATGCATTTATATGCACAAATGTAATTATTGTTTTGTTAAAAGAACACTTATTCATATGCATAGAAACAATAGTCATTTCATTAGTTTTCTTGAAAAAAAATGTGTTTACATATACAAAAATAAATAGCTATTTAGTTAGATTTCTTGAGGAAGAAATAAGTATTGGATACTCAACAAAATATATATTGGGTTAGAAAAGTATATAATTACATGCAAAAAAAGGAATTTTTATGGTATTAGTTCTATTTTGGAAAAATAGTATTTCTTTACATGCACAAAATTGATTGTTCTTGGGCTAGTTTCTTTTGGAAGAATAATATACTTGCATGAAAAAAGATAATAACTATTGTGCTAGTTTTCCTTTAGATGGTTAAGAGTAGTTTCAAGAACTTTCCTTTTGGAAAATAATGTGTCTTGTGCAATGAAATAATAGTTATCATAGTCTTATATTTTAAAATATTTCTCTCTTCTTGTGCGACGAGATGGTGATAATAATGGAGGTTATTTTGAATATCAATTTACCCTTGTGGGTAGAGATAATAATGTATTTAATTTTTTTCTTGTAATGCATGTGAAGTGTGGACAAATGAACATGCCTTGGTAATATTTAGTTATTTTAATTTATGCGTATGTGAATTGGATGGATAGACATGTGTCATAGCCTTAAGAATGCATGGATAAATATTCATATTTTTTAAATAATGTATTTTAAATTAACACATGTGAAAGAAGGAAGAACATAAAAAGTTTTTTTGAAGTATAACTAGTAGAGACTTATCATTTGGGATTGATAAAGGTTTTCTATAATCCCGGTGTCATAATTTGCCGACAATAATAATTGCAGGAGGAGATTCTGACGTATGTAAATGATAAATTATATTTAACATTGTGGTAGGTAATGAACTAATGGTCCATGCAAATTGAGGGATTGTCAAATGTAGGATAATCCACTCAAGGAACAACTAGGCCACAAATATACCACACTTGAGAAACTATGGGTAAAAGATACAATGATTAATGTATTGGTATGAAACTATTTATGTTTGATTTTATGATGATATTATTTTTTTAAAATTTTAACAATGGTCAAGGGATGAGAAACCTTACAAGCCTTGAGTGAGGGGTGAACACCCTCATGAAATATTTAATAAAATAAATGTTTACTCATTTTTTCCTTTGGGGTTTTCAGGGTATATCATTTTCCATTGATGTGTATGCCTTTTATCTCATTATAGTGATGTTTCTTCCTTACATGATGTTGACCATTACATCATCAATTATGTGATTAAATAGCCTAGCTAAATGTACAATGACAATAATGTAAGGTTACAATAGGGATTTTTATGTTAATATGGTGTAACAATGGTTGTTAAGTTATGTGACTCTTATTTCATTTTAAATTTACTTTCTATAATGACTATAATTTTATATAATGATTCTATAAAGAACTATGGAATAAGAGATTTCAAATATGTTATGCTAATAAATTTCGTAAGAATTTTTTAATCCTATGTATTTTTGCATAAGATTTACTAGGAGATATTATAATTTTGTTTAAATATATATATATATATATATATTGAAAAGTAAAAAACATAAAAGTTAAAATATTTTTTAATTTTCATATGTTTAGATTATATACTTGAACTATTTGATTTTATTGAAATATTTTTTTTAATTATAATTGTTTATAACCCATATATAAAAAAGTTATTATATATATATATATATATATATATATATATATATATATATATATATATATATATATATATAATTTTTACTTACTCGCTCACTCAAATCATATAGATTTACATATTGAAAAATCACATTAGAGGTGCACTTTTATATTTTTATAGCATTTCAAAAAAATATAAAAGCTAAATAATATATGTGTGTGTGTCTGTGTGTTAGTTATTTGTTATTGAATATATAGGTGTATCTTAATTTTTTATTTATACCACAAACACTTAAATAATATAAATATATATATCTATATTTATAAATAAAATAAAAGTATAATATTTCAATAAATAAAAAAGTTAAATATAAAAAATAAACATATCTATATTAAAATAATATTTAAATCTTGTTATGATATATTATATATTTCTTACATCTTTTAAATATATTATCCATACTTAAATTATATAAATTTTTATATTTCAAATTAAAAGTGTAATATTTTGATAAAATATGCATGTTAAATATATAAGAAAATCTGGTTTAGATTTTTTTATTTTTTTTGTAAGTTTGGTAGTACCTTTCAATTTTCACCCTTTTTTTTTTTTAACTCCATTTTCATAGCATGTCCAAATACATCACCCCAATGGGGGAAGGGAATTTAATTTGTGATGAGTGCTATAACAGCTCGCCTCATCACCGTTTAACCAAGACCCACAGACCTGGTTTAGATTTTTAAGTTAGTGTTATATATATATATATATATATATATATATATATATATATATATATATATATATATATATATATATATATATATATATATATATATATCATAACACTCTTAAAATATATAGATTTATATTTATACACAATTATAACTGAATGTAACATTTAGCTATATATACAAGTTAAATATATATAAAAATTATATAAAATACTTTAATTTTATTATAATAATAACAATATAATATAGTGTTTTAAGATATATAAAATTTAACATGTAAAAGAAATATATTTATTTAAAAAATATTTAATCTACATTTAATATATATATATATATATATATATATATATATATATATATATATATATATATATATATATATATATATATATATATATATATATATATATATATATATATATATAATCAAATACTATATAATTTTTTTTATAATAATAAAACTAGGTGATTTACAATATAATAATTTGGTGAAATTAAAAATAATTTAGTAAAAAAAAAACATGTTCATGTAATTGTGTCTATAAGTACTCTATAATGTACTATGGGAGTCTGGGAGAGAAGTCGTGATATAAAATTACATTTAAAAATAATAAAATAATATTTACAATAACAAACTAAAAATTCGTAATAAAAAAATTTAATGTGTGTCATAAATAAAGTATTTCAATTTCCACATTAATTCTACATGAAGTTTATATACAGAGATAAAGTGATTGAGAGTAAAAAAATTCTAATTTACTTATTATTATGATGGAGATGTGTAATTTATTCACTTCATAATATGGAGTTGACAAATGACATATTACATTTAAAAATAATAAAATAATATTTATAGTAACAAATTAAAAAATTGTAATAAAAATTTATTTGTGTCACAAATAAAATATTTCAATTTCCACATGAATTGTACATCAAGTTTATATAGATATATAACATGATTGAGAATAAAATAGTTCTAATTTACTTGTTTTTTTTCTCTAAATAAGTCTATTTCCATTTATAGAACATATAAATACATGGCGACCACAGCCTCAGCTAAGTGAGCCTGAGAGCTAGGTATGATTGTCAAAAAATACATAATTCTGGACTGCCCCAGGAGGGGAAACCAGTCCCTTAGATAATTTCCTTACCGCCCTCACTAGGGAAACAGGCATTAAGTTAAGAAAATCGACCCATGAAAAACAAATTGACCCATGAAAACAACATTTTTCACTGTCAGCAAAGGAGAGATTAACAAAAACACAAAAAATGACCCATGAAACCTGGGCTTCAGATCTGTGTTCCAGCAGAGGTTACCATGTTTACTTGTCATTTGCAGGAGAGGGAGGTTCCTCCTCAATGCGGCATTTGTATTCATTGTTGCTGCCATCTTCCTCTTCAGTTGTTTCATAGGTGGCTTTACCAGCTTCCTCATTCATCGATTCCTTTTCCTTATCAGCACTTTCCATCCCGAAGGATGATAGTGATGAAAGCAGTAATTACGGGTTGGTCCATGGTACAATAAAATTGGAACTCGGCTCTATGGGAGGTTTGACAGAGAGAAATTTGGGCGAGTGGAGTGGAGACAGGGGTAGAAAAATGCTGAGTGACTGGTTGTGAAGGAGACACAGCATCATGAGACTGGGAGCCATGGATAGGATGTGCCTGCCCAGCAAGGCTGGCTCTTCCCCATTTGCTCTGGGTTTCAGGGTAATGGCCACAAGACAAGTCCTTAGAGGAATAATCAGAACTGGAGGTGGACTGAGAGCGAATAGCTCTGCCCCGGCTTCTGTCGCGTCACCTTCTCATCCTCTATCTAAGGTGAGGCATTCTGACAGTGGAGCTTGAGAGATAGTGGCTATGCTCAGGATAGGAATGACAATGTTTAGACAGGAATGGCGAGGCTTGCATTGCAGAGGGTTGATAATTCTTGCAACAGAGTGCGCTTTGTGTATAGTGAAATTACAGTCAAGTTTCAATGCAGCTAAGCAACAAGCATCATCTTCCTATGTGCGTTCGATCACTTGGCTCGGCGCAAGCAGGAGGACAGAGGCACCTTTGCAGAGCGGGAGACCAATAGTCAGGGAGGGCATGAACAAAATTTCAGTGCAGTAGAGCCATTATAAACCAGAGTAGTGAAAAATTCTGGCGGTGGAATGAGTTAATGTCACAAGTTCTATGCAGGCTAGCAGCATTAAATGGAGGATTAATGTTCCTTTGGGTGGCGATATGGCCACACCATGCGCCCGACATCAAGAACCTCATAGGGACGAACATCCCATCCACCTTAAACATCATCCGCATTCGGAACTGCAATATATTTGTGCACTAGTGTGATGCAATCCTGTAGAAGTACACTCTCATGGATAATTTTGAGGGGGCCATGTTTGAGAGTGTCTACACTTCCCACTCCAACATTGGCCAGAAAATTTGTAACTTTGTTGCCATATCATTTGATATGAGTGAACGAGATGGCTTTATGGATCTTTAGCCATCATTCCATCATTTCAAGTCGAGTTTCTAGTCTCCAGCTGGTAGCCACTTTGGTTGTTGTAGTTCCCCAGAGTAGTTGATCGGTAGTTCTAATTTACTTGTTATTATGATGAATATGTGTAATTTTTTCAATAAATAATATGGAGTTGATAGATGGAATGTTACATTTACAATTATTAAAAAAAGCATATGTTTTGATCAATAGTCATAAGTATTTATAGCTGGAAAAATATGCAAGTTATACATTCCATCACATAGTCATCATTCCAATTCATAGAAACAAAATAAAAAATTTATACCAAATCACCATTATTTAAAAACTACTCTTAGAAGTCATCATGATTTTTATGCAAGCACTTAAAGAATTGTTGGAAAACACATAAACACTCCATGGAAAGCACCGTCAAGCACTTAGAGGGAAGCTAGCTCTCTAATTATCAAATGATCAATAATTGCACCAAGTGCATACTTATCTTAGCCCCTAATAATGATAACCATACATGTATTTCTATGAGTACTCAGAGGGAACCTAGCTCTTTAATCATTGAAATGATAAATATATGTACCTGGTGCATATTTTCTTAGCAAGGAAGGATCCTTTACTATAAATATGTACATAAAATGCTTAGATAACTATATAGAAAATTCATTTTTAACACAATACATAATTGGTTTGTTAATTTGTTCTCCTATGAGAACCATGGTGGGAAAAATAATACTCCTCCTAACCAATGGGAGTTGGTTTCTACAAAAATATTGAGCCATTTTTTTATCTAGATAGCTCTTTGAAAGTTTTATATACGTTGGAATTTAGAAGATTATTATTTAATTACCATGTTTAATGTTGACGAAATGGTTGGCCATCAAGAACAATTGTGAATTAATTTTTAGCTAATCAAAATCAAACCAAGAGCAAGTTTAATGTATGGTGCATAAACAAGATGGATGAGGATGGTTTCGTACACGATCTTTTCCATTGATTCTTTTCATATATCCTATGTTCGATTATAGGCATGTATGTTGAACCAATAAAGGAACATCACAGTTTTGATGCTAGGGTTATGATTTATGGATTAAGAGATCACATTTTTATTTTAATATTATCTACACAATATAATGACAAAGAAAATCACTGTCGAAGAGAGTCATATGATGAACATATTATAAAAGGAGCTTCCACCATTACACTAAGTCTCATTCCATTGGTTTGTTTCTTTCAAATATTATAGGTCTCTATGAAATACAAATATTTTTTAGGGTAGCACACAACAAAATGTGGTGGTTGAAACATGTTTTTCTGTTGTATTAGCTTTGAAAATGAGTGTTGTGGCTCCAACAAAGTTTTTAGTATTCCAACAGAGTTTTTAGTATTCCAATAGATTGTGACAATATCATGTTGTGTAGACTAGCCATGGGATAATATCTTTTTTGTATGTGGAGAGAGAATCTTGACCTTGTTACTTACTCAAATATTTCCTTAAAAAATACATGTCATGTTTAAATGGTTTTTTTTCATATGTGATGCTACCTTGTTATTCCTCACAATTTTTGTATCAATCATATTGATGCACCAAGACATGAGGAATGTCTGTAATACTGTGATGGTTGGGCCATATCAGTGACGGAAAATTTTTTTGGTAGTGCCACCTTATCCATCATTATTTAGAAACTAGTCTCAGCGATGTTTGGGTCATAGCGTCAGAATTGAGACAGAAACAACCATCAGAATTGTGACGGAACCAACTATCAGAATTGCGACGCTCCTCCTACAATTTTTTTTAGGTGCAGAAATAACCCTAAGACGATCATCCACTTTAAAAAGGAACTCACATTTGGCTTATGGCATGATATAAGTAGTTTATAAAGGAGAAAGGAATATGTATGACCTCCCAAATGAGATAGGATTCAAGACAACTGTCTCAGTTGTCTTACATCCTAGCCTAGCTTGCTTGGGTGGTCTTCAATCTTCGTTTCTCGTTTATCAACCACTGGCATCATGCCAGAAGAGAAATTTAATTTCCTTCCTAAAGTGGATGATCATCTCAGGCTTACTTATGCCCCTAGTGCCTAGTGCCTTTTGATTAATTATACCTTAAAAGGCTAGAAAATTACAATGTTAACATAAGATATGCATAACCTATTGTATGGTATTTCAAATACTTGTAAAAAAGATGCCATTATTATTGTTTCATTCTTCTAAGAAAATCTTGTGGACTTTGATGACAACATGTCCCCTTTAGCAATTGTTCTTTTTTCAATCCAGGATAGACATAGATCATGGGTGAATGTAAGAACTTCATAAATATCATTAATGGCCATTTTCCCTTCATTGTGATGTTCTTAATAATCGGGGAAGAAGGACCTATTACCATCAAATTTGCATGGGAAAATTTGTGAACTTTCTATATTATGATTAGCATCAAAAAGTATATCAGAACAACAAAGCTACCCCACAAGGAAAAAATGACATCACTATTTTGGATCCATCCATCACTGTAGGTAACTGAAACAACATCCCAACTTCACAAACATGAAAAAATTAGTAATGGTAATCAAAGAATATTACAGCTCTAAGAGTTAGCAAAAATCATGAGTCTGGACTTAAAGATTCAACACTAGCATATGTGAGAGACAATTTTAAAGGCATGTGGTCCAAGAAGGGATAAGTATCATGTTGGTGCATAGCATGGTAGAATTATATTGTTTAATTCTTCATTAAAATCAACAACTCTACTCACTAACTTCATCATGGACAAGATAAGTTATAGTTTTATGCGAAAATCTACCATCTAGATATTGAGCTTCCTTATGCATAACTTGAGTGTGATTGTGCAACCTGGTACAGTTTTGATTTTGATAGAGCCACCCTTAAAGGAAGTCTCTACGAAAGGAATATAAAAGGGGAATGCAACAATTATTTATAGATTGGGCACTCCTGCATGCCACTCTTATGTATTCTGTAGAAATTCATTTACCTTCTATACCAGCATGTCAAGCACATCAAAGTATACCTTGTAATTGAACCATCAACAATAGAATTTTTGTTGGGGTAACCCACATGAAACTTGTTACAAAGCCAACCTCTGCTAGAGATGTTTTAGGGCCAACCTATCATAGTATCCATGGAGAGAAATATATATATATACACACACACACACACACATGTGTGCATTGTACAGTGTATCTAACACATTTTCGAGTCTGAAATCCACCATGGATAAGTGTAACTTGCTAACTACAGTGTGTTATCTCTGCCTAGGCAAGAACAATGAGGTAAGTGGTTGGAAAATTTGTGACATTCCTAGGTTATTCAGCCAATATGTGGCAGCAGTTAGGAAACCAATTTCAACATGAAAATTAGCCTCAGTTTGGTTGCAACACATTGTTTCAAATAACAGCTAAGAGTATGTTTCGAAATTCCCGGTAAATAACCATTAAAAAATAGTCAAGTTTCTTTATGTTTTCAGGTTAATGCGGAAATTATACTAGCATACGAGAATTTAACAAATAAATAGATTTGGAAGGCTCTTATTGATCAATTTTGGAGATATTTTAACCAATATGTAAACCTTTATATACTGACAACCCTAAGGTGACCAAAGTACCCATTCATTACCACATCCACAATAATTTTCTGAGCAATTTTGATTATTGTAGAAATCTTCTTTAAAACCATATAAACACGACGTGAAAAAAAAATGGTGTGAATTAGACCAATTTTCAATGTTAAAGTGACTATATAGTGGGAAACAAAAGAGGAGTTATTGTAGTAGCATTTTCAAGGAATTTGTGTGGATTTTAATAACTTACACAACATTACAACATAACATCAAGGGATATTGACTGAGGGTTAAGAATATGTCTCTTTTTGGGGCTGCAAACAAAATGCTTCAACAAAAAGTCACTTTCAACTCAACATCAACACATATTAAAATGTAGTTGGGGAGATGGCTTAGCATTTGGGGGTTCAACCCATCCTCTACTTGCGTACCAACCTTTGATCTCTCACCCTATTCTAAAATGTGGAGATGTATGGAGAAGGTTTACCTCTCATATGAGGAGTTCTCTAACCTAGTTCCCTACTTTAGGGTTACCCCATTATTTTATTTGCTCTTAGTATTGGAGCTAGTGCACAACTTTGGAGGTTTATATCATGGAGTTGGCACAAATCTTGAGGTCACCACACATGGATTTTTTATTTGGAAACCTATGCACCCAACAATTTTATGGAGTTTGGCTTGGTTTTTTTTTTTTTTTTTGGGGGGGGGGGGGGGTCCTCAACGTATCTCTTCACCTTTCACCACACTTGGAGCCTTTTTTCATGGACCTATGACCTTTGGAAGTGGAAACCAGTTTTGAAGGCTTTGGAAGCCACATATGCCAGCATCATCTCATGAATTATTCACTTTGATAACCTAGTGCCTACTTTAATTTAGGGACCTTGAGGGATTTTTTGTTACTCTTCACATTCCTTTCCTTGCTGATGGATATTGGACACCACACATGCATAGCGCCTCATGACCCCAAAAATGGGGTACCCCTAAAGCTTTTGAGGATAATGCCTAAGTCAACGAATGGCCCTGGTTTGAAACAAACATTTTCCACTGACCAAACGATCTCTATCACGCATGTTAGCTATGCCTTAATAAAATATTATATGTTGGCCATGGGTAAAATGTGACTTAGTAAAGAGACTTTCAAAAACTATAAAAACCATATTTATGACATCTCTTGAAGCCCTGAAATAAGAAATGTTGCACCTGAAACATGACACTTGATGATTTGAATCAAGCATTAGAAACAACAAGATTTTTTTTACCCAAATGAAAATGACATTAGAAGCCATTTTTGTGGCCCCATTGAACCAATCTATGATCTCTATTGACTGTACTAAATTCAGCCTCGGAAAGATGCAGTTGTTGAAGGATGCCATTTTCAAGAGTAGAATTGTTTTTGGTTCAACCTAAAGGGCATTGTAGCTAAAATTATTACGGTATTGTCAATCCACATTCAATCACACGTAGAGCAGAGCATCCGAGATGAAATGACATGGTTTGTAGTACACTATTTCCAATAGAAATCTTGGGTTTATAATGCATAACCATAACAATAACAATATAATTGACTTGAGGCATAATTTCGAGGATAATGCACACCATATTATGACCAAATTTATGGCAGCAAGGTTCCTAATCCTTACAGTGCATTGAAAATGGGTCTAGCACCTTGAAAATTACACTATTGTCATGTCACAAAATCTGGGCAGTGCCTTTTTGGATTATGGAAATAAAATTTGGTGTGTTTGTTACCTTATTGGGAGTAGGGAATGATACATGCAGAACCCACTATATATGAAAAATTTTAGAGGAAATGGGCGGCCTAAGTTCATGCACTATTTACTGTTGAAAACAGTGGTTTGGTAAACTTTATCTGGAAGTTACTACAACGTAAGCCACTTCAGAATTTTGGAAGAATTTTTAGGATCAGAACTGACCAATGATTTGACATTTGTAACTATACCTTAAAGAAACGGTAGAATGAAACTCTTTGATAGTTTATTTTGACGAATATATGACAAAAAAAAGGCCAAATACCCTACAACAAGGTTACCCTCCTTAAAGAGTGCAAATGAAAACCATTTACCCAGTCATAAACTATACATATAGGTATTTTTGAAGATCCACATAGTAGCAGTTACATATTTAAATCATTAATGTAATTTTTCCCTTGATGCCTTGTTAACACTTCTAAAGTAGGACTGAATAGTGAACAACATCACGACTAGTTTTATAATAGTCCTCTGGTGTAATCTAAGAACAAAAATATAGAAAGGGATAAATTGTGCACAACTACATGTTTCCTGCATTAGATTCATTCCCTAAAAAGAAAAAGATGAAGCCACTTGGTTGAAACTTGGAGATGAAAATTCCAAATATTTTCATCACTTTGCGAATTCTAAGAAGAGTACTAACACTATTTGGGAAATGGAGGATGGGGATGGTAATATTCTTAGGATTTCTAATGAGCTATTTGGTCTAGGAGTGAATCACTTTGATGAGGTTTTTAAGAACCCAAGAAGTACTAATGAGATCATCAAAATTGTTTTGGATTTCTCCAGATTAAATCATGAGGAGGGAAACAAGGCTATTTATGAGGAAATATCATTCAGGGAACTATTGGTTTTACTTTATAAAATTGAGAAGGACAAGCCTAGGCCTAGTGACCATTCTATGGATTTTTTTAATGGTTTTTTTAATACGTGGCACTGATCTACTCCGAGTGGTGGAGGAAGTAAGGATTGTGGGTAATATTTTTGTGCCACTTAACACTATAAGTTTAGCCCTAATACCTAAGTTGATAAGCTATACATTAGTTATAAATTAATATAGATTAGTTAGACATTAACTCACGTACCTCAGTAAATGAATGAAAATTTCAAGAAAGTTTTTAAAGCTCCATGAATTTGAGATAGTGGAATAATATACCACCCTATGTTGGAGGCAACAATTGTTGCTTGAATGCACACATATCAATATAAAATACAACGAAGATTTTGGCTTAACACACTTAGAGAATTTTAGAGGATTGAAATTGATAGATTTGAATCAAAAAGAAAGAATGAAATATTTTCCTCTGATTTCATTGCATATCAGAATCACATGATTGGAAATTAATTGTAGACAAGTACTCTTAATTGAACATAGACGTGAAGTTAGTATGCTTCACCTTTTGACTTCCACATTGAATTTTGATTGAATACCTTCACAATATAACTATAGTTTCATTTATATTACCCATATATTAATTCACATGCCCAAGTAAATGAATCAAAAGGTGAAGAGGGTTGGGAAAGCTTCCATAATTTGAGATAGTGGAAGAATATAACACCCTAAGTTAAAGACAACAACTATTAGTAGAATTCAATTGGTATAAATAATATGCATACAAATCAACATAAAACCTAACCTTAAGTCTCAAATGTGCCATCAAATAGGTTAAACTTAAGTCTCTATTGTGCCATTAAAATCACCTAGGAATGGCCCTTGGCATCATCCACACTACTTGAGGGGAGTGGAGATGCTTGAACAAGGTCTCAACATTAATACAAGTTTGATTACCATCCAACTTGATGCTGAACCACACTCTGATGGGCTGAAAGGAAATTATTTTGGAAAAGCATTTCCCTTTAATCTAGATTATGAATGGATTCTAGGTTCATCTTGCTTCAGATTTATCTCAGTTTATGGCTTTCCCTAACCAAAGAGGTATCTAGTTTTTCTAGGTCAAAATTTGTTCTCAAAAGTTACATTACAGATAACATGATGTCAAAAAGTGGCTATTATGTGAAACACATCATAAACAAAAACCCCATCAAAAGAATCATATTTGGAACGTGTTTCCTAATTTTGTACAGGTAATGTATTGTGGGAGAAATTCATCCCATTTTGGGAAAAACTTCCATGTTTCTCAAAGAAATGTCATTATTACTACCCCTATTTCTCAAAAAATATATTAAAAAATGAAGTTATCCTAAAATATTTATTTAAATCCATAGTAAAACAAAAAAACAAAAATAGACAGAAACCCTAAACATAAATCCATTATTTTTTAAACTCATTATATGTCTAGTGTCTATTTCCATTGGCTTCTCTCATAAATTCCCAATATGTCTAGGGTCGTTACTTTCCTTATTTCTCAAAAAATGTTTTTCTCTTTCTATGAGAGGGAAGGGTCAATGGGAGAAAGTCTCCTGGAGGCAAGTTGTATCATAGACCCTTTTCATCTATTTCTACCATTTGGAGTTAATTAGGACTAGGAGGGTGCACTACTTAAGCTTTTACATAAAAACAAGTGGTGTTGGATAAAATATGTGGATTCAGTGAGTTGGAACATGTGTACATGTTCTTACATGATGACATTGGCACATTCAAGGGGCACTACAAGAGTTAGCTACTAGAGAAGCATGCTTAGCATGAGATGTCATGTAAGCACCTATCCCTAGCACATGTGAGGTGCTCTAGTTGGGGAAGATTCCCTTGGAGGGTGCACTCTCTTAGGTTAGTGTCTAACCTCATCATGTGGAGTGCTCAATTTCAGAGGCTTCCATTATAACGTCCCCTATTACTCTATAAAAAAATAGGAGAAGCATATTAAATTATACAGTAATAGTTGGTATGTGAGAAATGTGGTTGCTAGCGATAGTGCTTTCCTTCATGGGTTTGTTAGAATTTAGTTGATTTTTCTTTGTATGCTTGGGAGAAGCTGATGCCTTAAGGAACTTCACTGGGTAAAAGGAGGCCCTCTCTAATTTTATTAAAAATAAGACTAATTTGGATATCATAATTGGAGACAATGCCATCCTACCCCATGAAAGGGATACAGATTGTTACTCTTCACTTAATTCAAGGTCAAATCCTTCATCTACAAGAAGTATGTATGTACCTGATTTGAAAATGAACCTAGTATCTATTTCTGTGATGAATATAAAGGCTTCAAGGTAGCATTATTTTATGGGAAGGTACGTGTTTGGAAAATTAACCTGAAAGACGCATTTACAGTTGGATTTAGGGTTGAAGGTCTCTATGAAGTAGTGCTGAAAATTTCAAGGCCGGGTTCATTTATCGAGGCTTTTCTAAAAAGGAAAGAATGGAATATGATGAGATATTCGTACCAGTTTCCCGATACACCACTATCTGATCTATCATTTCTCTCATTGGCTCTCAATGATGGAGATTACACCAAATGGACATCAAAATTGCTTTCTTGCATGTCTCACTTGAGGAGGAAGTCTATGTAGAGAAACTTGAGTTCGAATTTCAATATCAAAAGACAAATGTATGCGAGAAGAATACATTGTAATCCATATAATCTTGTAAAATATTAATTTGGAAATTCAATCAGGAATAAGGATTTCCAGAAGACGAATTAATGCACAAAGCATTTGAGGTATAAGACAAAGGTAAAGATCCAGCTCAAAGAAAAAACCATGAAAGACTAGGAATTTACCCAACTCACAGACATGGGAATTAACAAAAACCAAATGTAATTATTGACTCTTGTTGACTTGTGCCACTAAAATGTTGATGCATGATGGGGCCATAATAATTTTCTAAGAAAAATATTAATTTACTTCTCTAATTAATTTAGAAATAAAATGTTCAGAAAAAATACAGTTGAACTGGCGACTCTGAGCTCCTTCAACAAGTCAAAAAATGACTATCATCTCCAAAAAACATATATAGTAGTTATTTGATATTTACAACATGACATGCTCCCAGCGATGTTCTCATTGTGAACAACATAGGTATTTCACATTTACATGATGACATGCTCTGAGAAATGTTCTCGTTGTGAATAACATAGGAAGTACTAAATCTAGCCCAGCGATCCTACATGCAAAAATAAAAGGAAGAACATATTATTCTCACCTGCAGTTGAGTTCGAACCTACTCTAGCTTAGATTCATGTAACATCTATGTTTGTCAAAATTGAACTTCTAATTTCTTGAGATAGTGAGTTATTCCTCACATTTAATGCTTTCAAGTTAAAACTTTAAATTAACCAAAAAAACTATTGTTTTACAAGGAAATCCAACCTGCACCTGAAGTTCCTCTTCTACCTGAGAGACAAGGGCTACCTATTTGGATTCACTAATTTCAATTTGTTCAATGTGTTGCCTCAAAATAGTCTCCTATTCTTGAAGTTCATCTTGTAGGGTTGAATTTTGGAGATATCCTTCTCATTCAAAACCCACATTTACATAACAATAAATAAAGGGAGAAGTAAAAAACCTAAAAGGATATCCTAAGTTAACTGAATTGATGAAATGTGTATACCTTGCAAAAAAAGTGTTGATATTACATAGTAAGGAAAAATAAGTGTTATACACAAATAGAGAAATACACAAAAGGTTCTGAAAAAAATTCTCAGAAATAATAACCAATTTTTATTTTAGTACTTGTTTTTCTCTTGTTAACGTTCTTCAGGATATTTTGGCATATACTATGAAGAAAACTTGACCAACATCTAGAGGAATTCAAAGATACGTAGAAAAAGAGTGCTTTGGGGAACTAGTATAACTGGAAATATTATGGGAAATTTTCAAAATACCTTCAGGGTTAATCCACATTTCGAATTCAGATACTTGGAATATATCTAGCTATTATCTAATCTCATTAAGAAAAATTGAACCCTTATTCTAAGACATCCATGTGTTTTTTACTATTGAAAGGAAGGATTCATGAATTTTTTTTGCATAGTTAAATGGCCCATTGTACAGGGGTGGGCTCCATCTCCACCTGTATATCATCATTACAAAACATTACTATCTTTGGCTTATACACCAAAAAGGTACCTTTTATGTCAAATCACTTAAGATTTATCCCTGTATTAACACTCCAACATACCTATCATTTTTTAAAATTTGGTTATAATCACCATAAGCGCTCCACCTTACCACAAGGCGACACCCAAAAGACAGTTGAGTGACCATTTCATTAAAGTCCTCACACAGATTAAAACTCCACTAATATCTTTCAACCTAAAGCACCGAAGGGATCTTTTGTCAGGATGGGAATGTCAATTTGATTAGGGAGACTACAAGAGTAACATTATTATTATTCTAAAAGTATGATAGGAATTGCACTAGTAAACGGAGAAGAGCTAATATCTCAATTTTCTAGTCTCACATTTCAAAAAATTATGGAAGTGACAACCAAACTCACTAAAAAAGTGGCCAGATACTACATTTTTTTTTTATAATGAACATGTAAGTCCTGTAGGTTTTTTTGGGTGTTACCACAATAAAATATTGACAGATTGCCTGTAATGAAAATTTTTTCTTATCATTTTGGTTGGAATATCTTATTCATGAATTATAAGAGTCCTTCCTCTTCTTTTATTAAATATGCAGACAAGAATAAAGGAATGATGCATTTAATTTCTCTTCAAACTTGGGCTTCGTATGTAACTGCATATTCAAAACAAAAGGTATGTGTCTTTTATTCTAATCATTCATCTTTTTGTTGGGGTTTCTTTGGTCGGCCTTCACTAGGTGCTTAACAGCTCTAGAATTATGAAGGATATATTATGGTATTAGTACATACCATCTAACCCTGGGACTGACATGCACCTTGAGGTTTGTCAGGCTAGAGGACACATATATTTTGTTCTAGTATTATATATGTTGGCCACTAGGGAAAACCTATCAATTTTGGATATGCAACCACGCAGGTTACAATGTTTAGGTGCACATTTCATCTAGGTTTAGATGGGTTTATGCTAGCATCCATGTTCAAATACAATCTACCATCTAGATTCAATGAGTAGAGGAGGAACAAGGTCTGCAAGTCATTGATGATAATACTGACAAAGCCCAAGAGGATGATGGAGAAATTGATCAAGAATAAGTAATTTTTTATCTCTTACACTGGATTTGGATATAGAATTTTCACTACACCTGCAGTAATAAAATATCACCCCACCTACAATACAAAATCCTTGTTTACTAGAGATATTATTGCTCTACTTTTATAAATATAATGATAATGAGAAATTCAATAAAAATGTAGAGAATTCAACCTTATCCTAAAATGGGGGAGAACACTTTCAAGGAAGGTGATAATTTCGAGTAGTCCTGATACTTGTCCTTATATCTAGCATGAACTCTGATATCCACCATGATTGTAAAGGAGATGGATGATCTACAAACTACTTAAAAAATTCTAAACTTCTTGATGATCATTTTTTCAATCGCAGGGCATCCTGATGAATGTCTCAAATTAGACCTGATACTCCTTATCTAACATTAACTACAAAAATTACTTTAGAGGCATACTTTGTCTAGATAGTTAATACACTTGACAAGATATCAATTCTAAGAGAGTATTTTGAAAATACATAAGATTACATCAATAAAAAATTCAATGACAAGAAAAATCATCTTCAAATGGGTACCATGTTAATAATGGCAACTCTTGTAATCTGTACATTTGTTTGCAAATTAAGGATATCTGAAATGAACATTGCTACTGATTCATTTGAAAAGGGAATTCATTAATTTTTTGTACTATTGGTGGGTGTGTAAATAGTCAAACACCTCCAATAAGTTTCATGTTAGCAACTACAAATTTAAAGCTATGGAAAAGATTTAAAAACTTCAACTTATCATTTTTTATGAAGTTAAAATAAAATAACACATAGAATGGGTTTAATGGATCACTGCACCACACCGAGGTTGTAGAATGCAGCTTTTTTCTCTAGGTGCAATTCAAAAATAGACATTGATGTAGAAAACTATATATGTGTCATCGGTGGTCATGAACACCTGTAAATATTGGAGTCTCAAAATATTAAAAGGATAGTAAAATTAGGTCGAGAAGTTCGAAGACAAGACCTGAACAACTGAACATAACAAACCGAGGAAAACAAAGTATGCATAGTAGACTTAACTAGAAAATGAGAATTTGATTGCAATTTCTGATTCATATACTTGCTAAACTACATACAAATAGGCATGATGCTTGGCCTTAGAAGATGTTTCATTTATCACATCTATTCAAACGGTCAATTTGCCTACTCCTTTTCCATTGTAAACAATTTGGCTACCTATTAATAATATTCCCACTTAGAAAAATTATTAAAATTTTTAACTGGGTCCAAACTGCATCTACTATCAAGTTCAAGCTATTCTTGAAAAATTAAAAACTTCATCATTACATATGTTATCATTTTCCTTCTCTCATAGGCTATGCCTATGCATTACCTTTTTCAACCTGATCATGAAAAAAATGATACTTCACTTCAATGTTGTGAGTTATAGCATGCAATATTGGTGATGTACACATAGAACCAACAAAGAAAAAAAAACATAGATTCTGACATCAAATTCCAACCACAATCGGATTACGCAGCAAACCATCGAATTAATACAATTTCACAACAGAGATTAATATTCTAACATCAAATGTCAGCCACAATCAGATTACACTGTAAAATATGGAATTGATACAATTTCATAGTAAAGATTCGATTGGAAAACAACAATTAAAATTTACTTGTATTATATAGCTTATACCATAAAATAAAAATTACAGTGTTGTTCCACTGTCACAATCTCCTGATTTAAGTCAAGAATTTACACTGCCCATTTATTCCCTAGAGCCCAAAATACTCATCTAGCAGCTAATCTCAATGCTATGAATTTAGGACAAACAATCTCTAGTCTCGCACAACAAATAGGGAAAGAAATTTATGTTATTAATGTAAAGAGAATTCATATTGTAGTCTTTACGTGTTCTGTAACATCAATTGAGATGAAATATGGAATTTCAAGCTTGCAATGTTTTTTGTTGTGAGGTTCCCTAAGGCTAAAATGAGGCCAATGAATATCCCAATCAAAATGGTCAATGAACATTTGAGGACTAGGTAGTGAAATATTTCTACCTTTTTCTCGATCTTCATTCCTTCATGAATTTTTTTTTTCAATAATTATGTGTTTTTATACACAAGGTAAAACTCTGATCACCAATCCTTTAGACACACCTCATAGTCATGTCCTTTACCAATAGTGCGAGCCATCCATTTTGGATTGGACAGAGAGAGGGAAATAGGAAAAGCTATAGCATCAGTGACAACACCATTCTAAGAGATAGAGGTACAGTTTGTGGTGAATTTTTATAAAGTAAAGTGTATTGTGCAAATAGTAGCCCTCTTCTTCCACCCGAGGCTTTCATCTCAGTTGTCTCACATGCCATGCATTCAATCCCCTTTCCCATATCCTCCCACCACTCTAAAGGGGGAGAGGATGGACAAATAGGAGAGAACTGAGAATATCCCTGGAACTTGTGACCTTCAATATTGAAGCATTGGAAAGTGGATATGAAAGGGGACTCTTCTATTTTATCTTTTACCTTCCTCAGTGGCCAATTTTCACCATCCCAAGGACTCCCAATAACTCTCATAAGCTTCAACGATGAGTAAGGAATCCCCAAGCTTGTCTCTGAGTTTTTGAAGACTCTCACAACTACCCTAATGACCATGAACCTTAGTGCCAAAAAAACAAGATACAATAGGATTAATAACCTAGTGACCACAATATAGGTGGAAAAAATATAATTTTATATGAAGTTGGGTAGGGAGATGGAGCATAAAAAATAAAGTGGCAGGTCCAAAGAATAGAAGAGGTGTGGAAGTTCTGAATTTGAGAACTCTCACACATCCTACCACATTTGGATTTCATTGGTGGATTTCTTTCCCACTATGGATGGAATGTTGCGATGGGTGTTGCCATGATTTCATGGTTTCTCTTCGTATAGTAGCACGACACTTCGACACAGATCGAGATCTGCCAAATTATTAAATTCGGTTTTTCAACTAGATTCAAATTTTCAAACACCTATAAAAAACCCTTCATTGGCCATAACGATGGAAGCCTTGTTGTGGTAATTTAAAAACTAAAAAGGATGCCTAGCCTCAAGGAATTTCCCATGCCCTAGCCATTTCCTTTCCTATGTGAATTCTCAATTTGGTTATGTTTTTCACGTCTGCCCCTATATCTACTGAGTATGCTTTCCATTATCTTTTCTCATGTGTATTCTCTATATGGGTATGCTTGATGCATCTTCCCCTACCTCTACTATTGTTGTCAGATTTTCCCCTGTATCTACTAGGTATGTTTGTCACCTCTGCCACTACCTCTGCTGGTAAAAGGTTAGTGGATACATTTATTGTTACCTGTGCAGTTGTATATTATGATTATCTATCTGGGAATCGATCTTGAAATGGAGTGGGTTCTCTAATGTTGACTATATATTTGGGAATCTATAGATGGAAGGAAAGATGCAATATTTCTCATGATCTGGAGCTCTCAATTACCAAGGGCTTGAAGGAAAATAAATCATGTCGCACATTCTCTTTCTGATCTAGGATTTTAAACATGCTATAAAGTCCCGCCATAAATATTTTTTTTTTGTGTCAATTAAGACTTCTTTTGTTTTAATTAAGGCAATTAAAATAGCCAAGAAAATTTTAATACGATAATTTCATCTTAAATAATTTTTTAGATTACCTTAGTGTGTAGTAGTGTAAACTAATGAGAAACCATGAATATGAACCAAACTAATAAGTTACACAATTATGTGGAAACAAAATTATTCGAATACAATGATATTGTATTTTTTTCGTGTTTTATGGATGGTATAGCTAGATAAATGGAATTTCATAGCTTTTATTTATGACAAAATCTATTACATTTTATTTAGTCTCACACTTTATTTAGTCTCTTGTAAAAGGAAACTAAATTATACTATCTTTAGTCTTTATATAATATATCGATTATCTACTAAATGTAATGGCACTTTAATTGTAGCAAACAATTTCCATATAATATTCTTTATAGCTTCCTTGGTAGTCATTGTAGTAGCAATGTCTTCATCCTATACACTTGAAAAAACAACAATAGACTACTTCTTAGCCATCTAGTTGACGGATCCACTAAAAAAATTCAAATACACTTGCAGGCTTTCAGTAATTTACATCTCCAGCCTAATCAAGATCTATAAAATATCATAAATATAATTAATCATCTTGATTTTTCTTCTAACATAAAACATAGTCCTTTGTCTCCTTTAAATGACGAAAATTGATTTTCACAATGACCCAATGCTCCTTCCTTGGATTAGACATAAATAGACTAATGACTCCCATTAAATGTGTAATTTTAGGCCTACATAAGAAACCATACAACTTCAACATATGGCATATTGGCCATCTATTCCATTTCTATTTTAGTCTGAAACCATATCTCTAGGGATACAAAGACAATTGAAGAACCATATTTTCCAGAGATAGATACAGATGTACCATTAACAAAGGCAAGTGTATCTATGGGCTAACTTTTGATGCCTACAGTCGAGGTGAAGGTAAAGAAGGTAGGGTGACTGGTATGACAAACAAAAGTTGTGTCTAGCAAAAGTGTTAACTTGGGGTGAGTTGGCAATAGGGAAAATTTTAAGGATAGAAATTTATCTTAAATTTTAGAAACCTTGGTGAAACTTACAGGTCCCTAATATGCAGACTACAAAATGTTTGGTGATATTTTTTAAAGGCATTCAAATTTATAATAACTCTATATAGTCTTGATTAAAATTTGGTGATTTTTAGGATAACATAATATTATAATATAAAATTTGGGAGATCACTTTTAGAAAATAATAGAAATTTGCAAATCTTTTTTCTTGAAAAACCATGGAAATTAGCCCACCTATGAATATTAGCACCTAAAATTTTGCTTGGTTGGAAAGTATGTTGGTATTAGACTCTTTGGATTGGTTATGGGGGATGCTAATGGAGAGGGATATACCTACAATTGATAGTTTGAGAAGTGATGATAAGGTCAGTAGATAGGAGGACACGGCAGTAAAAGATATAATTGAGAGAACAAGATAGGTCATAGAGACACTACCTCTTTTTCCACTAATCTTAGAGAAACTAGGTAGATAAGTAATTCCATTTGGGATAGTGGCTAGATATAGAGAGTATATGGTTAGGGATATAATTCATATGGATCACATTATGACAGATGAGACAAAATGTAGGCTAGGAGAGGGCCACTCAAGTACAAACTATCTATACATCTCATATGCAGTTAGTATAGGTAATTCGTATTGGAATCTTAGTATACACACTTTTGTGTTCTCACTAGGAAAGATGACACCTACACTAGGTGATGTAGACTAGATCAAGGGTATCCCTATACATGGTTTAGGGTATCCTTATAGAGGGTTTACGGGGTTAAATGTATTAGGGGTTTATGGGGTTAAATGGGTCAGGGGTTAACGGTTTAGGATTTAGGAGTTAAGAGTTTAGAGGTTTAGGGATTAAATGTGTTAGGGGTTTAGAGGTTTCGGGAGTTAAATGGGTTAGGGGTTGGGAATTAGTGTTTAAGGGTTTGGGGGTTAAGCGTTTATAGGTTTAGGGTTTAGGGGGTTCAATGGGCTATGGGTTTAGGGTTATATGGGGTTAAATGGGTTAGGGGTTGGGAATTTTGGTTTAAGGGGTTAGGGGTTAATGGGTTAGAGGTTTAGGGATTTAACGGTTAAATGGGTTAGGGGTTGGGAATTAGGGTTTAAAGGGTTAGAGGTTTAGGGTTTATGTGGTTAAATTGGTTAGGGTCGGTTAGAGGTTTAGGGGGCAAGGGGATTTAGCAGTTAAGGATTTTAGGGGTTAGGGGTTAATGGGGTTAGGATTTAGGGGGTTAAATGGGTTAGGGTTTTAGGGGTTTAAGGGTTTAAATTTGTTATGGGTTGGGAATTAGGGTTCAATGGATTAGGGGTTAAGGGTTTATAAGTTTAGGGTTTAGGGGGTTAAATTGGTTAGGGGTTTAGAGGTTTAGGGGGTTAGGGGATTTAGCAGTTAATGATTTTAGGTGTTAGGAGTTAGAGGTTGATGGGGTTAGGGTTTAGGGGGTTAAATGGGTTGGGAGTTTAGGGTATTAGGGGGTTAAATGGGTTATGGGTTGGGAATTAGGGTTTAAGGGGTTAGGGGTTAAGGGGGAGGTTTAGGGTTTAGGGGGTTAAATGGGTTATGGATTTAGAGGTTTCCTTGTCATATTCATCTTTGTTTAATTTCATTATTAATTAGGAACTTTTAA
This sequence comes from Pinus albicaulis, assembly GCA_034641835.2. NCBI lineage: Eukaryota > Viridiplantae > Streptophyta > Pinopsida > Pinales > Pinaceae > Pinus > Pinus albicaulis. The sequence continues at coordinate 757,637,440 of CM076569.1, read as the reverse complement.
TGTCTCACTACTCAATTAATTAGGATTAAATAATGATGCAACTAAAGGATAAACTAAAGATATATTTATAATATTGAGTTTGTGAGTCATATTTGAGTCTAGTGAAATTGATAAAGGAACCCCTAGTAATTGTGATAAGGGGATTAGGGCCCCCATTATCACAACCCATGAACCCTTAACCCATAACCACTAAATTCCCTATCCCCTTAACCCCAAAACTATAATCCCTTAACCCCTACACTCATAATTTATAACCCTTTAACTTCTTGATCCCTTTAAACCTAATCCACTAACCCCTTAATCCCTAACCCTTAACTTAGAATCCCTGAAACCTCTAAGCCCTAGCCCCTTATCCTCTTAAACACTGAACTTAACCCCTAACCCATCAACCCTTAAACCCCTAACACCTTAACCCGGTAACACCTAAATCCCATAACCCTTAAGAACTTAAGCCCTAAATCCCTTGACCCCTAAGCCCTTGGTGCTTAACCCTTAACTCTTGAATCTCTTAACCACTAATCCATTAACCTATAACCCCTAAACATCATATAAATCAATCCCCTAATGCTCCTCCCCCTAACTGCTAAACCCCCTAATCCCTAAACCTTTACTCTTTACCCTTAATGTTTGACTCGTAAAGCCCTAAAGCCCTTAACTCCTAAAACCCCTAAGCATTTATCCCAAACCATATGTGCTCCAACAATAATATTATTGATCATATTAGGTTTTTCTCTATTAACCCCTCCAAATACAACCTTCTAACTACTAGGGTCCAAGGAAAAGAGCCACAAGGTCCCCAAATTTGATGTACATTTTATGGACAATAACATTTCCCCCAAATATCCTCTGTGTATTTTTTTTCAAGAGGAAACACTATGGACTTATAATGTCCACAAATGCATTTAAGTTCATAGGAATTAAAATTTTTCAGGGAAGGTTAAATTATTTTGATAGGCTTAATTATATATGATCATCACAACTACCTTAAAATGTGGTTGATCTATGTTTATTGCATGCACAACAAGAATTTTTTTCACGTTGTGCCCGACAAAATCCAGTTGACACGAGGGATTAATTCCATTTCAAAGACATATACTTGCATAATAATTAACCTATGAGAAACAAACTTATCAAGATATAATCAACCCACCATAGAAGCAATAAAACATAAACCTAAACTTTGTACATAACATTAAAAATTCATTTTAATACAGAATTTGAAGCACAAGAAAAATAAATTGTTTCATCAATATATTTTATTGGCATCCATCGTTAATTTTCATCATGATAAATAAAATGTAATAAATTTTTCTCCATCTCAATTAAATTGATACATGTACCATAACATTGAACAATAACGTTATAAAGTGGTAATGTAATATATCTTTTGGAAATAAAAATTGTTGGATTCCTTCACTTAGTTGCAAAGTTGTTATTACAACAAAATTGTCGCAAAACATCTTTACAACATATTTAAAATAAACCGTCACTATTGCGATGTTAGTTAACCAATTCAACTTTGAATTTGTCAAATTTCTCTCCCATATCTGTCTGTATAACGACACACATAACGTGGACGTTGCTATAGTGATTTTCTCTTCTATTACTGCCATTATTGCGACACCATAGCTAGGTGGGTCGCAATAAAAATGCTTTTTCGTAGTGTCGCAAGAGCAAAAACATCACCATCGGGATCGCAAGAACGACACCGTGTGGCAGGATTAAAAATATTGAGAAAAATTAGGGAACTTTACAACAATACATCAAAATTGTCAAAACTAAATTATTATAAAAATTACCATATGTACTAGTGAGTACTCATGTGTTATTCTTCTTGAAAGTAGAGTTTCCATACGAATTTTTTTCCTTATAAAGAAGAGAAAGTGTTAATATGAATTCTATTACATGAAATAATAAGAATCAACGTTATTTTCTTAAAACATTAAATATGAATCTTGTGTATATAAAAATAAGTACCCATACTTGTTTTCTTAAAAATATTTTTTGTTTCTATGCACAAAAGTAATTTAAGGCTCTTTTGTTAAAATAACATATATTCATATGCATAGAAAAAATTGTTATTCCATTAGTTTTCTTGAAAAACAACATGTGTTTACATATACAAAAAGAAATAGCCATTGACTTACATTTCTTGAGGAATAAATATGTATTGCATGCTCAAAATAATAACTATTTTGTTAGAAAAGTATATAATTACATGAAAAATAAAAATAACTGTGGTATTATTTTCCTTTTGTAAAAACAATATTTCTTTACATGCACAAAGATGATGGTTGTTGGCCTAGTTTATTTTGAAAGAATAATATGTAATTTCATTCACAAAGATAATATCTATTGTGCTAGTTTTACTTTAAATAATTGTGAGTAGGTACAAGAGATTTCATTTTGGAAAATAATGTGGCATGTGCAAAGAAATAATAGTTATTATGGTATTATCTTTGGAAATATTTTCCTCTTCTTGTGTGAAGAGATGGTGATAACCATGGAGGTTCTTTTAAATATCAATGTAATCTTGTGGGTAGAGGAAATAATGCATTTACTTATTTTCCTATAATGCATGTGAAGTGTGGGTAGATGAGCATGCCTTCGTAATATTTATGTATTTTACTTTATGCATATGAGATTTGTATGGATACGCATGTGTAATAACCTTACGTATGCATGGTTAAATAGGCATATTGGTGAAATTATGTACTTTTAATTATGTGCAAGAATGAGGAACATGAAAATATGTTTGAAGTATAACTAGTAGATGATTATTATTTTGGATTGATAAATGTTTTATATTATCATGATTTCAAAAATTTTCAACAGTAGTAATTGCAGGAAGAGATTGTGACATATGTGTAGTATAAAATTTATTTAACATTATGGAAAGTAGTGGACTAATGGTCCATGCATATTGAGAGACTTTTGAACATAGGATAACCAACTGCAATGAACAATGAGGGCACAAATACATCATGCTTGACGAATTATGGGAAAAGTTACCATGATTAATTTAATGGTATGAAACTAGTTATGTTTGACTTTATGATGATATTATATTTTTAAAATTTTTAAAATGGTCAAGGGATGAACACCTTTATAAGCCATTGAGTGGGGTGAACACCCTCATTAAATATTTAATAAAATAAATGTTTACTATTTTTTCACTTTGTTGTTTTCAGGGCATATCAACGTCCATTAATGTGTTTTCCTATTATGCCATTCTAGTGATATTTCTTCCTTACATGGCATTCACACTTACATCATCAATTATATGATTAACTAGCCTAACTAAATGGACAAACATAATAATGGGATGTTAGTATAGAGAGTTTTATGTTAATATGTTGTAACGATGGTTCATATGTTATGTGACTTCCTATTCCATTCTAAATTTACTTTAGTCATGATGCTAGTTTTACATAATGGTTCGATAAGGAAATATGGAATAAGTGATTGAGAATATTGGATGATAATAAATTTCGTAAGAATTTTTTAACCTATGTATTTTACATATAGTTTACTAGAATATGCTATAAGTTTGTTGCAATTTATTATTTTAGGGAATATATATATATATATATATATATATATATATATATATATAGAGAGAGAGAGAGAGAGAGAGAGAGAGAGATATTAAAAAAAAAAAAAAAAAATCTAAAGACCAAATTATTTTAATTTGCATATGTTGATTTTATATACTTAAGTATTCTATTTTATTGAAATATTGTACTTCTATTATAACTATTTATTAACCATATATAAACAGGTATAATAGAAGTGCTATATATATATATGTATATATATATATATATATATATATATATATATATATATATATATATATATATATAATCACACACTTAAATCATATAAATTAATATATTTATGAACAATTATATTAAAAGTGTGTTATTTTTTATGTATATTTTAATATTTCATTTTTGTTGTCATACAAGTTTGTCTCTAGAGGGTTCCTCTTACTGGTTATGATGCACATGCATCCTTATTTGATTAGTAGCCCCATTTCTCTAGGTTAATCCTGGGTAATTAGGCAAAGTATGGTTGGCTCCCTCGACGAGCACCCATCATAGCGGTACTTGCACATGTACTTATTCATTAATTTTATATTATGTATTTAACAAAGAGGCCCATTTTGACCGCTATAATGTGGAACCCTCTAGGTTTATTGATTTCTTGAATATATATAACATTATTATTATTATTATTATTATTATTTAAATTTAAATTCTAATGTCGTATGCAATTTTATTCCCTTGATTACGTTCTGAACTGGGTTGTCATTTTTCCCCTCCATCAAGAATTTGAAGGAAGTATAAATATCTTCCTTGCTCTATGTAAATATCTTCCACTACTATACTATTTCATAGGTACTATATTCATGCCTATAATCTACCCTTCTGACAAAACTTGTATTCATTATTGTATACGTATTTCATGGGGATTTGACAATAAACCTTTTCTTTTTAAAATCAAAGTTCCTATAAACCCATAATGATAACCTGTTCTAATTCATAAAAATTCATTTACATATAGATAACACATTATGATCCATATGATTTCATTCACATATAGGTAATATAATTTGGTGCATGACATTAATTCCAAAATGAATTATTATCATCATAATTTGATTTATCCATGCACCAATTCCATCGGATCCTTTAATGAGCTTAATCAAATTCCACTTGCATGCAATCATTCATCCAAATTTTAAAATGCACAATATATCCAAAAAAATTAATCTAGTTTAGAAATCTCGAACCTTGTTTGTTACAAAAATCTACATGGGCATTCACACTTTCCTCTTGACCATGAACTGTCACCACTAGTTCCCCCCGAGATGAGATATGATTTCGATGGAATAAACAAGTTGTTTTATTCCCAATTAATTTATTTTTATGCAATATCTTCCATAGCATATTTTTCCTTAGCGGCGTCCCACTTTTTTGGGCCTGCCAACGCACCTACCTATGCTTTTGAATGAAAGACATTTTCTTTTTTTCTTTTAAATCCCATCTTTCTCTCCCAAGGTTCTTTTTTCCACCCATACTTAGCATATTTATTAAGCTAAGTGATTTAATTATATATTTCTCTCCCATCTCACTAAATATTATCCATTTCCTCCTAGGGATTTTTAGGAATCCTTTTTCTTTTCTTTTTTTCTACGGAAGATTTATTTGGAGATAACCTCTTTAATCCAATGTTTCTTCCCAAGTAGTTTCCAATTTTTATATTTATATAAAAAATTTATCTATTACATCATAATATATTTATTATTCACATTCATTCAACAAAAATGTGTTTCCCGCCATCAAGTCTACAACTCAATCTACATATAGCAACACATTAACATGAAAAAAACACAGGGATATTACAATCACAGTCAAACATCCTTCTCCAACAATGAACTTGGGATAATGTGATATGAATCTTCTAAAATTCCTCTTATTCCTTCAATAATTTGTAATTAGGGTTTGTAGAAATCCACCACAACCCTCGTAACACATGTTATCTTTGCTGCTCCACTAATCATCCACTAGCAAATCATCAACTCAAGAAGATGACATACCTTATCCTGCAACCTTCTGCTACTCCTCTTGACGTATGAACATGCCCAAATATTGATGATGAACCTTCTCTTAGGATGTTCAATCACAGTCTACAAAAAAAAAATTCAAACTCATTTTCGAACAATGTCTTCCCTAGCAAACAACATCAATCTTGGAGGAGATACTTATGCATTTTTTGTCCCAATTTTTCTAATTTGGTGCCTCACTACAAATTTTAACTTTTTGGACGTAGTTAGGCTTGTTGTAGTAAGTACTACATACTACCAAAATGGCCTCAAAATCCCATGTTTTCCCTTCTCCAACAAACAATCTAACTGCACTTACCTTTATTTTTTCACAACCATCAATGCAACCCCTGATTATGGCATTCAACCTGCACTTCTGAAGCTACAAAGGATCTCAACTCTTCTTCTAAGGAGTCATAGAAATTTGGCCTGTTGAAACATAAAGGTAACACCAAAACCATGTTCATATCATGTAATATCCCAATCAATAAATATTATCACAGATCTAGCATAGTTTATTCTTATGATTCAAGTAAACTTTCAGCTATAACATGAACATAAATGGGATCTAGAAATGTAGACTTATTTATATTAATAATTGAAAAAAATTAGTACATTCCCATACAAAGTATTGGAGCCCCCGCAATGGCACGCATGATTTCTTATCAGAAGATAAAAATAAGGACTCAAGCACAATCGTGGACACTTAATGGATCCACCAAACAAAATAACACCCATGGTGTTTTTGTCCTTGTGATCAAATTGGAACTAACCACAAAAATTTCTCAATAAGAAAAAAATAATATAGATAGACTTCAATGGTCCAAATTCCTATATTACATCCCCTTTTAAATTCTTGATCAACTCTCTATAACCTTATTTTATTATTTTCCCTTAAAAAATGAAGGAAAATATCGTGGGTTGATACCATGGGAAAATAACACATAAATACCATGGAAAAATGCCATACATTTTGACGAATTCAAGAAAGGGAATATTAGAAATCCTCCCATCTAAATATTTCTTGCCCTCAAGAAATTCATTGTTATCCACAACAAAAGCATTCATACCACGATCCCATACAACCAAATGTGATATTACATGCCTCCATGCTAAATAATCCTGAATGGATCCTTCGATACTTGGATCCCAAAAAATCCTCTGACCAATCCTTCCCTCGATAGACTCATCTCGATCCCAAATAATCCTTCAACCAATCCTAACCCCAAAGGATTCTCCTTTATCCCAATTCCACCTAAATCTTGGGAGTTGTGTGTTATGGTACCATCTTGTCCCTCAATCATTGCCCGTGCAAAAGGACCCAACCTAGAATATGTCCTTGGCTGTGAGTATCCTCCTAGGAATCAACCCATCAATATAGCACCAACTCATGTTCTCTCACCAATACATACCTTGGAATGGATGAATATCTATAAATCTACTATGTTGATGTTGCTCGATGCCCAATTCATGTTTCTCCACTTGGTAACCCAACATAATGCATTTGGAGAACTCTTCCTTGTTATTTCAATTTTATAAAGGTGGCTTGGTAGTGTTTCAACCCTTATCTATGTATTCTTGTAGATGTATGGTCTGGAACTCCCAATTTTACTCCTCTTGTTTCCTTGTGAAGGACTTTATCCATTCCTCAACATTAGGCAGCTTGGTTGCTGATTCAGCACATACCCCTTTGAGGTCGTCAATTTTTATATTCTCCTATAGGACAGGGTCTCAAACTGTCTAGAATCTCTGCTTCAACAACATAAGATATGTCTTGAAATGCATGATACTTTCCCGAAGTTCTTCTACTTACAATTCTAGTTCCCTATTGAATGTATATTTTTTTTTCTGCATCGGGTGCCCCACGACCAATGGTTCAACCTGAACCTTTAACTGACCCTCCAGAAATGACTCATCGTGCATTTTTCATGCTAGCTTGCATGCTCATGCTCATCATATCGGTTTATTACTACTCACTCCTCATTTTATTCTCCTTAAATGTCTTCTTCATGGCCTTCTCCATGTGGGAATAATTTGCCCACCCTTTCTCTTTGTAAAAAATGGATGTAATGGTGGAATGTTATCTACAACTGATTTCGCATACTCTTTATGTACATACTTTGGGATATATATAGACTCAAATACCACGTCATCACGAAGAATTACCTCCTTACTTTCACCATGTACTTTTTCAAGCTAACTGATTATCATGAGCTTGTCCTACAGGTTTCTCTAAAATGAATGGTGTTGTTGCTAATCATATTTACCTGACTGCTTGGATCCTTCATAGGTTCTCTCCTGAAAATCAGTGAACACAACTATGGATGAATCCCCGTGATCTGATGATGTTTCTAACTATTCTTCCCTTGTCTCCTCCCTATCACATTGACATGAATTTTCAAGTGCCCAAACACCCTTACATACAAAGCATAAGCCTTTCCTCCTTAGTTCATTCTCAATGTGTCCACAAATATTTATTATTTTCTCCTCAATTAACTTATTTCTAAGTAGTTTGATGTTATGTTTGATCAACCCCTCAACTAGTTCATAAGCAACAAGTGATACAATTTTCCCCTTCCTCCAATTGGCCAACAATTTGGATTTAAATTGTTCATTGATGGAATTATCTTCTCATATGATCAGGGACATGATATTTTTCATGTCTTTTTTGATGAATTTCAGATGAGATGTTGTGATTTTGGTGCAGAAGTATTGGAGCATCTGAAGGATTATGTCATGACACTCTAGATCCAACATAAGTATAGCAAATTTAAATTTCACCATGCAATCCAAATTTTTTCCCCTCTAAAAAAAGTAAGAAGGGGGGTTTTTTCCAACCCTTGGAGTTATTCTACCATTACTCGAAAAATCCTCCTCATGATCTCATCATTGTAGGGCAGTACCGGTGTTGTTAAGGCTATGATTTTAATGAGAAAAGAGGTGATTGTTAGTCTAACCTTTTCACAATAATGCTCCAAGAACCTAGGTTGTATCAAAGAAAGCATGGATGGCTTCAAGACCCAACTTGACCCTTTTCATTATGATTAATCTATCAAGCTCGAAGCCATATCTAATGTGTCCAGCTATAGGAGGACATCTTCTAACTTTATACCCTGCAATTTGGATCCATGTTCAAAGACACACTTTATTTTTACATATGACTGTTAAAGGATAGCCTCGACCTTTCGAGAGAAAGGTCTATTGTTTTTCTATTGCTTCAAATTTTTATGTTGTTGCAATATGTGATCCACATAAGTATTGTAGCCCAAAGAATCTAATGATGTATCATTATGCTAACTCTTGTGGCGTTTCCAAAAGTAAAATGATAACATTGTGGTGTCAATATACTTTTACATAGAAATATGGTAGATAATTTCCCCTCTTTTTCTTCATATATATATATATATATATATAACCAAAATTCCTATAAGAAATAAAGCTTCTTTTAACTCCCTCAAACCAAAACTAATAAACTACAGCTTATACCTCCATTTCTCTTTTACAAAAGAGACAACTATGCCCAATCCCAAACTCGGCTCGCCACCATTTAAACATACCAAAGTTCTCCTCCACTGGGCCTCCAACGAATTGGAAGGGTATCACGACTCATAAGTATGAAGCACACAATCCAAAAATTATTCATCTCCCCTAGGCAACATATAAAGAGTTCGTCTATCAAAACCCTGCTGCAAATGACACAATGTCTCTGTCATGACTCAACATTGACTATTCCTCCACTGGTAAGTGTGATCAATCATCAAATGGTGCAGGATTAGGACTCCTCAGCAAAGTTTTACGACCTTCAAAACTCTGCGAAAATAAAGGCCTAGTGAACTCGTATACGACCCTCATATGGAATTCCAGTGACTACAACCTCAACACTTGCAATCTAAAGAAATCTCTAAATTTGTTGCATCTCTGCATCCAGCCAAAGCAACCGAGTGTTCTTATTTAGCTCCCAAATCTCTCTTACATATTTTTCTCATCAATCAATCTTTTTTGTCGTAGGTCCATTGGTCACTGCCTTCCAGCTCCCAAATATATCTTCAGACCTGTCCACCACCAAAATCAAATTTAATAGTGATAAGCCAATTAGGGTAGCTATAGAGAACCACCAAAAATCCATAGGGTGATTAGAGAGGATCACCAAATACTAGTTTCTCTTATAATTTTAGGTGGGAAGAAAAACATCTGTGGGGTCTTGGTTAAATGGTGATGAGGCAAGTTTTTATAGCACTCATCACAGGTTTAATTCCATTCCCCAATCGGGGTGATGTATTTGCACATGTTATTCAAAATTGAGTAAAAAAGAAGAAAAAAAGGAGAAAAATGAAAACTAATACCAAGCTTACAAAAAAAAAAAAAAAAAATCGGGTAGAAAAACATCATAGATCTAACACACTTTACTATTATTATGATATCAGTTAGACCATGAACACAAATGGGATCTATAAATGCAACCATATTTACATTGATAACTGAAGAAAAATAGTATATGCCCATATAAAGTATTAGAGCCCATATAATGGCATGCACCACTGATCATCAAAAGAGAAAAATAAAGACTTAAACGCAATTGTCAACAATGGATGGATTCACCCAAAAAAATAACACTCACTTGGTTTTTGTCAACAAGTAAACTTTCAGCTAAAACATGAACGCAAATGGGATCTATAAATGCAACCATATTTATAGTAATAACTGAAGAAAAATAGTACATGCCCATACAAAGTATTAGAGCCCAATGGCATGCACGATTGATCATCAAAAGAGAAAAATAAAGACTGAAGCACAATTGTGGATAGCACGAGACAAAATAACACTCACTTCGTGTTGTAAAAACAAGCACAATAAGATAGATAAACCCTAATGGTCCAAATGCCTAGCTTTTGTCCCCTTTTAAACTCTAGATGTACTTTCTAGAACCTTATTTTATTATTTTCCCTCTAAAACTGAAGACAAATACCATGAGCTGATATCATGGGAATTTGTCACGGTAAATATCATGGACAGTTTCTGTCTATTTTGACCAGATCAAAAAAGAGAATATTACCTATCATCCCATAAACCAGCACTAAAACCTTCCACAATTTTTCTCCTCAAGTGAAACTAACATCTACATAGACTTGTCACAAGAAAAAAAAAAACCAAAACATACCTCTTTCCTTAACTTCGGTTATGTTCTTAGGTAACAGCTACCTCAAACCTCCTCCTTTGACGTTGTGCTCATGGATGTGAAGAATTAACTCTACACTCACTTATATTTATATGTTATAGTGTGGTTTGACACATAGCCCTTAGGGGCACTCCTTACACGAGGTCAAATTGTCATTTTGATCAACATAACCACACCTTAACACATAAAAATTATTATCTCGCATTTTATACCTCCAATCATGGTTCCTGAAGTTTCCCCTTTCTCTTCTACAGATCATATTCCATATCCATTAGTCAAACATCCAAATCTCCTCATGTTTTAGCCTCACCCTTTTGGATACAAAACCCTCACCTTGGGTTCCAAGCTCACAAAATACTTTTGTGTGTTCATTCCTCCAAAACCCAAAATCTAGGGCTTAGATTACCTCCCATGTTATCGATTTCAAAAAACCATGTTGGAGCTACAATGCAGGCTACAACTAAAAAATTAGAAAGTAATTATGTCCATCTTTCCCATATTTTTCTATGTTTCTTTATAAAACAATTAAAATAAAATCACATGTATTTTTTAGATACTCCTTTTTCAAGTTGCTATATCATAGGTTAAAGTATCTAGAGGCATGATCTAACAAAATAAAAAACTAAGGGTTGTGGAAAAAGATGTCGATATGAGTTTCCAACTATAAGCGCAATGCAAAACTATATCAACTTCACAATCAATACTTTGGTCAACAACCGATGCAAGAAACAAAGTAACATATCCGTAGTTTCAATATAGTTATATTATAATTATACTATGGGGTGGATTATGGGGTGGATTAGGGTCATATGAAGAGGAGACATGAAGACAAATTCATGTATCCATCAAATTCCCTCTTTTATTTCCATGAAATTTAAAAATGGTTATATATTCCTTAATCTTAGTAGTGAAATTTGAAGATGATTTTCTTTTTGATATAGAAATGCATGTGCTTAGGTTGGAGAAGACAACTCCAATGTATTGGAAACAACTCTCATTTTAATATAGTTTGTTTACTTGGCACTTATGATGCACTTGTTTTAATTTTTCTTGTATTTTCTCATTTCTTAAACAACACACCAACCAACTAGGAGGGTGGGTTTCTTCTTTAAGCAGTAAATTTGCATTTCATTATGTTTCCATGGAATAGGTTAGGTTGTAGTTTAGAATCCTTATGATTGCTAGTTATAGGATAGGTTGTAGTTTAGAATCTTTATGATTTCTAGTTATATGATAGGTTGAATTTTAGATTCCTTATAATTTCTAGTTTTTAAATAGCTTTGTTCATAATAAAAAGAGTTGATTTACAAGGATTTTATGGTATTTATGGTAAATTTCATAAAAGATAAATTATATCTCTTGGATCACAAGGATTGAACCTGGTGTTACTTGTTTAAGTAAGAACCTTGATCAATATCTTGCAAAGTGTTCCAACATTGTTTCATTTCTCTTTTATTATTGATATTTTCATAAAGTAAATATACCATCACATGGATTGAACCTTGTGTTACTTGCTTAAAGAAACTTGAGCAACAGGGAGAAACATGTACAAACATTCTCTTTTACTAATGACCTTTGTATAAATTAAGAGTTGGATCACAAGAATTGATCTTTGTTTTATTTTTTTAGACAAAAACCTTGAGAAATATATCCAAACTTGTTCAACATTTTTTATTTGTTTACACAAAAACCTCGAGAAATATATCCAAAATTGTCCAACATTTCTTATTTGTTTAGACAAAAACCTTGAAAAATATATTCAAACTTGTCCAATTTTTTTTTCATTGCTATTAATGCTAACCTAAATAAGAAAATTAGAAATTAATCTTGCATATACTCTTATGTACATTTGATAATTTAACCAATCATGATTCTTAGAATTTATGTAAATGAATTCAATTGAATTGTGCAACAGGTTGCCAGCATATTAATACCTCCCATCAATCCAAGGCACACTTGTATTAATTTTAGTTTCCAAATATTAATATGAACAACCGATTCTAAACTTTGAAAATATGGGTTCAACAATCACTACTACATAGAGGAGGTTTTAAGACAATCTTTAAGAGAATTTTTGGGTAAATTGTCTTAATTTAAGACAAAATAAAACTTGTGTATTGTCTTAAATATTGTCTTTAAGCAGGTGTCTCAAATTATATTGTCTTAAAGAATTTTCTCTATAAAGAAAATATACATAACACAAACATTAGTGTCTCTTAGGAAACAATTTCATTTGTCTCTATGGAGACAATTTCCTGTATCTCTCTAGAGACAATAGTTTAGATTAATGACATATTGTCTCACTAGAGATAACAAAAATATATATTTAAAGACAATACAATATCACTTTTTCTCTTTAAAAACTATAAAATAGGAATCCATAAAAATATCTCACCATTGAAACAAATCAATATAAAAGGTATTTAATTAAAAATAAACTATAATATCATTCATTAATTCTTGTTAGGGTGCAGTGGAATCAAACCACCAACCTCCTACTTATAAGGCATACGCTCTTTCATTGAGCTAGCACCCTTTCAAAAAAAAATTGGAGTTATAGCAATTCTGAAATTGCATATATATGCTAAAATAAAACCATTGATCCACAAAACTCAAAACTAAAAATGAAGGCAGCTTTCATCCATGCAATGCAAGTTTTACAACAATACATCACAGAATATCATGGATTCAAGAGAAGGACACATACTCTCTAGTTGGTCAATTTGGTAAAGAAATATTTATTTGCCTAGTAAAGCTAGTAACTCTCTGACTAGTAAGGATAGGAATCTCTCACAAGTAAGGCTAGGCTGGTAAGAACAAAACTCTCTAGCCTTCAATCAGCAATGTGCAAAATCCATCAAGTAATATATATATATATATATATATATATATATATATATATATATATATATATATATATATATATATATATATATATATATATATATATATATATATGTATGTATGTATGTATGTATACATACATACATACATACATATGTATATATATATATATATATATATATATATATATATATAAGTCCATCATACAAAACTGAGTGTGTTGCCTATCTACCTAATAGTACCACTCCTATAGTGGTGGAAACCTATCTAAGGGCTCCAAATACCCCCGCAGTTTCAACCAAGAATTTTTAATTTGTACGGGGATCTAGTGCCGTAAGTATTTATAATTTGTGTGGGGATCCAGTCTCTTTGTACTGAATAAATGAAATAAGTGGGTAAGAGGATCGACATTATCCATAACAGAGATTTTGGGGAGGTATGTTATCTATCCAAAACCTCAAGTTTCTAGGGATCGCTTGTCATGCCAATACACATCCAATATGAGGGTGAAGTAGGTGATGCAACCTCTAGTACAGTTCGGATGTGGTAGGAATCTTATGAGTTCAAATTCCAATATCTCATGCCCAATGGTCTTCCTTTTATCCATGGCCTTGTCCTTAGCATTCCTCATATACCTGATTGTTTTAATCTTAGGGCGGTGATGAAAACCCCTCGCAAGGTGATGAGCCTCTAAGGTTTTCCTCCCCTTATTTTCCCTGCCAATACTCTATGATTTACTATTGTTGTTGGTTGAATGCCTTCCTCTGCGAGAAAGACACTTTCCCTCAGCTGGTAGTGTGAATCTCTCTGGTTTTGTTTATCCTTCTTGTTTTTGAGGAGTAAGTCATAAACCAAAATCGACACTCTGTAATCCAAATTTCTCTTTCCATCTCCTCTTCTTGTTGAGCAGGCGGAAGGTAACACCATGACTCATTTTCTAGGTTGATACCATCATCAAGGCAAGAAAAGGGTCAGGTTGGTGCCATATTGAGCTCATAAACATAAGGGTGTTGGTTGATCCAACTATTTATTCCCTCTCATTATAAAATGTAAATGTGTCTGCCACCCTTTTCCTTCCATTATCTCCCCTCCCACAGAGTGATATGCCATATTGGTTGAGGTGTTCTTTATTTTCATCTAGTGCTTGGGAACTATGCTTTGGAACCAATTTTTCATGTACATGTTCTAGCATAGCTAGGGGAAGGCACGCTGGATTACCCTATATATTTTTCTTGTAGAAAATTGTTTTGTGTTGAGTGTAACTACACCACAGCAGAATGTGTTGTAGGAGTTTTATAATTACCTTATAGGCTATCCCTTTCCATTTTTAACATATTTCTCTATGCTTAAATAATTTTTGAAAACAACTATTGGAAATTTATATCTGTTGATGGTTGCTTCCATTCCACAATTTTTGATTTTGAAGTGGTGCTTAAGCTAGGTAATAAAAACATGAGGCTTGATCATATCTCCTATAGATATAATGGGGAAGCCATTGGAATAGTTATCAAATTACCTTATGATTATCTCTTTTGATTCTTGACTTCTTTATTGAGATTTAAAAATACGTCATCTATGGATCGACTCCAAATGACTATGATTGGTAGTAGTGTAGGAAACTATTTCTACACACAATGAATTATTAGTTGATGATTGGGAATTTGTATAATATAGCCACCATTGGAATTATATGCAACTACATTAGGAAAATAATAACATTTAATAATAAACAATCATATGTGAAAATAACATGATAGGATTAGTCAGTAAAGAAAATAAGAAATAAATGCAAGAAACCTATTTACTAAGAAAATAATACCTCACCTCAAATGTCATCGTAAACAAAGATACTTGTCTGTTCATGGCACTTGACCACTAGACACAAACATTGGATATGCATTATTATCTGACAAAGTTATGTAGATCACACCTTCTTCTGGACCTCTGTCACTGGTGTCATTTTTCATAAGGAACCCATCAGGAGGTTTCCATAACTATGGTTGAGAATTTGTTATATCCTGTCATATAAATTGCAAACATTACTCAAGTTACTCCACTTAAATGCTTGGTGACTACAACATGTAATGAGATATTGCAACATCAAATATAGATGTATGGATCCACTCATGTATATTCCTATCCATGCTTGTGTGTGTAGAACTCGTAAGGTGTACACATTTTCATCTTCATACATTGATCCATATGTTTTCATTAAGAAGGAAATCAAGTAGAAAAATCCTTTTCTTTATACTATCAAAATGGCTCAACAATAAAGTACAATAGAAAATCCTTACAGTTCATTCTCCACTAGTGCTTCCAGTTCCTACCATACAATATCCATTTTCCATAAAAAATGTTTTTAAGTAGAGGAGACAGAAAATCATTGACTATTCCAAAATTTCTCACTATGGAAAAGTTCCACCCCTATTAATCTGAGCACTTCAACATCATAATTTTCTAAATCTAATTCCAAAAGAAGCATTGCTCCATACCAAGTCTAAAACTATTGGAGCCAATGAGATTATTATATACTTGGTTTGAAAGAGAGTTTTCCTTTTGAGTAAATTTCCCACCCCAAGGAAAATGTTAGGATAAGAAAATTATCCCTTTCACAAATAATTTATGTGTCTTTTTTTAGTAAAATATAGGTCTCAATTATTTCTAGTGAGAAACCTTATTATAAGATGATGATATTTTTTGGTTGCTTTTATAGCAATCAAGATCTATATCTGATTTTTTGTATTAATTTAGTAATATAATTATGGAATGTTAAGTGGGCTACCTTTCCAAATTCCTTTCTTTCATTCTCTTCCCATATCAAGTAAACAAGTACAACATTACATGGTGAGGCAATGGTACGAGGTAAATATATAATCCAAAAATAAATCTTCCTTCAAAACCATTATAATAAATCATGTCAACTGAAAATGATCACTAGATAATTACTACTAAACATTAATTTCCATTCACCTAAGTATGTAGTTAAACAACGAGAATTATAATACATAACTAAATTTTACTATAAGGATGAGTAGCATAGAGCGAAATTAGACACATGGATTCAACTGTTATCCATGTTAATGAACTAAGAAAAGGTATCACGAAGACAAGGTCGATAGAATAGAAAAGACAAAGAAAATTTGAACAACGGTTGTGCAAAGTGAAGTAAGTATCCATCCCTTTGAAAAGATTAAAAAGATATTTATTGATTGACATTGTTATCCAACAAAATTGTTTCTCTGTGAACATACCTTTTGTGTTAGATACATTAATATTAACAAGTACATAAATACTTCAGCATAAAATATGACAGAGTTGATTATAAAGTTTATAACTCACTTTACAACAACTTGTCAAGTTATTCTTCATCAAATTCACTGACTAAGGCAGGTTTGAAATCCAGTTCATTATCTATTCATTTTGGATAAGTTCACATCATTATTGTCTTGACTAACACTTCATCATTGTATTCACTACGCAAACTAGCTTCATTAGTTGCACTCTCTTGATTGTCTTTAGTACACTGTTTATATGGAAAATTTTAGGGGTGAATTTTAGCCCAAGGGCGAAATTTAAAGGATTTTAAATTTTAGAGGGGCGAATTTTTTAAATCAAACCTCTTCTGTATAGTTTTGTATAGCTAGCCCCAAAATTATTTTAAAAATAATTAATTATTATGCTTTAGCCCAAAAAAAATAAGGGCGCATAAAACATGAAATGCTGGATTCGCCTTCAGATTTACCAATCTGGACAGTTTTGGGTTGTATTCGCCCCCAATTTACAATTTTGGAGGGTTTTGTAATGGCATTCACCTAGGGTAGTGGAGTGCTTTGGGTTTCATAAGCCCCATGTTTATGCTGATGATGAGGGTTTTGGGTTTCATACGCCCCAAACGCTAATGATGAGGGAAATGGAAGGTTTTGGGTAGATTTTTTGGGACTCGAGTTGAACCATACAATATCCAATATGGCCACAGGTTAAATCTTGCTTGTGTTAGTTGGGCTGCACATGTCAAAATAATGGTGGCAGAGGGCCTGGACAAAAAATCAGTCGATGACATAACTGCAAATATCCGAGCAATGGGTTTCAGTCGACATAATGGTGGCAGAGGGCCTAGGAAAAAAACCACTCAATGACATAATTGCAAATATCAGAGAAATGGGTTTCAACTGTTTTCTCTTGAGTTGGTCCCTCTTCATGTTCAAAGATTCTTCCCTTGGCGCCATGACAATTAGGAAATCCTTGAGAAAAATGAACCTCTCGGATGCCGAGGTATGGCTTGCTACGAATAAATTGGATATTCTTGATTTTCTTATCATTAAGTATATAAAAGAGTATTTTCAAGCTTAGGAACTAGTGGGGTTATGGCTATCCTAGATAATCATATCAGCAGGCCAGGCTGGTGCTGTAGTAATACAGATGGAAATGGGCTCTTTGGAGATAGGGATTTTGATCCAGATACCTGGATTAAAGGACTAATTTTAGTAGCTTCAATGTTTAATGGAACAGATAATATTTTGGGGATGAGCCCGAGAAACAAATTGAGAGGTCCAAAGTAAAACCAAAATTATTGGTACACATTCATGAAGAAAGGAGTCGAGGAAGTACACAAAACAAACCCTAAAGTGCTCATTATAATCTAAGGCTTAAGCTTCGATATGAATCTTGTGTTCCTATCTCAGAAACCATTGAACTTGACCTTCAAGGAAAAATTATTATTTGAAATTCACTGGTACGCATTCTCATATGGACTGGCTTCGGCCAATGGAAACCCTAACAAAATTTATGGCTCTATGACGTTGAGCGTCATGAGAAGGGGTGGTTTTTTTGTCACCCCGAACAAGACCTACATTGCTCTGTTTTTTAGTGAATTTGGAATAGATAAGAGGGGCACCAATGTCAATGGTAATAGGTATATAAATTTATTTCTAGCCTTTGCTGCTAAGAATGGCCTGGAATAGACTTATTGGGCCCTGCAGGGTAGTTATTATATCATATCAGGAATACCGATGCTTGATGAGACATATGGAATCCTTAAAGGGGACTAGATTCGGTCTAGAAACTCAAGATTTCTGGCCAGATTGAGCTTTATATAGCATCCATTTCAAGGTATGCTCAATGGTTATTGCCATACCTGTAGGATATGTAATACTTCAAAAATGAAAGAAAGTGTATTTTTTATTTTCTCTTGGTTCCATTGTTTTCATCATATACAGTCCATACCTATACAATACCCTTAAATTAGAGATTACCCACATACTCAAATTATAAATCATATATATGACTAACTTGGTTGATTTTCTTTATGAACGCTCCTGTTTTCTTGGAGACTGTGACTTTTTCTACCATGCAATTGATTAGTGTATTTTAAATCTTTCCTTGTGAAAACCTAGACTTTTTTAATTTTCAAATATTTATGATTTAGTGTACATTTTTGAAGCTACCTTATATTTTCTCCCATGTAGTTCATCGACTGTATTTTAATTCATTCTATTGTAGACTTTTTCAATTCTTTTCTTTAAAGACAAATGGTTGAGTGTATTTTAAGCTACTCCCTAAGATTTTGAGACACTTAAAACTCTCGGAAAAAATAATTTTGAGTTGAAATTATATTTTGTTGTCAAATTTAATCACAATTTGAGGGAAAAAGTGCATTTTGCAATGCCATTATCTAATTCAATATAACTTATGCAATTGGAAGCTGTTTTTGACTTACAACATCCAAGGTTGATAAACAGTGATATGATATCATCCTCTTATATTTTTTATAACCAATGTAGAATATAGATTATGTAAAGTGTTATTGTTTTATCACTTCTGAAGTGTGTTATTGTTATTGTTTTATGGATTTTTTTATTATAGTTATTCTCTATAAAATTATTATTGCAATGACATATTATTACAAGGAACCACATCATCTTATTATGATTCTTTCCAGATTGCTCAGGGTGAAACTGAGGTTGTTTTGGGAAGCATGGAAGGTAGAAATGATTGCCTAACATTTAGTAGCAAGGTATTATTATGTTGATTGCAGATTCCCGAAATATCTTGAAATCTGATGGTTACAAGAGGGTCAATTGTTTGACCTTTCTAGTGACAGTCAGATTCCTAGATATTCCTCGAATATGCAATCCTCATAAGTTCAGAAATTAGTACAATAGCTTGTCTTTATTTTTAAGAGGTAACATGTTTAAATCCAAAAGAATTGAATACCCCTTCCTAAATTCACATATGTATTCCTTAATATATTTTAATATTAAGATAAATATTTATTATTGTAATTAACTGCAGGGAGAGGTTTTTGGGCAGCTTGATTGTCTATTGGGTGTTTCATGTAAATGACTTATTGTATTCATGCCGCTTTCATGCAGGAGTTATTGATACAAAATGTGCACTCTCTTCAGGAATCCAAATGGCATGAAGACAATTTTATTTTCTATCTTCTGCCTCGAGCACCGTATTCACATTCTCAATATACTCCAGGTGATCTATTAGATTTTACTGGCATTGAAATATAGTACACTTTCTCTCTCTTCTTCTAAATTTAACACTATATGTTGTTGTGCCAGTAGGAGGTCTTCTTTACACATTGCAGGATAGTAATTTGTAATACGTTACATATTCTTCCTTCTTGCTCTTGAGATATGAAAAATACTTGAGCTCCTCCAAACAAGTAATAACTTGTGGTGGGAAAGTGACAGTCACTCCTCACGAGCTAAGAGCACTTGAAAAACTCCAGGTATAGATTCATAATAGCCCAATGCTTAATTTTCCTATTATTTCAAAAAGTTACTAATGTATGCAGGATCTAAATCAATTTTGTGTTGATGAAGGTTTATTACATACTGGGAGATAATCCTATGAGGATGTCATACATGGTTGGATATAGTTCCCTCTATCCAAAGCTTATTCATCACATAGCCTCTTCTCTGCTCTCCAACGCCAATCATCCTCAACCCATTCCCTACAAATAAGGCTTCCAATCTCTGTACAATAGTGCACCCAATCCGAACATCTTGGTGGGAGCTATGGTGGGAGGCCCAGACAACATGGATAGTTTTACTGATGTGAGAAACAATTATGATCAATGGAATGGAATTAAATTTGTATCCCTTTCTATTTTCCACATGATTTCTACAAGATCACCAAAATAAAATCAATGGAATGGAATTAAAGCTTTTCAATCAAGACTTTGGTCATTAGTAATTTTTTCATATTCATTTTATGATGCAACTAGTAATCTTACTCGTTGGCAATTTTTTCAAGTTCATTATAATATAGATTTTGACGTAATCGTGAGTAATGTGATATTACACAAACAGTGCATTAAGTAGTTGTAGTAGATTTGGACATATTCATGAGGAATATGTGACATTGCACTAACAGTCAATTAAATGGTTGAAGGAGATTCATGTTTTTAGAACATTTTTATGCCCTTCACGTTTAATATGGTTACAGGAGATTTGTCGCATATTCCTCAACAATGTCGCATTTAAGTAGAAATTCATTAAATGGTTAAAGGACATTCATGGTTGATAGCTTTGACTGGAGGGTGTGACACCTTTCTCATATGGTGAAACATGTGATTGATTTTTAGTAGAATAATTATTATTTTCCTTCAAATCTAATGTTAAAATTTTGAAAAAGGTATTTTGTCTTTTAACACATTAGTAGGTATATGTCACTCTTGTATTAGAAAAAGAAATTTTATTTCTCCACTTTTCTCATAAACTATGCACATTAATATACTTCTCTCATGTTTCATAAGTTTCATTTTGATTTATTCCTTCTCTTGAATTAATTTACTTAGACAATTTTGGTTTCTTTCCTTCTTGGTTTAAACTGGCTCCTCCATATACCATTCTTGAATAAGGTATGCAGAGAAGAGGGTGGAGATAATATTGATTTTTATTGTAGACAATCAAGCTTTCCTACACAAATACCCCCCCAAGCAATCGTACATATTCATGTCTCTTATCGTTTTTTCTACTCCTAACCATATCACTCTGCACAAGTGTGTTTTAAAGAAAATCCTTCAATTAAGATATCAATCATCAATGGAAGCCTCAATAGCTCCACTCAACAGATCCACTAGCAGAGATCTTTAGCAACACTCAACAATCCTCTGCTTCTTGCATATATTGATAAAGAAAATATTTGACTGATCTTACTCCCTCTTACTCAGAGAGACCGCAGCCTAAACATGTCTTTCCAGGGTGTGCAGTGTCTATCAAGCAACCTTCTTATCATGAGATTAGTCCACTTAAACATGACATAAAATAGGTACATCATTAGTTGTGCCATATAAAGTGGTATGTGAAACACAAGATTTTTTTAATCCTCTTCTGCAATACACAACAATGGTGATCATGTGTATAAATGAAAGTTGGAGAGTTTCCTCAAATGGCCATGATATCTACCTTAAACAGTCTTCTTCAATAGATCTTCAGAGTAACAAATTTCATTCTTTAAGAAATAAAGGTGGATAATACTTATACTGTCAATCCATCCTCTTTCTGCAATGAACTCTTAATCATACTATCTCAATGAGCAACTCTCCATCTTCGTATCAAGGAAAACAAATGATAGAGGAGAGGATTATTATCAACATTAATTGTTGAATCCAAACATCATAGCCCCCCCTTAATAGTGAGAAGGTAACCCTGGCTATAATGTAACCATCTACAATTTTCTATTAATCTTAGTATTTTATAGCTCCCTTTGAAGCTTTGTTTTGGATGATCATCTAGCCTTTAATCATGTGCTACCCATACAAGAGATGATACTTCCATGATGCAATTGATACATGATATGGAAGGTTCCTTTGCATTCACGTGAATATATCTATAAGGATATTTCTTATACAATATTCTACTTATCATGCTCGACAAGACATAGAATCTGTCATGTACCTTCTTCAGGACACCTTAGATTTCTTGTTGATGAGTGTTTCCCCAAAACAAAATGTTCCATAGTGCCATGCACTTATTTTGTTATTTTATCTTTAAAATAGGGGCTCCAGGTCTGTTGCATTTATGAAAAGTGATGTATTTTATTTTACTAGTATATCCCATGAGCTTATTCATAAATAAAATTTCAAAATATGAACTATCCAACTGTTTTGTTCACAAAAATACTATAACACAGTTGGAAATTTACAAGAGATTCAATATATTATCATGGCTTCTGGATTGAAACAATAATGTAGTAGATGATGTTGAGCTAGATATGTCATATATATAGAAGAGAGGATATAGCACAAGAGAGTATGCTGATAAAAACTACCATAGATATGATGCCATTACCATTACATTGATTCTTATGGCATTAGAATGAGTAGACCTGATCATTGGAGAGACATGTGGCCACAGATGAGCGAGAGTGAGGAAGAGTGAGGATTATGTGATGATCATCACAAAGATGCCATTTCATAATGCGATATTTTTTGTAATGTGGTGATGTCACTTCAAATAGATGTGGCAATGCCAAAGCAATGATCTGGAAATTATATAATGACGTAGATAATAACTCATATCCAAGGCTCCAAAGATAGTCAGAGAACCAAGCTACTAGAAACCTGCTACAGGTTTCTTGAAATAAAGAGTCCATTTTTGAGATTGATTTCCATAGAAATATGTATGTATAGAGCCAATTTTGTTTACATCTTGAAGATATTCGATCAGACTTCAAACAAATGCTTGGAAAACCTTAGATCAAATTTTCACATAAAGACAATGTGGAGTGAAATCAATGTTAAGACGATCATGCATTTCCAATTGTTCCAACGTTGCATATGACAGTAACCATTGCCAAACATGAATTGATCTCACTCCTTTTTGATAATAGATTTTTAAAAATATACTTTGGTTTTAGAAGAGGGATCAAAACCCTTTTCTTGAATTTTATGCCCTTAAATAGAGGTTCAAGTGCATCATAAAGCAAGCCCTACGAATTGTAGATAACATGCTTTGTTAAAAAGGAAGTCATTTACTGACAACATATAGGATTCTTGTCCTCTTATATATAGGTTCTGAATTTGGCTTCAATAGAGATATGGACCAAATATCATTGTGAACTAATCTGAACCACTCACATACGTGAATATGCCACTGCAATGTATATCAGGGACATAACAAGGGAGGAAGCATGCAAAACATAAGAGGATATTGTTGAATTGTACACATGCTTCCCACTCAATATTGTATTTAGATACATAATAGTACGAAATTAGTGGAAAAAAATCATCTTTGATCAAGTTTCTTAGGTATATGACTATAAAATACATTTTTAGATGAGTGATCAATTTAGACCAAGTCACCCTTAAAAGTCACAAGTTAATTTGAAGGTGTATTGATGGTAATGAATATGAAGAAACATTTTGTCTCGATATGCTTTGTGCTGACTGCGTGTGGGCTTCTAAACTACCAAGAATCAGAAGAGCTCGCCTGTGGTAAATACACTTTATCAGAAATTTAGCTTTACTTTAGGCTTCAAAGATTTTGGGCTATTACTTTCTTGTAATTTGTGTCCAAGATTGATTATCTTAACCTTATCTGAGGGAGTTGTTGAAGAAAAAGAAAAAAAATAGTTATATTTTTGTGTTTTCAAGTGTATATATTAGTTTTCCTTATTTTGAGAATCAAAGGTATATCAAGGACAACAAATATGAAGAAATTCTATTTCAATTTTCTTGAGAAGAAGCCAACAACATTTTTTCCTTTAGGAGACTTTGGAGAATGTTGGAGAATGTTAGGGCTGAAGTGCATGTTGAAAACTAAATAAAGGTCTTGCGAATAGTACCCCTAGATAAGTATATGATTTGGCGATCTCGATATCCTCTCCTTTGAGAAAGAAATGGTAATCAAGGAGGATTTTCTTCAACATGTTGAAGATGATGACTTTGGTTTTTACCTAGGTTGACTGTCAACTGATGAATATCCTCCTTGATCATCATTTATTTCTCAAAGGAGAGGAGATTGAGATCACCATTTCTTTGGTTTTTCATGCTTCCTCCCTTCTTATGTGGAGCATGAAAATGCTTAATGGAAAAGGCTTGGCATCGTTCTTGTGAATGTGCATTGTAACTCTTTGTAAAAATATAGAATGTTTTAATTTTATTTTTCACTTCATTGATCTATTTTTAGGGGTGGAGTGGTACCCACAGCTCTTGAGGTGCAGGACGATGAATGTAGAAGTGATGATTGTTGGGTGTAGGAATTACACTTAAGAAAAATCCTCAACACTTAATTTTTCAACCCGTGGGATCTGTAAACTTAGAGAGGAAGCACAAGCAATGCCAGAGATGGTATGAATATTCCTAATATAAATCCCTACTTTATTTAAAGGAAATATTGCATAATCAAATTAAAAAGAGAAAAAGGAAACTTGAACCATCAAAATAATCTAAGACTGGAACAAGGAAGAGTGCATTTGCAAGAGGGAATTAAAGATAAAAGGAAATCACTCTAGCTAATTATTGTTTAAATAATGAGTTTGTGCTTTTCTTTACTAGAGACACTTAGCAGTCTCATCAAATGGGCCCTTAAACCTGCTCCTTCAGAGATTTCCTTCTTGCACTAATGTGTTCTGCACTATCCCAGTCTTCTTGCACTAGTGTAGGAACAGAGATTTATGCAGAAGGTATAAATTGTGTCTTTACTAAATTATTTTTACTTCATGCAAGGGCTTGAACTTTCTAGGTTCAAAGCACTTAGATCTTGTGGCAAGAAACTAGTTCTTGCACCGGATCAGAGCTTCCTGCGCTTAGCATTAATTCTTAAATTGAGTGCTTAATTATTGCAAGTGCTATTATACTGTTAAATCAAATTGCACACATAAAAATTGAATTTTTATGGTCTTAACAGAGTGTAGGAATAAATAAATAATAAATATAAATTTATCCTTTCATAAGCATTTAATGAAAGAAATAAGATTACAAGAAGTAGACTAAGAAGGCTTGCTGCATCACAACAGCGTGCACTAATGCAGGTTCACTTCTCCTGCTTGGACCAAGCGGTGAAAACCAATCAAACATAATTGCAGAAAAAGAGATATCACACCAACATGCACTAGTGCAAGGTTATTTCTCCTACTCAAACCAGGCAGAGGAAAACCAATCTAAAATCAAGTGCAGGAAAGGAAATTGCAGGAAAAGTAAATTTATCTACTTCACACAACAAATCCGATTCCACTCAAACAGGAATGTGTTTGCTTAAAATTAAATCACACTTGACAATGTAAACAAAAATTACAGGGAAACGGTAAATGGGGTAAACGTGATGGGTTGGCTGGGCCCTAACCAACCAGCACATTTCCCTTTTAAATAAGAATGTTGCTCAGTACCTTAATCAATTAATCAGCTCAAATACAGAAATGAAATTTTTGAAACATGAGGTGGAGCTCCCTTTTATTAATTCACTCAGACAATTGCATACATTAATACATCGTCCATCCCATATTCGGGCGATAACAAAATTCAACAACCTATTACCGCCTCTCTAGTTGTGTCTCTATTCTCTTCTGCTATCCAAAACTTCCCCTTAGTCTTATTTATATTCTACATTATATATATCTTTGGCCAAAGGCCAAAATAGATCATTCAACCAATTACATAACCAAACGCAAAATTTAGCTTTTCGGCCTTCAAAATTAAACAATTAGCAAAATTGGCCGTAGCCAATCTCTAGCTTTCATCCTTCACAGATTCGGTCTCGGCTGCCTTTGGGTCGATCTTGCTGTCATGGCTGAAGCTACTCAAAACAAGGCAGTGATCAAGGAGGTTTGGATCTACTGCAAGGATTTGTTGTGCTGGCAACATTGCAAGATCCAATCCTACTCTAGGACCAACGGTCATGATAATTACTCTAACTACCAAATAAACATTGGAGATATTGATAAGTTACAAAGAGTGATTAAAAGTAAGAAATCATGTAATAAATTATTAATTAAAGCTAAGTTGAATTAAAAGTATGAAAAATAAATTTTATACGAAATATGTCCCCGTGCCTGGACTAGTGCAAGATGAGGGTGCATTAAAGAGGTAAAACAGAGGTAAATGGTTATGATTTAGGAAGGGGAAAATGGAAAAAAGAGAGAAAATTAGGGGGCTAACATCCTCCCATCCCTAAGCT
This sequence comes from Pinus albicaulis, assembly GCA_034641835.2. NCBI lineage: Eukaryota > Viridiplantae > Streptophyta > Pinopsida > Pinales > Pinaceae > Pinus > Pinus albicaulis. Next base: position 757,610,679 of record CM076569.1, on the reverse strand, counting down.
ATTGTGTGTCCTCACACAACTCTTTACCTTTGCAAAAAAAACTTCAAAACTTTGAGCATTCCAGCTCAATCCTGCTCTGACATACTGACGTCAGCCTGCAATGCTTCAGACTTCTTCTTTCTAATGCTCTTTAGTTTCTTTGTCACCTTTTTAAGTCACTTGAAGCATTACATAGCTCAGTACTTCCAAAATCTAACTTCTCCTTTATTTTTCTAGATCTCCGTAGTTAATTATTCTTTACTTTTTTCTTTATCCTCCTGTGCTTTAGCTGTGAGTTGTTCTAAGTTCTACACTTGATGTTCTAGTTCACCTATCTGAGCTGTAGGAGTTACAAAATATTCTTCTTCCTCTATCACAATAGGGTTAGTATCTTCTTTAGGGACCTCAGTATCCCTTGAGGTTTAAGTAAACACTTCTTCCTCTTCTTCTTCTTCTTCTTCTGGTTCTTCTTCTTCTTGCACTGGTGCAGAAGGGGTTTCAACATCCTGTGGGGACTATGGTTCTTTGCCTAAACTAGATTATTCATTCTTTTTCTAGGCCTTTTTAATGAAATTAGCCAACATAGTTTCATCTTCGACCTCCACAAATTTTGCTGCGTCTACAAGGACTGATAGGTTTTTTTCTTCAGGGGTTTTTGCCTGTACTAGTGTTGTAGAAGGAGTCTCTTCAACATGTACACTAGTTGTCTTCTTATTTGGATATGGGGCCCTTTATTCTGTTGATTTTTTAGGTTGTTTCATTTTTTCGATGGTGCAAGAAGGACCCCCCTTTACATTCTTACTCGAACCCTTGCTTGTGCTGGCAAGGTCGTATGCCTCCTTTCCAGCAGCTATCTTTTTATGTAGCTATTTTAACAGCGCCTCCCAGGTCATGAATTTAACTTCTAATTGTTTCTAGACCAAAATATTTATCGGGCCATGGTGATATAACTTCTTTTCAGCCTAGTCTGCCCATCCATCCTGCACACCCTTGGCCATTTTCTCCAAGCTCTTAAGCAAAAAATGGGGGAAATTAATCCTCCACCGGGCGTGCCGGCCGACTTCCAAATGCTGCAACATCCTAAAATGGAACACAAAAGTGGGGGAATACCTTCCCTCATAGGTTATGAATTTCTGTAGGATGAAAAGGAGGTCCCACCACTGTCCCAACAGGGCACTATGCGGAATTCCTTTCTTCCAATCTACCTTCATCTTCTTGTCAATGACGAAATGCTACAATCGCTTCCTTTCTAGTTTCTGATTTTTAAACCACTACTCACCAGTATTTTCCAAGGCTGTCGCTACTGCTATAAACTCTTCCATAACCTCAAATTTTAGAGGCCCAATTTTTACTCGGATATTTTTTAAAATTATGGAAAACTGTAGAGCCACTTCACTGTTGTGCCCGTCAAAATTTTACAAGAATTGAAGAAAGCCCGAGTCTTGCAATAGTGCAAGACTATTGCGATACTCAACAGTCTGTTCTACCCTACTGAGAGATGAAGGTTTGCTTCGAACAAGCGGCATCACTGCTTAATGGTTATGAACAGTCAAGAATTTACATACAACACTGGAAAAATTGGTTCTTATAGATAGGGATCCAACCGTCCACCATCCCTTCCATCTTATCACCCATTCATTCCACTGAAATAGCCGTGGATGTGTGGCATCTCTGAGAGCGTGTCGGACTGGTGCTTGTGGCACAGTTTTAATGGCTAGGTGAGGTAATCATTACGAGTGAAGGACATCTAGGATTATGGCGGAAAGGGGAAATTATATCCAAGAAACGGTTAAACACTTACACACTCCTTCATAATTCAAAAAAATAACTTTAGCATTCATTAAAAAATGATCATGATTCTTAACTTAGAAACACCTTGTACTTTACATAATTTTATCCTAGTTAATATGATAGCACAAGTACTCATCGACTAAGTGAAAGGACTTCTGATAAGCTTTCATGATGACCACCTTCCTATGAGGTATGCTATGAAAAGAACAAATTGTAATATGTTTCTTACAGGGTGCATGCTTGCACCGGTCTGCTTGCACTTCTTAAACTGTGATATTCTATTGGTACCATTCTACTTGCATTATTATATAGGATGACATGCTTGCACTAGTGCAAGCATAATATCTGAAAAAAGAACAGGGAAAAAATATAGGCTGGACTTCTGACATGGCTTCCTCAACTTATACTAGAAATTTGCTTCTCACTTTCTTGATGCTTCAGAGCATATCCTTTTTCTCTTTGTGCATGAGATCCTGCAATGAATTCATGAGCGAACAAACAATTGGGAAAAGTGAAATTTTAGAATGGGAAGGAATTTTGTTATAGGGATTCCAGGAATAATACCACAAGAGGGGATAAACAGAAGTGCTATAGGGAAAAAAAATCAAGGGTAAAGTGGGGTTTTACGAAACGGACAGGGTAAATTCAGAAGAATATGTGAAGGTTAATCATTCTAGGATTGAAGAAGAAAACTGAGGGAATATTACGAAAGTGGAATATGAAGAAAGGCATAAAATTTTCTGGAAAGGTCTGCCTACACTGGTGACAGAAAAATAACTGCAGCAAGAGTTAAGCATTTCTTGAATAAAAATATCCATGCTAATTACCCCAATTGTATAAAAGTTGGTTCTATTGAACCTAATTTTACTTGATGGTCACTAGCATATCTAAATATCAAGCAACATTCTCTTTTTATTAGAAATTTTTGATCTTCCTGCCAGCAAGCTGGTTTTCAGGTTGATCCTTTTGCAATCATGTCAGCAAATTGATTTTCATAATTATAAAAAAATATTTTTTCTTTACTTTTTATTTAAAAAAAAAATTGTATTTTAAAGTTTATTTTTTTATTTTTTTTATTTTTTTTTAAGAAGAAGAAAAAATAATTTTTTCAAAATGTTGGTATTACCATTCACCACTACCATCATGAATTTCTCTGTAAAATATTTCCTGGCAAGTGGTTGAAAATACTTCTTTAATTTGTGTCGATTTACCAAGAATACTGAATTTTGTCCATCAATAGTTTTAACTTCTAATGCTCCATTCTCGAATACTCAGATCACTTCATAAGGTCCCATCCAACGTGTATGGAACTTCCCTTTAAAAATTTTAAATCTAGAATCATAACGGAGCACCCAATTACCTAGTTGGAATTGCTTTTTATGAATAGACTTGTCATGCCACCTTTTGCATTGCTGCTAAATTAGTATGTTCTGTTGAACAACATCACTACAAAATTAATCTAACTCATGTAATTGGAGAAGGCATTTTTGTTGTGCCTCAGAGAGATCTAGTCCTAACTAAACTGCAGTTCTGAAAGTTTTTATCTGGAATTCAATCGGTAACATAACCTGTTTGCCATATACCAACTCATATGGTGTATGTCCCATGTTATTTCTCCAAGTGGTTATGTATGCCTACAGAGCTTCTGGTAATATTTCAACCTAGTCTTTCCGATGCATATTTACTGTCTTTGTAATAATATACTCAATCACTTTGTTTGTGGATTGCACCTGGCCATTTGCTTGTGGGTGATACGACATGCATTTCCTGTGCCGAATCTTGTATTGCTCCATCACACCCTGTACCAGATTAGAAATAAAATGTGGACCATTGTTAGAAAAAATTTCTCTAGGCACACCAAATCTAGTAAATATTTTAGTAAAAAGAAAATGAACAACTACTTTTTCTGTAGCAAAGGAAATAACTTTAGCTTCTACCCATTTTGTAAAAAAATCAGTACAAACCAAAATATGATTTTTACTTAATGACATTGGATTTATTGGCCCTATAAAATCAATAGCCCATTTTTCAAATGGCTCAATCATAACTTGGGGGCATAAATACATTTCATTGGTTTGATTATGCTGGCCCACTCTTTGACAGCTATCACATCGCCTGTCATACTATTTGGCATCCTTAAACAAGGAAGGCCAAAAGTAACTAGCACGAAATACTTTATATGTAGTCCACTTATCAGCGAAGTGACCTTCACAAGGTTCATCATGAGCATATTTCAATATGTCAAACACTTCCTCCTCTCTTACACATACACGGATAATTAGGTCTAGACCAGTGTAAAAGAGATCTCCTTGAATCCAGGAGTATGCAACACTTTTATGAATAATATTTCGATTTTCATGAGAAGACAAGTGGGGGGGTGTTTTCCCAGTAACCAAGTAATTAGCAATGTTACAAAACCACAGAGAATCTTTTGGCATAGCAAAAATATGTTTTTTAGTATGAATCTTGATTCAGAGCGTACGAAAAAATACAACTTTAGCTACGCATAACAAACATCCCTAACAACATAAATGACTGCTAATATCTTCAGATCTGCAGTTATATGATCAAGACAAATGCTACAAAATTCTATATCTATGCATTAGAAGACATTAAACAGTAGAAAAAACAAAATTTACTCCATAGGTCCAATAAACAAGACAAGAATATATCCAATGAAATTTTTATTAATGGCACCTAGGAGGAAAACACAAGAGGGTGTTCTTGTTCTCCTCAATGGGATGGGTTCTTTTAAGTCCTCAGCACTTCATATTTAGAATTCCTCTCTCTTGATGGTGGAAAACCCAGACAAAAATGGAAAAATATGGCTATGATGGTGGATCAATAGCCAGACCAAGAGTTGAGGTCCAGAGTGATCTTTAGGTAAGAAAAGGTGACAAATGAATGGGAAAACCCTTCTATTTATAACAAAATATTGATTTAGTCTATATATTGGTGCATAATGAAAATATTATTAACCAAATCAAGATCCAACTTTTATGGAATATTTTATTATATTTGTTGGGGGGAAAAGGAATTTGACTTGAGTCAAATCCCCTTATTTGTAAATAATAAATAAATAAATGATTTATTTATCATTTTAAGGATATGATTAAGTAATAATAAATAAATAAATGATTTATTTGTTATTTTAAGGATATGGTTGAGTAATAATCAAATAAATAATGATTTGTTTAATTATTTAAGGAAGGTGTAGTCATATTTAACAAAGAATATTATTTAAGTTATGTTTAATTTGTTATTCTTAGAAAGTAATAAGATAAATAATGATTTATCTAATTAATTTTCTTGTTTTGGGTTAAATATAACCAGGAATATTAATTAAATTGTTGTTTAAATAATTATTCCTTGAGGAAAAAACAAACAAATATGGATTTATTTAATGTTTCCCCATGGGGTTTCCTATTTAGACCATAAACAACTTAATAAATGGTGTTTACTAAGCTATTTTTCATAACGAATGCGATTTTACTTGGGGTAAAATTGGTGTTACTTGGTGTACTTGGGTCCATCTAATAACAATGGATTAGATGACCAAAAAATGGTGTAATAGATTGCCCCCCAGTATGCAAGCATTAGGAGCTAATCGTATGATCGAAGTACATTGTAAGAACTCAATCACTAGACAACAACAGGGAAGTCAAAGAGAGAGGATTGTAAGGTAGACCAAAGTGCTAAAAGAACTAGACCCTGAGGAGGTGACTTGCAGGTTCGACAAGTCTTTTTGATAAGTGATTACCTGCTATAGGCGGTGGGGGAGGCATACCTATGCCCACCGAGGCAATAGTACAAACAATAAGGCGTCCGGAAAACTACGAGATGACATAATGCTGGAATAAACATGAGCCAAATAAACAACACGATAATGAATCCCACATACATATTGTGCCTAGGATAACAGCCAGGACTTTGTACAATAATATCTTAGTACATGAGATATGAAAACAACCCAGATGCCCCTGTAAACAGGAAAGGGCTCTGAAAATCTGACTAATATATGCAATCAAGAAGGTGTTGCAAGTGACTGCGGTTGGTATCATCAAATCTACGGAGTTGCATCGAAGGCTGAAGTGAGGAAGTCATCCAAGTATGTGGGGGGCTACCTGTAGGGCCACCCCCTCATGAGGGTTGAGACATCTCACACACACCCGGGAATCACTGATGTCAGTTTTTGCATCACTGAACCATCGAGTATACGGATCTCGATCATAATGAAAGGAGATGGAGTTGAGAAAAAATGAAATCAATGAGCAATAAGGAGTCCCTTTGCCTGATCCGAGGCACTGAACAAGAGTGGAAGCTGGAACCAAGGTACACTGCCCTCTAGACCTATCTTCTAGAATGAATGAGCTGATGTCAACAGAAGGAGGTCCACCATAGGTGAGGCAATAAAAGATCCTCAACTAAGGCATGAGAGAAAATATTAGAGTGACTGACAAACTAAAACCAATAATGATGATGCAATAGGGGGGACTGAGTAGCGAACGAATGACTTCCTTTGTTAGAACATAAATGGAATCGATGGCCTGGCAGTGAGTGGCAAAATATCATGAGGGATAGGGACAGTGGGACTAAAGGTCATAGCATGCGACACGAGAGAGGGACCAAGCAATGAAGGATGAAAAATTATAGTTGGATGCAAAGGGACTCGAGATAGATTCCATGAAAGCAATGATGACTCAACTCGAATGCTCTAAACAAGGGTGACTTGATGGTGCTGCCACACATGTAAAGGGTCCAATGGGGACCATAAAAGCATGAGTACAAGATGGTAACTCATGAAGAAAGTCTACATGAGCGTGGAAAAGTATGAAGGCAACATGGTGCCCCCAGTACAAGTGTTACAAGTGAAGAAACTCGATTTTAAGGAAGGGTGAAGTGGTGCTTCTTGGGAAGATGTGTCCCGATGAAGTAGCACATCACTAAAAACTAAAAAATACCCATTTGAGGGCTTTCCAATGGTATATATAGTTCATCAAACTTGTTGATAATGCAGCAAGATGATGGGGCTTAGTGAAATGAAGTCGCCTTCACTAAGTGGGCCCGCAGGCAAATTCTGGCGCAAAATCTATTTTTAGACTATGTCTATTTTTAGACATATGGAGCATGGTTCGGGGATTCCAGTTTGAGATTCTTGGAGCATTGTTCATGTTGGTAAAAATAGATGAGACTCTATTTTTAGGTCGAAGAGGTCGAAGTCTATTTTTAGACTGCCTCTCCTTAAAACAGGGAAGTCAAATATTATTTACCCTTAATAATATTTAGACTATAAACAACAGTTTACTCTCTTGGAGCACTTCAGTTCGAGCTACAGAAGTGGCTCATGCATATGATAGAGGAATCACGTGGTTCCCAAGGGTTTGATGGCATCATGCATGGTTGACTTCAGTTGGACTTCAGTGGCAGAAGTTTGGAGGAGTTAATGAGACAGATAGTGGAGTTGTGTTCTGTTTATTTTAGTTGAACTAGTTGAGATTAGTTTAATTAGCTAATCAATTAGTTATGAGTGGATTGAATTAAATATTATTTAATTCATTAATTAGTAACTCATTATTCAACTCAAGAACACATCAGTTCACTACAGTGTATGATCAGTTCAGTGGAGACCAGTGAAAGAAGTAGATGAAAGGGTGGAGTTAGCTATCAGTTGTGACTATATTGTTGCTATTTGCAACACACAGATAGGAGGAGTAAGCCCATGAGGATTGCGCAGTTCAGGCTGGTGGTTTATCTATATAAAGAGGCCATCCCATAGCATTGAAACACGCAATAGAGGCAAGGCAATTAGTGGTGAGTTTTGAACCAATAACCTGTTCAAAACCAAGCTAGTTTGTGTGTAACTTCATGAGATAGTACTGAGTACTTGTGAGGAGTATTGTATTGAGTTAGTTACTTGATTTCTCCATTATAATATACACAATAGCTGCGGGGTTTTCATCTATAAGCTTTCCCCATACATACTGTGTTAATGTGTATGATGATTTGATGTGTTATCGCTTGATTTTATTTCCGCATGTGTGATGATCTGAGTTGGGTTGAGTGGAAGAGATTATGTGTTGTGTACGAAGTTCAAATAGCATGTGACCAAGATATTCTTGGTGGATAATTATTCATTATTCAGAAAATTTCTACATGGTATCAGAGCTATTGAAGAAGATATTGATCATCACAGTGATTACAAACTTATTTCGGTAGACAGAGTCTGCATGCGGGCCAGGTAGCCTCCGGATTCATCTTTCTTCAGAAAGTGAAAGGTTTGGTAAACGCCCCTTGCAGTCAATCTCTGTGCTAGAAATAATTTGTTCTCACGATCTAGAGTGACTGAGCTTTGAGGTGGAATTCGAAATTTTGCAGCAGTTTTGTTTTCTTGGTGCCAGTGTTGAAAATGTATTTCAATGGTTTGCGACTCGAATATGCTCTTGAAGGAAGTTCGAATTATGTTGCATGGAAGGATCGCATGGAGGAAGTATTATAAGATAATGGTCTGAAGGATTTCATAGATACGGATGTCCAAAATCCCACTGATCCTGCTGAAGTTGAAGTATGGCAAAAGAAGATGGCGAAGTGTCGAAGGATCCTATTGGAGGGTGTCAAGGATCATATTGTATCCAGCCTGCATGGAAAAGCTACTCCATATTTAATGTGGAAAGCTTTGACAGATCTATTCCAGAGTAAGAGTGACCAAAGGAAGTTGGCGCTCAAAGATAAGCTCAGGAACATCAAGATGGAGAAGGGCGACAGTATCGCCAAATACCTCACGAAGTTCACTCAATGCAGAGATGAACTGGGAAGTGTGGGGGTTACTGTCGATGAAGAGGACATGGTCGACCTGGCTCTCCTTGGTCTTCCGAAGGCTTGGCACTCATATCAAGATAGTGTCAATGGTCGGGAGAAGCTGCCGGGATGGGAGCGCCTTTGAGCGGATCTCATGCAGGAGGAGATAAGGAGGACTACTCGAGATGGATCTTCATCAAAGGGAGCTGATGAAGAAAACTGCGCTTTGGTGGCCAAAGCAAAGAAGGGGAAGGGTAAGAAAACCTCTCATTCTGGTGCAAAGGGCAAGAAGCAGGATATGGCGAAAGTGAAGTGTTTTCATTGCCATGATCACGGACATTATGCTACCAATTTTCCAAAGAAGAAGAAGAACAAGCAAGCGGGAAGATCTGCAGATGGAGAAGCTTTGGCTTCACAGTTCGAGCTTGAATTTTCACTGATCGCATGCTTGGTTTCAAGTGTGATGGGATCGGTATGGTTCTTGGATAGCGGTGTGTCATTTCATATGACGGGAGATCGGGATTTGTTCTCAGATCTGGAGGACAAAGATTTGGGTGTGCACATCGAGATGGGCGATGATGGTAGATACAGTGCGACTGGTATCGGTACCATATCCTTTCAGAGGGAGTCTGGTAAACCCTTTGTACTGAAGGATGTCATGCATGTACCTGGATTGAAGAAGAACCTGATTTCAGTAGCGATGTTGGAGGATAAAGGGTATGATGTGGTCTTCAGCGAAGGAAAAGCCTTCCTGCGCAGTAAGACTACTGGAGAGACCCGGAAGATAGGGGTTCGAACTCAGAACCTTTATCAGTTGCAGGTAGATGACTGCGCAGCTATGGCATGCAAGGCTGGAGATGTGGTGAGCCGGGATGATGAGGGCGAACTATGGCACGGGAGATTGGGCCATCTTCACCATGGAGCTTTGAAGATTCTGCAGCAGATTTCTACTGGACTTCCTAAGGGCACCCTTGCGCAGTCAGATCAGTGCAAGGGGTGTACTTTAGGGAAATATGTGAAAGCCACCTTTCACGAGAAGGATAGTCACGCCACGACGATCCTTGAGAGAGTTCACACAGACGTGTGTGGTCCTTTCTCAGTTGCTTCGATAGCAAAGCACAAGTATTATGTGATCTTTGTTGATGATTTCTCTCGAAAGTGCTGGATCTTCTTCATGCAGAAGAAGAGCGATACATTCGCGAAGTTCTGTGAGTTTAAAGCACTGGTCGAGAAGGAGTCGGGGAAGAAGGTGACTGCTCTAATGAATGATAACGGTGGTGAATTCATCTCGGCTGAATTCAAGGAGTTATGTAGCGCAGAAGGGATTCGGAGAGAGCTCATCGCACCCCATAACCCACAGCAGAACGGGGTGGCTGAGCGGAAGAACAGAACGATTGTGGGTGTTGCACGGGAAATGTTGCATGATCAGGGCCTACCCCTTCACTTGTGGGCTGAGGCATGCAATACAGCAGTGTATGTGCAGAACCGTTGTCCTCACAAGGTTCTTGGCATGAGTACACCAGAGGAGGCTTATTCTGGCAAGAGGCCTGATATTTCCCATTTGCGGATTTTCGGTTCTCCTGTCTACATGCATGTGACGAAGGATGTGAGAAGGAAGCTGGATCCAACTGCTGAGGTTGGAATATTTGTGGGGTACACTGATACACCTCATAACTATCGGGTGTATGTGCCAGACAGTCGCAAGAATGTTGTGCGACGGGATATAAAATTTCAGGAGGAGAAAGCCATGCAGTGTTCGCTTGAGAGGGAGCTACACTTGCATGCAGATGAGGAGCTGTTAGTTCCTAAGGAGGAGCTTACGGATGTGGATCAGCCACAAGAGGAGGTTCAGGAGGTGGAAGAAACCACCCAGGCAGCGCCAACCATCAGAGGGCGCATGCGCACTACAGAAGCTGAGCGACTGGCTCGGGATGCAGAGAAGGTTGTAGGACCACCTCCAGCACAGCGCAGACAGAGACAGTCACCGGATCGGTACACTGGATACATGGCTCTTATGAGTCAATGTGTTGTGACAGAGCCATCCTCTTTTGAGGAAGCTGTGGAGGAACCCGCATGGGTTGATGCCATGATTGAAGAATATGATTCGATCATCAGGAACAGTGCATGGGAGATTGTCCCAAGACCGGTTGGGAAATCAGTTGTGGGTTCGCGATGGATCTACAAGGTGAAGCAGGCGGCTGACGGGAGTGTGGAGAAGTACAAGGCGAGATTTGTCGCCCGTGGCTTCTCACAGATCGAGGGGATTGACTATGAGGAGACTTTTGCACCTGTCGCAAGGTGCTCTTCCATACGGACGATCCTTGCTCTCTCAGCGCAGATGGGGTGGCACATTCATCAGATGGATGTGAAGACTGCGTTCCTCAATGGAGTTATTGAGGAAGAAGTGTACATAGAGCAGCCTGAAGGTTTTGAGATCTTCAGCAGTGAGTCGCATGTGTGCCGACTCAAGGGAGCACTGTATGGGCTGAAGCAAGCACCTCGTGCTTGGTACACTCGGATAGACAGCTACTTCACCGGGCTTGGATTCTCCAAGAGTGAGGCGGATCCAAACCTGTACCAGATTGTGGTGGAGGGGAAGCTGTTGATCATCGTACGGTATGTAGATGATCTGATTTTGACTGGCGACGAGCAGTTGATACTTTCATGCAAGGAGGATCTTGCACGAGAGTTTGAGATGAAGGACCTGGGCATCCTTCATTATTTCCTGGGATTGGAGATTTGGCAGCGCAGTGGAGGACTGTTTGTTTCTCGGGGCAAGTATGCCCGGGAGATTCTGGAGAGGTTCAACATGCAAGGCTGCAAGCCTGTTGACACTCCTCTTCCTGGTGGTTGGAGGAAGGAGGATGCTACTTCAGCGGAGGTAGTGGATGCCACTGTCTATCGACAGTTGGTGGGGTAGCTTATGTATCTGGTCAATACACGACCCGATATATGCTATGCAGTTAACCAGCTTTCGCAAGCTATGGTTAAGCCTACCAAGCTCTTTTGGAAGGCGGGCAAGCATGTATTGCGCTATATCAAAGGCACATCGGGATATGGTCTATGGTACAGACAGGAGGATGGAGTGAAGCTTTCTGGTTTCACTGATGCAGATTGGGCAGGGAGCCCAACAGACCGGAAGAGCATTTCTGGAGGATTTTTCAGCATTGGGTCGACAGCAGTTTCCTGGTACAGCAGGAACCAGAGATTCGTGGCACTCAGTTCAGCAGAGGCCGAGTACATGGCAGCTAGCTTGGCTGCATGTGAGGCTATTTGGATGAGGAAGATCCTCGCAGGTTTGTTCAGGTTGCATTTGGAGCCTACAGTGATCTACTGTGATAACCAGAGCTGCATCAAGCTCTCGGCTAATCCAGTTTTTCATGATAGGTCCAAACATATAGACATCAGGTACCATCACATCAGAGATTGTGTTCAGCGGAGGATCATGATGCTTTCATATGTTCCCACGGAGGATCAGGATGCCGACATCCTGACGAAGGCGCTCACCAGGGGCAAGTTCGAATTCCACAGAGGCAGGATAGGGATTGCAGATAATCCATATCTTGCTGAGAGGGAGTGTTGAGAATGCAGCAAGATGATGGAGCTTAGTGAAATGAAGTCGCCTTCACTAAGTGGGCCCGCAGGCAAATTCTGGTGCAAAATCTATTTTTAGACTATGTCTATTTTTAGACATGGAGCATGGTCCGGGGATTCCAGTATGAGATTCTTGGAGCATTGTTCATGTTGGTAAAAATAGATGGGACTCTATTTTTGTGACCTATAGGTCGAAGAGGTCGAAGTCTATTTTTAGACTGCCTCTCCTAAAAATAGGGAAGTCAAATATTATTTACCCTTAATAATATTTGGACTCTAAACAGCAATTTACTCTCTTGGAGCACTTTAGTTCGAGCTACAGAAGTGGCTCATGCATCTGACAGAGGAATCACGTGGTTCCCAAGGGTTTGATGGCATCATGCATGGTTGACTTCAGTTGGACTTCAGTGGCAGAAGTTTGGAGGAGTTAATGAGACAGATAGTGGAGTTGTGTTCTGTTTATTTTAGTTGAACTAGTTGAGATTAGTTTAATTAGCTAATAAATTAGTTATGAGTGGATTGAATTAAATATTATTTAATTCATTAATTAGTAAATCATTATTCAACTCAAGAACACATCAGTTCACTACAGTGTATGATCAGTTCAGTGGAGACCAGTGAAAGAGGTAGATGAAAGGGTGGAGTTAGCTATCAGTTGTGACTATACTGTTGCTATTTGCAACACACAGATAGGTGGAGTAAGCCCATGAGGATTGCGCAGTTCAGGTTGGTGGTTTATCTATATAAAGAGGCCATCCCATAGCATTGAAACAAGCAATAGAGGCAAGGCAATTTGCGGTGAGTTTTGAACCAGTAACCTGTTCAAAACTGAGCTAGATTGTGGGTAACTTCATGAGATAGTACTGAGTACTTGTGAGGAGTATTGTACTGAGTTAGTTACTTGATTTCTCCATTATAATATACATAATAGCTGCGGGGTTTTCAGCTATAAGCTTTCCCCATACATACTGTGTTAATGTGTATGATGATTTGATGTGTTATCGCTTGATTTTATTTCCACATGTGTGATGATCTGAGTTGGGTTGAGTGGAAGAGATTATGTGCTGTGTATGAAGTTAAAATAGTATGTGACCAGGATAGTCTCGGTGGATAATTATTCATTGTTCAGCAAATTTCTATAAAACTGAGCTACAGTTTGGCCACAGCAGGCGAAAAAAAACTCAAGGGTTTTCTTTTAATAAGGCGTTTTCCCTCCCAATTTACTCATTCGCTGGTGGAGCTATGGTGAATGTAGTGTGGAGAGAAGGCCCTAAATATTGTGGTGATTGTAGCAGAAAAATCAACCATTGGAATAGAGATTAGTCAGTTGCAGGTAAGAGGCCTAATCCTACTCTTTCATTTCAGTGGATTGAAAAATTAGTTTAGGTACCCAGAGCTCATGAACAGGCCAGGTCGCACTTTTTAGGGTCTGCTCTGCGACCTGGGTAGTAGGTCCTAGGAAGAAAATTGCGACCTATCCTAGAAAATGGCTTGAATAGTATGACTTGTGAGAGAAAGGGGTTTTTAGTTTTTTTTTTGCTGAGATCTGGGATTTTTATGGTTGAGGGGCATAGGTGCCCCCAAGCATGTTGTGGACATGCCGAAATGCATTTAGAAAAAGGTAAATCTAAACACATTTTAATGATGTGGTGCACCATTTGTTTTCGGTATGGTTATGTAGTTTGAGAAAGGAAATAGAAGAATACCAATCTCTTTTGGTACTGCATATATGAATCAAATGGACTTTAAGTCTTCAGGTTGGCATACATGGTGTTACTATCCCAAAGAGAGGATTTTGAGATAATGAACTGATGTTCTCCCAAAAAACCAATAGGTTGGTTAACCACAATGTTTATGAGACTGGGTTGTTGATGTAATATGAAGGAATGATGAGGGGTATCATCCCTAGAGTGATCTGAAGTGATACGGGACTCGATATATTCTTCTAAATGTGGAAGAATAAAGGGAATAGAGTTGACACGACTAGATTCAGTAGGAGAGTTGTGGAGAATTGCTTCTCCTAGTCTCTCAAATATGGGTGCCCCCTTACCCAAATATTGGGTGTCAATATGATGGCCACAAGGTGCATCTGGTTCGAATGCATGAGTTCGATGTAAGGGGGGATAGATAAAGTCATGGGTGGTGACTGCTTCCACAATGTCATCATCATAATAGAGGATGGGGTGACTGGTGAAAGAAATACCATCTGACATGGCAAAGCTAACTGACTCATCATCATGAGGAGAGAGGTTCACATGCGCATCGTCACAAGTGGTGACAGATGAATAATCAGATAAGGATCTATCGATGTTGAGCCCAGGGTGATCACTGCAGGGAGGTCAAGCGAAACATCAAGGGAAGCCTCCAAGGGGACTTCTACCAAGGGTCTCATGGATGATGAAAGGTATAAAATGGTGGGTGAAGGATCCTTCATATCGACATTAGGAGGGGGAATGTCAATGGGAGCATTCGTGTCCTCTAGTTTTGCTGAAGAAAAATGCACAAATAAGGGAGCCGTGGACTCATTACGCTTGGCCTCGAATTGGCGAACTGCTTCCAAAGATGAGTGGTACTCTTTAAGGCAGGGATAGAGGTGAGTATAATGGCCATGGAAATCACACAAAGCGCAAGGGGGATTTCTGTGCAAAGGCTTGAGTTTTGGGACTGAGTCCAGTATAGTGACATATACCTCTAGGATATCAGAATCCGGAAATGCCTCATTGACCATGGACTTAAGGTGAGGCAACTACAGAAAAGTATGGGTGGCGTGGCTGGCGACATCACACAAAGAACATTGGATGGTATGCTTTTGAGGCCGAAAATGGGCAGGGTTTTTTGGGGCAGCCTTGTCCTTTGGTGCCCCCTTGTGAGATTTTTCCTTCTTACGCGAAGAAATCGCAACGGGAGGTGGTTCCTGTTGAGGTGAATGAGGCACTGTTGTGGCAGGGGAAGTCATAGGTACCACTTGGACCGAGGTCAAAGCAAGTTAAGGTTTGGGTTGACCAGGCAGGGTAGTAGCTGGAGGATCGAGGTACCAGACGAGAATCCCAAGGGTAAGGTTAGGAAGAGAGAGGGTGTCCATAACAGGTATTGTGTATACTCCTCGCGGGGGAGCTAGGAACAATATCTGACCAGAAGGGTAATTACTAGGCGGGACAGCTCCAAGATGGTTAAGGCCTGGTTGAACTGTTCTAGGAGGGTAAAGGGGGTCATGAGTACTAGCTGAAGGTGAAGGGCTAGGAGAAGAAGGTTTAGAAGGCTGATCAGAGGAAATCATGAGAATATGGTAATCAAGGGAGCCAGATGGAAGAGGTTGAGTGGCCATCTAACCTTCACGTGATTGGGTAGCCACAAATCCCTGCTGTGTATCCACCTACGCCTGAGGGGGTGGTGACTGCTATTGTGGGGGTTGAGACGGCGAGGGGGGGTGATGGTGCTGATGCTGGAGGAGCGGGAGCGCCAAGCTAAGGATACAGATAATAAGGGGGTTGGACAATAGTGTGGTAAATAGGAGGTTAGGCCAAAAGAGGAGGCATGTCGTATCCTATATATGTGCTACCAAGAGGGGGAAAAGTGTAGGAGGTGTTCCCCCCCCCCAAAGGAAAACCATAACCCATGGGAGGTTGAGCGTATGGATGAGAGAGAGCTCCAACGATACCGCCAGTGGCATGAGGTGCCCTCGGTGCATTGGCACCATTGGGTCTGGGGAGATCAGGTAGAACAGTATAAAAATAACCCATATGAGTGTATATCAGGTAGTATTTTAACACCATTTGGAGGGTAGCTTCTTTAGTTTGAGGAAAATGCGAGGCGACATATTTCCCAATAGGAGGCAAGAGAGATCTAAGGAACTAGTCTATGTAGACATGGTCTTTGAAGGTAGGGGATTGGCATGGGCTCTTTCTTCTCCGAAATTCTCGGACATGATCGGATAGGTGGGTCGTAGATGATTGATGTAAAGAATTCAAAAGTTCGATACCAATGTCATAATGAAGGGGAAGCTAGAAGTAAGATAAAAAAGCCCAGGCAAGACTCACAAAGGTGGTATGAGAGGAAGTGGCTTGATCAACATACCACTTAGAAGCTTCACTTGTAAGCGTTTGTTGGAACATCCGAAGACGGACAGAGTCATCGGTAATGGAGTTAGATGAACACCACATGTGGAAAGATTGAACATGATTTGAAGGATCTTCTCTAGCAAGGCCTTCAAACTTTGGGATGTCAGAAGGGAGTTTTGTCTGCATAGCAGGCCAACAAGCGTCATGGTGTATAGGGTCATTTATCAAGTGGTCCAAATCAGGGAGGTTGAAGCCTACCGTGAAGGGGAGCAAGGGTGTAGTCAGGGTAGCATTCGTTGTGGTCCCACTAGTGGTATTCCCAGCCTGAGGACTGGGGTTACCACCAGCAGTAGGTCTTGCACCAAACATGATGAAGGTGTCAGGGGGAGAACTGAAGGAGGAATGAGAAGGAGAAGCCAAAGGACCCGAAGAAGAGTCGGTGTGGGGACTCGGTGGAGGAATAACTTGACCCATATGTGGAGGAGTAATTATTCCTGCCGGAAACTGAGGATGAAGGCCAATAATTCTCTAAGATGAATTCCTTGGTGGTCCAATGATGACGACACAAACTCGGCACAAAGGAAAAAGAGACCGACAATGGCTAGAGGGTGCAGGATCAACTGATTACAATGTTTTAGAGCCTTTTCTTGGCGGTGTTAACCAAGCCCTTTTTTTCTTAGGGTGTGTGTGTAAAAGTGTGTAAATTTTAATTTTTAAGCCTAGACATTTGTAGAGAAAAATAAAAAGTGTGCTACATGGTTGTAAATAAACCTGCAAATGACAGAATATAGGCCTGCAAAAACAGAAAATAAACATCTAATAATGAAATAATCTAAACCCAAGGTGGTGGGCCTCTCAACAACTAGTCTATAGGTGAGTAAAAAAATAATCAAAACAAACAAAAAAAAATATAATAGATCTAAGGTTAAGAGAGACAGGGATCTAAAAGACAATATGCTAGAAAGTGGTGCAGGAAACAACAACAAATTAGAGGAAAAATTGTTGTAAAAATGGTGGTAAAAGGCCATCTCCTGAAGGGAAACATAGTGAACCCTAGAGGAAAACCAAAAAAAAGCTAGATGAGATCATTTGGATGGATAAAAATCCAATCTAAAGTAGATCTGAAGGTCAGGTATTAGATCTGAAACAATGGCTGAAGACTCTGAAATTTCAGACAACCCGCAACAACAAAAACTCTTCCACAAAAAGTGGAGGGTTCTGAAGCCCTAGGGGGTTAGTTTCCCACTTACTTGAGTGAAACAGAACAATTACAAGTCCAAAATGAGCAGAGATGGAGGTCAAACAACCCTAAACAGAGGCTCAGAAAAACCCAGAAAACTTTCAAAAAAAAACCTGCAAAAAGTCTAGGTCTCAGTTTCTGACATATTTTCAGCAGAGGTCACACTTTTTGAGCAGTAAAGTGTGCCCTAAAGGTCCAGGTCACAGGTTTTGGGTGAAAAAGTGTGACCTGCACTTTCGGCACTCTCAACGGTACGTTTCAAAAAAAAATTTCGTCTTAGTTGCGGCTGATGTCTATCACCTGCGCAATAGGTCCGAAAACACACAGAAGTCAGAATTTTTATTGTTTTAGGGTTTTATAAGTTAAAAAAAACATCAAGAAGAGAAAAAACAAGGGGATGAAGAGAAATCCTCGGGTTTGAAGCAGTTGGATATGCAAGAATCAGAAAAACGACAGCGGTCGTAATCTTAAACCCCAGTGGAGTTGCGAGTTGTTAGTATGAATCTTGATTCGAAGCGTACGAAAAAAGACCACTTTAGTTGCGCATAAAAAACAACCCTAACAATAGAAATGACTGTTAATATCTTCATATTTGTAGTTAGATGATCAAGACAAATGCTACAAAAATCTAGATCTATGCATTAGAAGACATTAAACAATAGAAAAAAAAAGATTTACTCCATAGATCCAATAGACAAGACAAAAATATATAACACAAGAGGGTGTTCCCTGATCTCCTCAATGGGATGGGTTCTTGTAAGTCCTCAGCACTTCAGATTTAGAATTCATCTCTCTTGATGGTGTATAAAACCCAGACAAAAATGGAAAAATATGGCTATGATGGTGGATCAATAGCAGACCAAGAGTTGAGATCCAGAGTGATCTTTAGGCAACAAAAGGTGACACTTCTATTTATAACAAAATATTGAGTTGGTCTAGATATTGGTGCATAATTAAAATATTATTAACCAAATCAAAATCCAAATTTTATGGAATATTTTATTATATTTGTTGGAGGGAAAAGGAATTTAACTTGAGTCAAATCCCCTTATTTGTAAATAATAAATAAATAAATGATTTATTTATCATTTTAAGGATGTGATTAAGTAATAATATATAAATAAATGATTTATTTATCATTTTAAGGATATGGTTGAGTAATAATAAAATAAATAATGATTTTTTTAATTATTTAAGGGAGATGTAGTCATATTTAACAAAGAATATTATTTAAGTCATGTTTAAATAGTTATTCTTAGAAAATAATAAGATAAATAATGATTTATCTAATTAATTTCCTTGTTTTCGGTTAAACATAACTAGGACTATTAATTAAATTGTTGTTTAACTAATTATTTCTTGAGGAAAAATCAAACAAATATGGATTTATTTAATGTTTCCCCATGGGGTTTCCTATTTAGACCAAAAACAACTTAATAAAGGTGGTTTACTAAGTTATTTTTCATAGTGAATGCGATTTTAGTTGGGGTAAAATTGGTCTTATTTGGTGTACTTGGGTCCATCTAATAACAATGGAATAGATGACCAAAAAATGGTGTAACAATGTTCATTCAGAAAATCATCATTAACAGGAGTTGCTTCACCAGGATTATCTAATCTAGAAAGAAAATATGCTACAACGTTAGATTTTCCAGGTCTATCAACAATAATAACGTTAAATTCCTGTAAGAATAACAACCACCTAGTCACACTACCACTAGTCAATGGTTTTCTCATCAAATATTTAATCGCGGAATGATCAGTATGTACAAATACTTCATATCCTGTATTATAGTGCCTGAACTTATTAATTGCAAAAATTTATAGCTAAAAGCTCTTTCTCTGTAACTGTATAATTTAATTCAGCAGAAGACAAATTCTTACTAATATAATAAATAGCATAGGATTTCATATTTTCCTCTTGTCCTGAAGCTGCGCCAATAGCCAAATCTGAAGCATCGGAGGAAATGTGAAACAGCAAGGACCAGTTAGGACCTCTCAAAACTGGTGCCTGTACCAAATTTTCCTTCAATGTTTCAAAAGACTGTTGGCAATCTATGGACCAAGAAAATTCACTATCCTTAGCTAGAAGTTGGAAAAGAGGCGCAACTATCTTACAAAAAATTTCAATGAATCTTCTATAGGAACCAGCATGTCCTAAAAAACCTCTTACTTCCCTTTGAGTTTTGGGTGCAGGAAGATGCAGAATGATTTCAATCTTTCCTAGATCAACCTGGATACCTTTACCAGAAATCAAATGGCCAAGTACCACTCCCACTGTGCACATTAATATACACTTCTTATCACTCATGGTGAGATGGGCTTCCTGACAATGGAGAAGTACTTTCTCCATATTTTTGAGAGCTTCTTGAAAAGAATCACCAAACACAAAAAAGTCATCCATATAAATTTCTACAAATTCTAGATCAACAGAAATGGCCATGATTTCCCTTTGAAAGGTAGCCGGGGCATTACATAAACTAAAGGGAAGCACTTTATAAGCAAATGTACCCCATGGACATGTAAAAGTAGTTTTATCCTAATATTCGGGTGCAATCTATATCTGGTTATAGCCACTGAAGCCATCCAAAAAGGAAAAATATTTCTTTCCTATGAGGGTATCAAGCACAAGGTCAATGAAAGGGAGAGGGAATTAATATTTGAGAGTGGCTTTGTTTAATTCTCGATAATCAATACAAATATTCCATCTTCCATCTTTCTTAGGTACTAGCACTAATGGAGAGACCCACTGACTGTCGGAAATAGGATAAATAAAACCGACATCCAAGATTTTCTGTACATATTCCTTCACAATATCTCTTAGAGCTGGATTCATTCGCCTATGGGGTTGTCAGACAGGTCGAGTTCCTTCCTGCATATAGATATGATATGTACAAGTTTTGGGAGGAAAACCCTTCATATCTTTATAACCCCAAACAAAGGCACTAAGATGGTTTTGCAACAAATTCACAAGCTGATCCTATTGAGATGAGTCCAAATCTGAACTAATATGCAAGGATTTACTAGGGATAATCTCAACAGGATTAGTGTCAAGCTCAGGAGTACTCAAGGGAGTGGTAAAATGCAGTGGCACAGAAGAATTAGAATCATGATTATCTTGAAAATCTAGGCATAAAATCTAGCTCAATGGCTCCAAATTAGGCATAGTGTCTAGATTATTCAGGAAATCTTGAATCTCATCTTCTTGTGAGGACCCTGTATAATGATGGATAAGGGAAATGGGCTGATTCTCCTCATCACTAATTTGATCCAACCATAAAGTATCTCGAAGGTCCTGAATGGATCTGGTAGGGGGTTATAAGGTAACTTTCTTCCTAAAATCTCTATGTGAAATATACATATCACCGAAATGACATCCAATATATGCATCGACCGTAGCAAGCCATGGTCGACCCAAGATCAAGGAATGTCCTCCTACTGGATTCTTTGGCTAAAGCAGAATGAAATCAACAAGATATTCCCAAGAATCTAATGAGATGATCACATTGTCCAATACTCCTTATGGATTAGTTTTAGATCTATCCACTAATTCAAGCACAGTGGGAGTAGGGAAAAGATGAGATAAACTAAGTTGATCCATGGTTTGCTTAGTCATGAAATTAATGGGTGCCCCCAGGTCTATAAGAACATTAGAGACAAGGAGATTACCAATCTAAATTGAGACAATAGGGTTTCCAAGATCAGTATATTTTTCCATAGACCCACATCCCGTCATCAACTCTGCTGCCCTACCAACAAATTGAATGGTTTGGGGTTCCACTCTCTTCCTCCTGGGATTCTTGAGACAGAGTTCCTTAATAATCTTGGTACAAATGGGGATCTCTTTAATGGCTTGAAGCAAAGGTATCTTAATGAAAAAATTCTGAAGCTCAGATGCCAAGCTAGTCTCAGAAATAGGCTCACTTCTTTCCATTACAAGCCTCTCTAGGAAGGGAGGCTGGTTGGAAGAAGATGGCAAGGATTCAGAGGGTAAGGGGTGCTTAGTGACAAATTTCGGAGAATGGTTAAGAGTTTCCTCTTCTCCTTTCTCTTCAACAATCACTATAGGTTGCTTTTGATTTTCTGATGTTACAGTCCTTCCCAATCTTAATTGAATATCATGAACCCCAACTAGAATGGACAAGTACTCGAATGGTAAAGGTGGGTTTGTAACATAGATCATTTTCACTACTTTATTATTGTTAGGATTGGGCATAGGTTGAGTAGGCAAATGAGGATGTCGAAAGGGTGGAGGTAAAGGCAATGGTGGAGTAGACTGACTCAGAAGTTGAGGAATTGAATAAGGTGTATGTGTAGATGGATATGACTACATAGGTGGCTGGTAGAAATATGGAGAATGAGTTGGCCCTCTCCAACCTTATTTTCGTGGTTGAGAAGGTTGCCCATGCTGATTTTGATTCCCATACTGCCACGGCTGATTAGTGTTAGGATAAGAATATACATGTGAATTATAACCAAGATAGTGTGGAGAAAATTCAGGAGCCATACCTGTACGTACCTAAGGCCTATTCCTTCTTGCTCCCATAGCATACAAGTATTCAACTTCAAGTTGTCCACTTGTAAATACAACTTTAAGTTCTGGTATAGAGGGACATTTTTTTGTGACATGGTATTCTGCACAAATATCACACTTATTAGTTTCTTTCAAATTAAGAGGACACTCTTTAGGAGGATGCTTGTCTCTAGATTTAGGACAGAAAATACATAATGACTCTTGTTCCTTCATGAGTTTTTTGCTAAAATTTTAAAGAGTCTAACCGTTTGGTAACAGTATTCATTATATCAATTTTCATGTCTTCCATTTCATTTTCTAGTCCAATAATCATAGCATCAGTAGATTCATTTTTTCTATTTTTATTTCGAGTTCCTCTACAGGATCTATACTAATTTCTTGAAAATTTCCTGCATAATTCACAAATTTGTTCAAAATTTTGCTAAGAAATATCACCTTGTCCTAACAGATTCAAATTATTTCTAGCATTATCAATAATTCCTCTTAAGAACAAGGTTCTAATAGTACTGGGATCAAACTTAAGTTTCAACCTTTGTAAAATATACAGAAATCTTTCTAGGTAATCTTCAAGAGTTTCGTCATCATCCTATATGATTGTAAAAATCTCATACTGCATGTCTCAAGTTTTGCAATATTCTTGATATGTAGACAAAAACACTCTCTTCATCTGATCCCAAGATTTTATAGTGTTTCCTCCTAACCCCATAAACCAGCATAGAGTTGAGTCCTTGAGCGTAACATGAAATAATCTTAACTTTTGAGCGTCAGTTGAATAATCATAACTTCTACATAGAATATCAAACTTGAATAGAAAATATTCAGGATCTTCATGAAATTTACCATGGAAATGAGGGAGAGCTGATGGTGGAATATTCTTCATTTGCGCCACAGTATCAGGATCCACAATTGGAAATACAAAAGTGGATTGTTCTCCACTTACCTAGTTTTCACTAGTCCCTTCCACATGATCTTCATGGTCCACCATTGTTTCCCTTTTACTTATACTGCTCTCAAGAGGCTGAACCAAACCTAAGCTATTGTCACCAAAACCCAGGTGGATTGTTCCTGCATGATGGGTTTGAATTGGATTAGGCTTCCTGCTTACAAAAGGAGACCCAATATGAGAATGTTTTTCAAAATTCTTTTGGCCCTTAGTGCGCTTCGAACCCTTACATTTTCTAGGCATTTATTTCAAAAAATAAAGAAAAATAACAAACAAATTCTAGTAAAAAATGTTGTAATAAATCAATTAACACCAATAAGATTCCTTCAAAGAAGTTTTTCCAAACAATACTGCAAAAATAAAGGAAAAAATTGTTGGAAATATTGTCATTGATGGTAATGGAGGCAGCAAAGACGAAGATAGAAAAAGAAGGCAGCAGATGCGAATATAGAGGATACGGGCAGAGATAGAGGAAGAAAATATAGAGGCGAAGTCGTTATCATAGCAGGAAATAAAGAGGCAAAGCGACAGAAGCAGCAGAGGTAGAGACACAACCGTTATTCCGAGAATCGCCCAAGCTGGCGAATATATATATGTGTGCCTTAATTCTAAGAATTACCCAACCAAGCGTTATATATATATATATATATATATATATATATATATATATATATATATATATATATATATATATATATATATAGAGAGAGAGAGAGAGAGAGAGAGAGAGAGAGAGAGAGAGAGACACAACCGTTATTCCGAGAATCGCCCAAGCTGGCGAATATATATATGTGCGCCTTAATTCTAAGAATTACCCAACCAAGCGTTATATATCTATATCTATATATATATATATATATATAAATTCTGAGAACCGCCTACCCCACTGGAAGATACGCTAAAGATTGGAGCGGTAATGTAATGCATATATATATAAATCTCATTCCGAGAATCGCATACTCCAACGGAAAAGTATATATTGCGCTTTATATACAAAGGACTATAGCATATATATATATAGCTGGCGGATATATATATGTGCGCCTTAATTCTAAGAATTACCCAGCCAGGCGTTATATATATATATATATATAAACATAAATTACGAGAATCACCTACCCCACTGGAAGATACGCTAAATATTGGAGCGGCAATGTAATGCATATATATATAAATCTCATTCCGGGAATCACATACTCCAGTGGAAAAGTATATATTTCACTTTATATATAAAGGACTATAGCATATATATATATCTATATATATATATATATATATATATATATATATATATATATATATATATGTATGTATAGCCATATGTAGTGCGAGATTCAAAGAACCAAAGTAACATAAGGCGAAACCTAGCGCGGCAAGGAAGAAGTGGAACTGTGACCGAGAGGAACAGTAACGGTGGTTTTGAGTTGAACGGTGGTTTTTATCGCACTATTTTTGCGGGTTGAGCGGTATTCAAGAGGTTGGCTCCGATTCCATAGAATGGGTGACACACGTCCCTGTACGACTCCACAAAACCACTTGTCACTGTGCGCCATCACGCGTTATTGTTCGACTCAGGATGCCCAACGATATGGTTGAACGCCGTTGATCTGGGAAGGGGTCATCGGACGGCGGTCACTTGCTATAGATTTGCGAAGGTTACCCAAGGTATGGTGTGCCATCGCGCGTTATTTTCCATGCAAGTTTCCCGAGTGATATCCGTCGATCATCAGAAGCCATGCAATGTGATGTCCGTTGTTGGATGTGGTAGATCGTTAATGCTAGGGCCCAGTCCAACTCGCAACTATTGAATGTTAACTCTCATGCCAGTTTACCGCGCGATGTCCATACGATCAGAGGTTGAAAGAGCGATGAATTATCCACCATTGGATCATGAATGAAGTCGCAAGTTGATAAACAAGGTATGGCGCACATATTGAATTGAACCATCGCATCGCAACCGTCGCAACCATCGCAACCATCACATCCTTCGCAACCATCGCAACCATCGCAACCATCGCATCCATCGCAACCATCGCAACCATCGCATCGCAACCATCACATATACTAATCGCTGGAGGATTAGTATATCGCATCGGAAAACATGGCAGGTGGGCCCCAAAAGGGTTTTTTATATGTTGAAACAGGTTTTATTATTTATGCCGAGAGTTGATTAAAAGGAAGTCTGTATAATTATGCTGAAGAATGAAAGTGGGTTATATATATATATATATATATATATATATATATATATATAAGGCATTGTTCTACATATATATATATATATATATAAAGTTGTTGCGATTGTATTAAAAAAACGTCGCGTGGTCTGTGGACCCACGGGCCTCGAATTAAGGTGGAGGGAGATTATTAATACAAAATGATTGCGATATATGTCTGTTCCACTTTCGGAACTCACCACATCAGCAAGACACTTACTGTGTGTAAAGGGTTCGAATATGCCCAGATTTAAAGTCAGTAATTACACTTATATAAAATGCATTGATATAAAAAGCATAGTTACACGTATGCAGCAGTTACACCATAGCAGAGGGAAGAAGAGAAAATAGATATGAAAAGAGATAAAACACGATCATAGAAAGAACGGAACACGATCAAAGAAAAGACAAAAAAGCAACGGGCAAAAGACTACATGAAGTTGAGTTGGAGTTCTCATTGTAATTTTAATGTAAATGTCTTAATCGATTTATATTGTTGTGATGCATTGGCAAGTCTCTGGAAGAGAAAAAATATCCCACTGTAATGTTAAATTGATACCTACAGTTATATTTATTGAATGAGCAGATAAAAGGAATGAGAAGACAAAAGCCAAAGAGTCATGACTGTTCACTCCAAATTCTTTGTGAAATACAAATAGTCATGTGAGGAACTCTATAAATAATATCAACTAGATATGCATAAGGGGTTAGAGAGAGTAAATATAGAGAATGCAGAGGATAGAAGAGTGAGGCAGAGAAGATTAAGAAAAGAACAACAGAAAGAAATACTACAGAACAGAGCTGATATCTGAGGTAAATCAGCAAACATTTTGTTTGATAAATTGAGGAAGTTGGAGCTTCCCTATCAAGTTGCAGCTTGATAGATGTCAGTTGTAGCTGGCTGAGGTTGGAGCCTCCTGTAGGTTGGTGCCTCCAGAAAATTGAAGGGAGTTGGTGCTTCCTTGCAAGTTGTAGCTTGCAGAATTGAGGTTGGAAGCCTCCTGTAGGTTGGTGCATGTGTAAAAACAGTGGTGTGAGGGAGTTGGAGCTTGCCTTTGCATCACAACAATAATAAGATGTGTTTTTCTCCCTTTATGGGTTTCCACTTATATCTGGTGTCTTTGTGCATGATGTTTATGTGTTGATCTGATTTATATCATCTGCTTAATACCTGTTGCTCTCATATTAAGTCTACTGTTATATTATATTAATACTTGTTGCTCACATTCTAAGATTACTCATATATTAAGTTGGACATGAAATGAAGGTGTAAATAAAGTTTAATGAAAAGTTTTAAAAGACCATGAATGTAGTGATTCACCCCCCCCCCCTCTCATTTAATTAAAGTTCAACAATTGGTATCGGAAGCAGTTTCCTTTGTACCAAGTCTAACAACGAAAAGGAGATCCTAGGTTCCCAAGATGGCTAGTAAAGAAGGATGCTCAACCAATAAAGCCCCTTTCTTTACAGGTGCAAATTATGCCTTTTGGAAAATCAGGATGAGGACATACATAATGTCTCTAGGAATAGAAGTTTGGGGTGCTATGGAATTAGGATATTCCCCGAAGGCAACTGACTCAGAGAAAGAATCCAAACAAGATTTTGTAGCTAACGCAAAAACCATGAATGCCATCTTGAATGGATTGTGTGAAGCAGAGTTTATCAAAGTAATGCACAAAGACGCTGCCAAAGAGATGTGGGATACTCTGGAGAACATCCATGAGGGAGATAAGAAAGTAAAGACTGCCAAACTTCAAGTCTATAGAGTCCAGTTTGAGAACTTAAAAATGAATGATGATGAAGACATTGACAGTTTCTTCCTAAAAGTTGCAGAAATTGTTAAAAATATGAAAGCTCTTGGAGAAACCATGCCAGAAAGTATAATTGTGCAAAAGATTCTAAGATCTCTTCCATCCAGGTTTAATCCCAAGGTGTCTGCAATAGAAGAAACATCTGATTGGGAGACATTGACCATGAACCAGCTACTTGGAAATTTAACAGCATACGAGATGAGGCTCCCACAGAAGAAGCCAAGTACGAGAGAGGCAACCTTTAAAACAAAAAAGAAGAAAGAAGAAGAGGAAGACATATGCTCTTGTTCGGATGAAGAAGAAGAAAAATTTGTCAAGAAACTAGATAGAGGTTTAGGTAAATACAAAGGTAAACTTCCTTTCAAATGCTTTAACTGTGGAAGAGTTGGACACTATGCTGCTAAGTGTCCTCTGAAAATGAGAATCAAGCTCAAGAGCCGGAGAAAAATAAATCAAAGAGCGGCGAGAGGAGGGAAAAAGTTCGTGGAAAATCCTTCTATGCTTAACAAGATAGCGATACGTACGAATACTTAGAGGAATCCTCCAAGTGAAGAAGGAACCTCACAAGATTCTTATTGATGACCATAGAAGAGAACTTGAAGGTCTCCTGCTAGAAGATGAAGAAGAAGAAGGTGAAGTCGACCTTGAGGGGGAGCTAAGTATACAGAAGAAATTAATAGACTCAAATTAGAATACGAGGAAGGAAACAAAGGACATTCTCCTCGAGTATGTACGAGAAGAACAAAGAATTCAAAAGTCCTTAAGCAGCTAAAGATAGAGCTTGAAGAAGCCAAGAAGATAGAGAACGTGTTACTTAAGCAAATCAAAGAAAAAACTCAAGAACAAGAAAATTTGGAAGAAGAAGTAGTATGTCTCAAGAAGAAATTAGAAAATGCTCAAAGGAAAGTGGTTATAAACTCTTCTCAAACAACAATATCTAGTAGGTTGAATGAAATTCCGGTTGCTCAAAGATCCCCTATGATAAAGACTGGAATAGGCTATGAAGGAGAATCAAGTAAAGGAAAAGAAAAGGTTGACAGAGAAATAATTTTTGTAAAAGAAAAGAAGAATGATGAAGAAGCTCAAACAATTCCTACAAAAGAAGAAATATGCAATAAGGAAGACAAAGATCAGAAGAAACCATTAGTGGCAAAGAATGTAATAAATACTAAGACCCCTGAATATGTAAAATTTGGAAACTATCAAAGGAGATTATTCCCTCCAATAAATAATGCCACCTATTATGTCTGCCACAAGCTGGGACACATTGCTGCATATTTTCATGCAAGGAGGAGTAATTCAAACCAGCAAAAGATGCAAAAATTGAAGAGACTACCCCAAGCAAACAAATGGAAGAGACAACCTTATCGAGGGTATGCAAATAAGCTTCTGTAGTTCTTGCTTTTATTATGGGAGACTTGGTCATAAAATCATTGAGTGTAGAAAGTATGGACAAATATTGATTGTTTAACACCTCGAGGAAGTTTATGAACAAATTAAATTCTTGTTCATACTCATGAATACTACAAAAATTATGATCAAATGTTGTGTATGCAATCAAGTAGGACATATACCTTCCAAATGTCCTCTAAGAAGATATAGTTCATCTCCTCACAAAATATACCAAATGAAAGGGTGCCTCCAGTGGATAAAGAAGGTGAATAAATGTGACTTGGCTCTAACTGCTCAAGACCTGAAAAGTCAGTGGTATTTGGATAGTTGCTGCTCAAAACACATGACTGGAGACAGAAGCAAGTTTATAACTCTTGATGAAAAGAAATCTGGCAATGTCACTTTTGGCAATGAAAAATCAGGTAAGACCAAGGGAAAAGGCTCAGTTAGCATAGACAATCGCAGAGGAAAGGCCCAATATGTACTATTTGTAGATGGGCTGAAAGCAAATTTACTGAGTGTCAGTCATATGTGTGACAAAGGCTGTGAAGTTCTTTTTAGAGCACAAGATTGTGAAGTCAGATCAAGCACCATAGGTAAGACTCTGCTCAAAGGTGTTCGAACGGAGAGAGTAATGTTTACATTGTCGAAAAGCCAAGAAAGATGGCTTATGCCAGATGCCATCTTATCAAATTTTAGGAGTCATGGTTATGGCATAAAAAATATTGGAGGACATCTCGGCAATCACATGATCGGACCCAAGACAAGAAGAAAGTTGTCGCGGAGACATGCCCCGGAAAATAAAGAGGCCTTCTAATACCATATGCAAATCTTGTCCAATTGGGTAAAACGAGACCCGCACATCCTTTAAGTCCAAAGAGGAGGAGGAGTTGTCCTTGAAGACCACTCCAGCTTGTGCACATGGATATGTGTGGACCTGCAAGAACTAAAACACCAAGTGGAGAATCCTACTTCATGCTAATAATTGATGATCTCTCCAGAATGATATGGGTTGCATTTCTCAAGAATAAATCAGAAGCTCTAGACAAATTCAAAATAATCAAAGAATTAGCAGAAAATTAGACAGGATGCAAGCTAAAATGCATCAGATCGGACAGAGGAAGTGAATTCACAGATTATGAATTTGTAGATCTATGCAATGAATATGGCATAAAACAACAATTTACTATTGTAGGGACACCTCAGCAGAATGGAGTAGCAAAGAGACAAAACAGATTTGTTCAACAAATTGCCAGAGCCATGATACAAGAGAATAATATTCATCAAACCTTTTGGGCAGAAGCGGTACACACAGTGGTGCACATCCTTAATAAAGCTCACTTAAGGCCAAGCAGTGGCAAGACCCCCTATGAACTTTGGCATGGGAAACCAACTTCAATCAAACATTTTAGAATCTTTGGAAGAAAGTGTTACATAAAGAATAATGATGAAAATATTGGAAAATTTGATGCAAGAGCAGATGAAGGGATATTTCTAGGATATGCATCCAAAAGTAAAGGATACAGGTGCTACAACAAGACTCTTCGAAAAATAGTAGAAAGCATTGATGTGAGATTTGATGAAGAACTTCCAGACAATACAAGAGATACACATACTACGGGTCCATCGGACAACCATGAAGAAGAATACCATAATGATGATGAAGCAGAAAGACAACAGAAGATGTAGAGCTGATCTCGAAAACCCCCTCAAGACACACTTAGAAGAATCATCCTGAAGCTCAGATCATAGGAGATAAGAAAGCAGGGGTCCAGACAAGAAGGCAGCTAATAGAATAAACTGAAGAAGTATACATAGCCATGCTATCACAAATAGAGCCAAAGAAATTTGAAGAATCCAGTAAGGACAAGTCTTGGGTAAAAGCAATGAATGAAGAATTGGACCAAATTGAAAAGAACAATACCTGGGAACTAGTACCTAGACCAATTGAGAATAATATCATTGGTTCAAAATGGGTATTCAAAAATAAAATGAATGAGGAAGGACAGGTAATCAGGAATAAAGCCAGACTGGTTTGCAAAGGATATTCACAAATCGAAGGACTTGATTACGATGAAACATTTGCCCTTGTAGCCAGAATGGAAGCTATCAGAATGTTCCTAGCATTTGCATGCTACCAAAACTTCAAAGTATATCAAATGGATGTAAAATATGCATTTTTGAATGGAGACTTAGAAGAAGAAGTCTACATGGAACAACCAGAAGGCTTCGCATTGACAGACAAAGAAAACTATGTATATGGGCCCAGAAAAATTCTTTATGGACTAGCAAGGCTGTCCGGTGTGGTACTCAAGACTAGATAATATTTACAAAAACAAGGCTTTAAGAGAGGTGGAGTAGACAACAATCTATACATAAAAGCCCATGAAATGAACTCTTGATTGTTGTAGTATATGTTGATGACATTGTGTTTGGAACGTGAGAAGAACTAGCAAAGGGTTTGAAATGAGATGAAAACAGAGTTTGAGATGTCTATGATTGGAGAGCTCAGTTTCTACTTAGGACTTCAAATTCAGCAAAAGAACACAGGTACATTCATCTCACAGGAAAAATACTTAAAAGAAATGTTGAAAAAAATCAAAATGGAGGACTGCAAACCTGTGTCAACTCCCATGATCATGGGATGCAAACTTTGCGCTGATGATGGGTCTGCAGATATAGATCAAAAACTCTACAGATCCATGATTTGAAGCTTGTTGTATTTAACAGCATCAAGACCAGACATCATGCTAGCAGTAGGACTAGTGGCTAGATATCAAGCAGCACCTAAAGAAAATCACCTTCTTACAGTCAAAAGAATATTCAGATATCTACAAGGAACTGCACAGTATGGGCTTTGGTATCCAAAAAGCAAAAGCTTCACCTTGACAGCATACACAGATGTAGATTGGGCCAGCTGTGTGGATGATAGGAAAAGTACAAGTGGAGGTGCATTCTATTTAGGAGAAAGTCTGGTGGCATGGTTAAGCAAGAAACAAACATCTATCTCTCTGTCTACAGCAGAAGCAGAATATATAGCAGCAACAACATGTTGCACACAAGTCATGTGGATGAAGCAAACCCTCCAAGACATGAAGGTAAGCATTGATGAACCTATCTTAATCAAATGTGATAATACAAGTGCTATAAGTATATCTAAAAATCCTGTGCTTCACTCTAAAACTAAACATATCCCAATCAAGTATCATTTTCTTCGAGAACAAGTAGCTCAAAAGATAGTAAAACTAGAGTATGTGCCAACAAAAGAACAGAAAACAGAGATATTTACCAAACCGCTTGTCAGAGAACCATTTGAATATTTGAGAAACAAATTAGGGGTAGTATCTATAGATGCTACTCTCTAATATGAAGAGAAATCATAGTTTGAAGGTGAGAACATAAACGAACATATCATTCTCGGGGGGAGATCAACCAGCAAGGGAAGCATGAAAATAGGTCCTCAGGATCAAAAGGATTACAACAAGAATACATTCAGCATAAAAGGGTCAATGGTGCAGCGGAAGAGTGGTGAACCCGACGTGAACAGAACATGGAAGAGTATTGGACCCGATGTAAATCTACTCCAACAGTTGAAGCAACAACGTACAAAATTAGAAAATTCCAGAGAGAGAAAATGCACGGAATATTGGAAAAGGATAAAATCACAGGATCAAAGAATAGAAGCTACACTAAGAATTTGAACCCCTTTCCATTGATGTCAAAGGGGGAGGAAGAGCAAGCAATAGGAGGAAGAGCAAGCTAATAGAGAAAATGTATTGCCACAGAGAAAGTGTATTGTCATCAATGCCAAAGGGGGAGACTGTTGGAAATATTGTCATTGATGGAAATGGAGGCAGCAAAGACAGAGACAGACAAAGAAGGCAGCAGATGTGAATATAGAGGATATGGGGAGAGATAGAGGAAGAAAATATAGAGGTAGAGCCATTATCACAGTAGGAAATACAGAGGCAGAGCGACAGAAGCAGCAGAGGCAGAGACACAGCCGTTATTCTAAGAATCTCTACCTTAGCTGGAGGATATATATAAAATTTCGAGAATCACCCAAGCTAGCGGATATATATATGTATACCTTAATTCTGAGAATTACCCAGCCAGGCGTTATATATATATATATATATATAAATAAATTCTGAGAATCGCCTACCCCACTGGAAGATACGCTAAAGATTGGAGTGGTAATGTAATGCATATATATATAAATCTCATTCCAAGAATCGTACACTCTAGCGGCAAAGTATATATTGTGCTTTATATAAAAAGCACTATAGTATATATATATATATATATATATATATATATATATATAGCCATATGTAGCACGAGATTCAAAGAACTAAAGTAACATAAGGCGGAACCTGGCACAGCGAGGAAGAAGTGGAACCGTGACCGAGAGGAACAGTAACGGCGGTTTGGAGCTGAATGGTGGTTTTTATCTCACCGCTTTTGCGGGTTGAGCAGTATTCAAGAGGTTGGCTCCGATTCCATAGAACGGGTGACACGCGTGCCTATATGACTCCACAAAACCACTTGTCACTGCGCACCATCATGCGTTATTGTTCGATTCAGGATGCCCAACGATATTATTGAACGTCATTGATCTGGGAAGAGGTCATCGGACGACGGTCACTTGCTATAGATGTGTGAAGGTTATCTAAGGTACGGCACGCCATCGTGCATTATTTTCCGTGCAAGTTGCCCGAGCGATATCCGTTGGATCATCAGAAGTCGTGCAATGTGATGTCTGCCATTGGATATGGTAGATCATTAACGTTGGGGCCCAGTCCAACTCGCAACTATTGAATGTTAACTCTCGTGCCAGTTTATCGCGCGATGTCCGTAGGATCAGAGGTTGAAAGAGCAATGAATTATCCACCATTGGATCATGAATGAAGTTGCAAGGTGATAAAAAAGGTATGGCGCACATATTGAATTGAACCATCGCAACCAAACCATCGCATCGCAACCGTCGCAAAAATCTCAACCATCGCATCCATCGCAACCATCGCAACCATCGCATCCATCGCATCGCAACCATCGCATATACTAATCATTGGAGGATTAGTATATCTCATTGGAAAACGTGTCAGGTGGGCCCCGAAAGGGGTTTTTATATGTTGAAACAGGTTTTATTATTTACGCCGAGAGTTGATTAAAAGGCAGTCTATATAATTATGTTGAAGAATGAAAGTGGGCTATATATATATATATATATATAAGGCATTGTTCTACATATATATATATATATATATATATATATATAAAGTTGTTGCGATTGTATTAAAAAAATGTCGCGTGGTCTGTGGACCCACGGGCCTCGGATTAAGGTGGAGGGAGATTATTAATACAAAATGATTGCGATATATGTATGTTCCACTTGCGGAACTCACCACATCAACAAGACACTTACTGTGTGTAAAGGGTTGGAATATGCCCAGATTTAAAGTCAGCAGTTACACTTATATAAAATGCATTGATATAAAAAGAAAAATTACACCACAGCAGAGGGCAAAAGAGAAAACATAGATGAAAAGAGATAAAACACAGTCACATAAAAGATAGACACAGTCAAAGAAAAGACAAACGCGCAGCGAGCCAAAAGACTAAATGAGTTGAGTTGGAGTTCTCATTGTAATTTGAATGTAAATGTTTTAATCGATTTATATTGTTGTGATGCATTGGAAAGTCTCCGGAAGAGAAAAAATATCCCACTGTAATGTTAAATTGATACCTACAGTTATATTTATTGAATGAGCAGATAAAAGGAATGAGAAGACAGAAGCCAAAGAGTCATGACTGTTCACTCCAAATTCTTTGCGAAATACAAACAGTCATGTGAGGAACTCTATAAATAATATCAACTGGATATGCATAAAAGAGGTTAGAGGGAGAAAATATAGAGAAGGCAGAGTATAGAGGTGTAAGGTAGAAAATATTAAGAAAAGAAGAGTAGAAAGAGAAGCTACAGAACAGAGCTGATATCAGAGGTAAATCAGCAAACATTCAATTTGATAAATTGAGGAAGTTGGAGCTTCCCTATCAAGTTGCAGCTCAATAACTGTTAGTTGTAGCTAACTGAGGTTGGAGCCTCTTGTAGGTTGGTGCCTACAGAAAATTGAATGGAGTTGGTGCTTCCTTGCAAGTTGTAGCTTGCATAAATGAGGTAGGGGCCTCCTGTAGGTTGGTGCCTGCAGAAAAACAGTGGTGAGAGGGAGTTGGAGCTTGCCTTTGCATCACAACAATAATAAGATGTGGTTTTCTCCCTTTATGGGTTTCCACTTATATCTGGTGTCTCTGTGCATGATGTTTATGTTTTCATCTGCTTTATATCATCTTCTTAATACCTGCTGCTCTCATATTAAGTCTATTGTTATATTATATTAATACTTGCTTCTCACATTCTAAGATTACTCACATATTAAGTTGGAGATGAAATGAAGTTGTAAATAAGGTTTAATAAAAAATTTAAAAGATTATGAATGTGTTAAACTGATTCACCCCCCCCCCCCCTCTTAGTTTAACTAAGAGTTCAACAAAATTACCTCTATTGTATAATCAAAAAATTCTTACCAAATCAAATCGCCTCCCCGGCAATGGCACCAAAATGTTGGGTGCAGGAATTACACTTAAGAAAACTCCTCAAAACTTAATTTTTCAACCCGAGGGATTCGTAAACTTAGATATGAAGCACAGGAAATTCCATATATGGTATGAATCTTCCTAATATAAATCCCTACTTTCTTTAAAGGAAAGATTGTAGAATCAAATTAAAAAGAGAAAAAGGAAACTTGAACCATCAAAATAATCTAAGATTGGAACAAGGAAGAGTGCATTTTCAAGAGGGAATTAAATATAAAAAGAAATCACTCTAGCTAATTATTGTTTAACTACTGAGTGTGTCTTTTTCTGTAGTAGAGACACTTAGTAGTCTCATCAGATGGGCCCTTAAACCTGCTCCTTTAAAGATTTCCTTCTTGCACTTATCTTTCCCGCACTATCGCAGTTTGCTTGCACTAGTGCAAGAATAGAGATTTATGCAGAAGGTATAAATGGATTATTTACTAAAGGATTTTTGCTTCATGCAAGGGCTTGAACTTTTTCAAGTTCAAAGCACTCAGATCTCGTGGGAAGAAACTAGTTCTTGCACCAGATCAGAGCTTCCTGCACTTAGCATTTAATTCTCAAAATGAATGCTTAATTATTGTAAGTGCTATTATACTGTTAAATCAAATTACACACATAAAAAATGAATTTTTCTGGTCTTAACAGAGTGCAGGAAAAAAGAAACAATCGATATACATTTATTCTGTCATAAGAATTTAATGAAATAAAGAAGATTGCGGGAAGTAGACTAAGAAGGCTTGTTGCATCACACCAACATGCACTGGTGCAGGTTCATTTCTCCTGCTTGGACTAGGTGGGGAAAACCACTCAAACAGAATTGCAGAAAAGGAGATATCACACCAACGTGCACTGGTGCAGGGTTATTTCACCTGCTTGGCCCAGACGGAGGAAAACCAATCTAAAATCAAGTGTAGGAAAGGAAATTGCGGGAAAAGAAAATTTATCTACTTCACAAAACAGATCCTCTTTCACTCAGGAAGGAATGTATGCACTTAAAATTAAATCACACTTGACAATGTAAACACAAATTATAGGGAAACAGGAAATGGGGTAAACGTGTTAGGTTGGTTGGGCCCTACCCAACTAGCGTGTTTCCCTTTTAAATAAGAATGCTGATTAGTACCTTAATCAATTCATCATCTCAAATATAGAAACAAAATTTGTGAAACATGAGGCGGAGTTCCATTTTATTAATTCACTAAGGAAAGTGCATAGATTAATACATAGTCCAACCCATATTCGGGCAATAACAAAATACAGCAACCTGTTACCGCCTCTCTATCTATGTCTCTATTCTCTTCTGTTATCCAAAAATTCCCCTTAGTCCTATTTACATTCTACATTATATAGATCTTTGGCCAATGGACAAAATAGATCATTTCACCTATTACATAACCAAACGCAGAATTTAGCTTTTTGGCCTTCAAAATTAGACAGTTAGCAAAACTATTCGTAGCCAATCTCCAGCTTTCGTCCTTCACAGATTCGGTCTCGGCTGCCTCTGGGTCGATCTTGCTGTCGTGGATGAGCTGCTCAAAATGAGCCGGTGATCAAGGAGGTTCATATCTACTGCAAGGATTCGTTGTGCTGGCAATGGTGCAAGATCTGATCCTACACTAGGATTGATGGTCACGATAAGTACTCTAACTACCAAATAAACATTGGAGATATCGATAAGTTACAAAGAGTGATTAAAAATAAGAAATCATGTAATAAATGATTAATTAATGCTAAGTTGAATTAAAATTATGAAAAATAAATTTTATATGAAATATGTCACCGTGCTTGGACTAGTGCAAGATGAGGTTGCATAAAAGAGGTAAAACAGAGGTAAATGGTGATGATCTAGGAAGGGGAAATTGGAAAAAAGAGAGAAAATTAGGGGGCTAACAATGATGATAGTGGTCATCAAATACCAACACTGAAGAAGTGAAATAAGCATCCCCTTCGAATTTTACTGCCTTTTTGGATGCTTTTTGTTGGAAACCATCTTTGTTTCTATCTATGCACTGTAATTCATATAGTAATCTAATCTTTAATTTAAGAAATCTGGTATATAAACTATATATACTCCTACAATCTAAAGATCATGGATAAATATTCAAAATTTCAGAATAATGAATTTCTTCTAGGGAAATGATTTTATAGATGCTTTTATTCGAGGAATATTTGTGTGTTAATTCAACATTCTAATTTCTTTGCGGAATTATTGTTTGTAAAATATATATGTATTTATAACTATCTCTTAAAGTAAAATTTAGATACATTAAAGTTACAACATCTTATAGCTTTTAAGTTGCAAAAATCTATCATAAAACACTGGTAAAAGACAATATCTTATGTCAAACTCAATGCCATTTACTGTGTATAATGGGATCACCACATTCATGCTTTCCCTAGATCCTGTTTGTTTTATATGCATTCTATATCATCAGTCAAGAAATAAATGCTTATAATATATTGAGCCCTAGTTTCTAAGTATCCTCCCTTCAATTTGTTTGTAAGGATTGAATACAATCTAATTGCATAAACTACAACTGGGACAGAGTAATAACTCGGTATTAAAAGATAGCATAAGCATTAATTGCTTCAAAGTATTATAAATGCATTTTAATATTACTTGATTTTCCATGCTTATGTGGAACATGGTCGAGAGAAGGAACTATAACAACAGTGGATTTGCATGAAATCTTTATAATTTTTTCAAATGTGAAAGTTGTGATGCGTTACTAAGTTTCTTCATTATTTTATAGATCATTACATGTCAAACCGACTTCACTCCTTAATTGGCATTGTATTCAACATTGTGCACAAATATGATATACATGTATCAATAAAAAGTATGATTTTATCTATATTTGATAATGCAAGTTGAATACATCTTACAATACATAGGATTGTTATGGATATGAATTTCAATATGAAATAATCTATTGATTGCTACTATACATTACTATTATATAAGGGGTGCTCTTCCAATGGCCATTTATTAGCTATGTGAAGAAGGCTTTGTGGAATTTGCATTTACTATAAGATTATGCATAGTTGAGTTGCAGACAACTATGTAGAATTTGGTAGGAAGTTTGGAGTATGTGTAATTCATAATGATCTTGTCTTCTCTTCATTGATGACTTTTCAATGTGTGAGTTTTGACCTAATCAATTGCATTATCAATGTGTCAAGGCTCAAAACTCGACTTATATGTCAACTACTTATGATCTTTCCTAGGAACATGAATCCTAATTTTTATAGGTTTAAAATTTATCACAAGTTTGCTCTATTGTGGTCAAATTTGTGGAAGTTATCTAAAAATTTATTGAAGCTGCCATGGATCTAAATTTCTTATGAACTTTCAACACTATAACAAAATTTGGTGCAAATTGTTGATCAATTCTCACTTGGTTAGGGTTATAGATGTTGATGAAAATATTGTGTGCATGCATGAGAGTTGGGTGCAAATGCACAATGTTGTGTATCATTAGTGTTATAAATATGGGATAGTGAAAAGCATATTTTTGAAGATTAGTTTGAGTTGACTCGTACCTAATAAACTCAGTCAAGTTGATTGTTGGTTCAACAGTTAATTGTTGGTTCAAGGGACAGAAGATCTTGTAGGCCCAAATACCACAGGGATAAATGTAGCCCATCATAGGGTTGTCTTTGTAATTCTCCACCACTGCTACCTTCCATGCTTCCTAAAACCCCTCTCCAACCTCAATATTAGTGCTAGTAGTAGCATGAGCAACAACACTACGGTTAGTAGAACTAGAATGTGTTTTCCAAACTGCACGAGAACTACTTCCCTCATGAGTCACCATGTGCCATGCTCGGTATCGGTGGTTTGCTTCCTTCAACTCTTGGTTCAATTACCATATCTCCATTGGAACCAACACCCCAAACTCCACTAGACAATGATTCACCATTATGTACTACTAATTCACCATTTGTACTGGTGATTCGCCATGATTTTACAAGATGATATAACCTTGTGAGAGATTTTCCAAAAATATTATATATACATATTATATTATTAATAAAATCACCTTCCATTTTTCCTATGTATCATGGGGATTCACCCATTTATTATACATATAAATTTAGGGGGGTTCTAAAATTTTCCCTGCCTATTTAACATATTTATTTTCACAATAATATAGTTTTTTTCATTTGCAAACATGTCATAGCTCATGCCTAACATGACTTCTGCAACATTTCTTTGCATATTAAAAGACGTTTCAAGAATCTGGTAACTAGAAACTTGATTTCAACATTGGGCTTGAACAAACAAATAAATTAAGATATAAGATCATATCATAAGCTGCTCATTTTGCATCACAATTAATTACATTTTCTGCCAAGGTTAAAGTACCTAATGACCATTTTGTGAAGTCTTGATCGATGTGGATATGGCATCAAGAAAAGTGGAATCAACACAGAATGAAAAGAAAGAGAGGAAATAATGACAAATAATTACACCTATAAAGGTGATATGGAGTACATAAATCAGATTGGGTAGCACTTTGCTTGTCTAGAAAATGACAGAGTACACTCTGCAAATCTAGGACATGACTCACGTGCTCATTTGAACATACGATGACAAAAAAAATAAGACTTCTAATGATAATAATGATGGTAAGAGACAAGAAATCCTATCTATATCCTAGGTAGAGCTGCCAAAACCCTAAGGATGTAACATTTTGAAAGGACATGAAAATTACTTCAAATTAACCCTTGACTAAGTCAATTAAATAGTGACTTATTATTGATTGAATTATGAACATGAAGCTACTAAATCAAAACATATAATTTGGCCAGGGCACAAAATAATATTCCAACATCAGAATAAATTATACTAATATTTCTAGAAGATGGTAATGCCGAGACAGCGTTATTAAGTTCATACTGCTTAACTATGACATTTTGTAAATGATTTTGCAGTATTTCCCACATGATTCTTCTTGGAAATTATGTAAAGGATAAATATCCATTTCGCATGGGTTGATATTTCAAACAAAATTTAACTAACTTAGCAGGAAAATAATAAATTGAATTTACATTGAATATAACTCTTCAAATAACCAACCACCTAAAAGGTTTGATCCAATGGTGGAAAGCAAGAAGTTTTTCACCATTGGGAAATATTCAAATCCCATGAGGGAAAACCTGAGGCCATGGGGGAACCTTCAAGAATTGATCGTGATTGGACTTGTTGTTGCACCCAAAGAGATTATATTAAATGCTCTAATAACCCATGCACAATTCACATAAAAGTGGATCAAAGACCACCCCCATGTCCTTCAAAATATCTTACCTTTGCCAACATACTTTTGGGTTGGGTGGATGGTTAGGATTAATATTTAAATTTGAATAATAATAATAAAAGTAACCCTTTAATTACCTAACGAGATGTGAATATTTAGGAAAACTTCAACTCACTTTAACCATACCTAGAATACATTTGCAACAAAAAACCCTTGGGGGTATAGTGTAAAATAGCCCAATTCCATTTAGAAAATTAATTTTATTTAACAAACAGTGTCAAATTGCCCAAAAATTGACAAAATCCTACAGATTTCATTGCTCTCTTCAAGCAGCTCCTGAGGAAATTTTCATTTACACTTCATGTTTATTTAGCTATTTTATTCAATTGAATGTAAAATTCAAAACTGTCAGACTCAGACTCAGCAAATACCTAGTTTGCCTAGGACTTGGCGCACCTGAGAGAACAAGACAAACTTCACAAATATAAAATAAAAATAAAACATGGAAAATTTTGTCAAAGCTGAGTCTAAGCCAAGCCTGAAAAGTTTGAACTTAGTCTCAGCTGAACCTGAGCCAAGTCCTACCTAGGTTTTCCAAGTCTTTGAATCCCAACTCTCAGGGAGATAATGAGTAAGAGCAAAGTGATAGGCTCATTCTGACTTAGGAAGACTAATGGTGATGCATGATTCTCCAACATGTCAAAATTCATTGCCAAAAATCCTAGTTGTTAACCATGTTAATGAACTAAGAAATAAAATTCAGTTCAACTATATTTGTAAACTTGAAATTTGGTTGGATGATGTAATATGATGAACTATAAGAAATCAGTCTAAATTTCATTCTTCTACTAGAAACATGTATAATATAATTTATTCCTATGCATCATAACAAAATCACAAAACTTAAATAAAAATAAACATATGTCAAAAAATTACCACCAATTACTGACCAATATATTTTGAGTGGTAAGAATACAAACACACTTGTGGTTGAACTAGTATAATGACTGGAGTGTGAAAGGCTAGATGCCTACATATTGACTTCTTGTGTTTATCAAACAACTTGTTTATGACACGAAACAATTGTATTATTTGTTCATCGCTTGTGAAACTACGACCTAGTAAAGTATCTATAAGAAAATTTTATTCCGAACCATCAAAACCAACTATTGTCAATTGATGGAAACTGCTACCATGTCTGCACAGTATGGGAAAATCAGCCCCAAATCTATCCAATTTCACTCTATGGCCAGTTGCAAGTTCATGCAAGATACTAATAAAGGTGATTTAGAAACCATTGTCCCATCCTCGTGAATGTTATACACATAAATCATAACCCACAAAAGACGGGTTTCAATATAAATGAAACTTCTCCCAAACTATCATGAAAAGAGAGTTTCCAAGTAATTTAATAAGCCTCTTGAAACGACAATAAAATAGAACAACTTGAACATGTATTGGTATTCATTTTCCTATATTTCTCAATGTTTTATTTAATAAATTCATGTTGATTTCTATAATATTCAATAAATGTGTACAAGACAATTCAAAATCTAAATTATTTTATGTAAATGGAAAACAAGAATGTTACCTTCATATTCCACAAATTCTCAGGAATAGAGCGTCAGTAGTTTAAAATGCTTAAAAAGCATCATACCTAATCTGTAAATTAATTTCCCAGATCAACCGCATGAAAGTCATACATTTCCCTGCATTCTTCCTCCAGTTTGAAGGTAGCAGGAAATATGTCTTAGATATCAATTTGTAGAACATTCCTCCAAACTATTAAATGGTTAATCAAATCATATAGTGTAGGTAGAAATGTTGATGTATTGTCAAGATAAAGATCACATTCGGAGTCATGTTTGTACTTATTCACAAACTAAACATGTTTGTTCACAATATTTACTCAGCAAAAATCCCTAAAAATATCAAAAGTTCCTTCTTGAGAGATTGGGGAACCTCTGTTTTTGTGGAAGTACAAAAATTTGGCAAGTAATTCATGCATTGCAACAATAAGCCTCTCTTTATATGCAGGGATAAACCTTGAACCAATTTCAGTGAGAAAAACCTTGAAATATATGTGTTAGGAATAAAAAACCAACGAAGGACAAATATAATCCATTATGTGTGGAAAAAAACTACCCATCTCTATGTAAGATGGTAGTAGAAAACAAACAAACAAAAAAGCTATGAGAAAGAAAAAAAAATGTTTTCCCTTTTCGCCTATGTTGGAGGGAAAAATTCTCATTACTTTGCAGATAAATATAGAAATAAACAATTTATATGAAATAAATGGTTTTGTGTTTCTACATAAAATTCCCTACAAAAAAATGGAAACGGGGAGTAAGCAACAAATATGTTGGCCATTATAGCCTATGTTGGTAAGGAATGTAGATGGAGGATAGTGATGTGTGGTTAATGGGTTTGTAGTAGGAGGAAGGAGGAAGAAGAGAAATATCAAGAAATCCTATAGTATTTGATTCGTCAAGAACCTCATGAGCAAGATGATTATATTAACTAGGGGAGTTTGATGCAGGAGAGTCCCTAGGGCTTTGGAAATACTATATGAACACAAAACATTTAGTATAGTTCATTCTTTATCATTTTTTGTTTTTATTTTTGAGTCAATCTCATCTTAGAGAAAGCATTGGTGTGCAATTCCTATGTTTTTGAATGTTTGAGCCTTTCTGCTACACTTGAAAATTTAAGGTTTGATAATGCTTTTTTAGCATAATATAAGTTCTACAGAAGCATTATTCACCATTTACATGCTTTAGATCTCACCCAATATGCATAATTTTTCTCGGGAATGAAACAACTATAGATTAAAAAAAATAAAAAAGAGTCAAAGTGGCATTTTGGGATGTTTATAACTTCTATTTGACACAAGGACAAATATACTCAAGACACTAGACAAATAATTGCACAAAATGTATCAATTCCTTAGTATCATAAGAATAATATATGCTTCCAAATATTCTATAGCACTCACTAGGTCGAGTCTTATTGAAAGTTTTACATGAAAATTATAGATCATTAGGAAGTTGAGTATTAAGTAACACACAGTCTATAAACCTTAGACTATAGGGCAGAAGTTTATCAAAACAATGCATAAATGCAACAAATGAAGTAAAGAGCCTACCTTGTATAGAAAATTAAAAAAATATATAGACATTATTGGCTTAAATAATGTAACAAACCAAAAAGAACCTCAAACCTAAGAAAATCCTTGAAATCAGTTTTAACTATTTATCTTTCATAGTACAAAGTTAGGACATCAACTAAGCATTATTAAGCATTCACTTCTCACTTGTGAATGCACAAGCTTGCATCAAATGTGCTACAACTCTCTGAGGTTTATAATATTCTTGGTGCTTAAACCTAAATAAGCCCACTAACTTGTATAGAAAAAATTTAAAAGATCAATTTTTTTCAGGATTTATCGATGGACCAGCCAACAAAGAAATTCTAGAATCTACAATAGCAGCACAACCCACAGCACAGAAACCTGTAGTTAAAATTCCATAACATGCCATAAATATTTTCATAAGGTTCCATAAGAATTGATCATTTAATCAATTGAATAATATGAAGGACTCCATGCACACATGTTGATTGAATATCAATGAGGAAGTCTCCCATATCATGCTAAAATAAATAGCAAAATCAAGTTTGGAGAGTAGAATAACCCCATAATGTACCGCCCAGTACCTTTAATGCATACCAAGAACATGATATGCATGCAGTTAACCTTACCTACATTCAATCTTAAACATGGAAAACTAACATGATTCTATAGCATACCTGTCAGTAACACTTTTGAGTAATAGGTGTACTGTGATGTTCACCCTTCATTTGTTTAGGATCAACACTTGAAAAATACTATCTCTCCTCCAGATTCCTTGTCTGTATTCCTATTCATTCAAAATGAAAATATTGGTTCTTTGACAAGGCCTTGGATGACCATGTTATACCCTATTCAAAGAAAAAAGAGTGTTTTAGCCAAGAAATATATATTTTGCAGAGTTAATTTCCCTATATTGTTAGAGCACCAAATGTTA
Organism: Pinus albicaulis; assembly: GCA_034641835.2. NCBI lineage: Eukaryota > Viridiplantae > Streptophyta > Pinopsida > Pinales > Pinaceae > Pinus > Pinus albicaulis. The sequence continues at coordinate 757,566,359 of CM076569.1, read as the reverse complement.
TCCTTAAGAAGCCAACAAAAGGACTCAGTATTGGCTAATTATATAAGACAAGCATGGTACTTGTTAAATGGTAGCTTTATAAAAATATAACAATAATAGAACATTTCAAAGATAAGGTTTCTTTGTGTTATTGACTAGTTCAAATTTCATTGTCTTGGAATATATAGCCAACATGGCAGTCCCTTGAAAATATTAATGAAGAAAGCAATCTAGGATAACAGAATTCCACTTTGGTGCTGAAGAAAATTTGAGATAAATCAACAACATACTATAGATCAAAATAACCCTCAGTGGTTCTCCTTGGTTGAGCAAGAAAGAACAAGATCAAGAATATTGGTTTTAAATTTGAATAAATCACTCACACTTATACTTTTCCAAAGGGTTCAATACCATGGGTGTATACCATTGGTTATTAGAATACCATGTGTCATAAAAATACCATGGTTCTATGGGGTGCAACAAAGCCCCATCACTTTTCCCACTTGCACCACACATGAGAATACTCTCGATGCTACCTAAAACGTCAACACTCCCTCTTTGTGACAGATGTATTTTGACAACACCACTTGGAAGTGGCTTTGCCTTCGAACCTGGAACACATTTCCACCCTTGATCCACTATCACAACTGCTCCATGACACAGAAGAAATTCCCATTGTATGATAGGGACCCTTTCTTCAACAACACCCTACTGTTAGAAGCCTCATGCTCCTAAGCATTATAGATGGCCATCTAGTACCATGACTTCCTAAACTTGAAGGTTGTCTTCCTCTTAGTTTTCAACTCCCTCTAAGCCTACTAACTCCTAAACATTGAATCCCTCATGAGCAGCTTGCCAACTCCCTCTAACTCCAAATCGTAGGCTTTCTTTTCCCTCCAAGTCTCAACTTGAACTTCACTCCAAGTTTCACTTGGATCTCTAATGGCTATCTCAGCCCTCTGACCATATCAGTCCTCCCTTCTCAACCCTTTTTCTTTCACAAGAAAACTTAGACCTACACAGAAGTATCTACTCAGTCTACAAACTCTAACATTCCCTCTTAGGAAGGAAGGTACTTCTAGAAGAACCATCTAGAACTCGCTGACCCTCTAGTTATTGCACAATGTACCAAGCCTCATTCTCCATCATGTAACTCCCAATGCTAGGTCTCTCTAACATTACTGCCAAACACTCAACTAGTACAGTCTCCCTCTCTCCCTCTGAGGGTTGACCTCTATCAATGTTTTTGGAAAACCTTGGTACATTTTGAACAGTATCTGCTAGTGGCCCTCTCGGTTGCTACCAACTCTGAAGACTTGTGTTGGTCACAACAAATACCCTACCCAGTGACTTTGCACCTTCTTACAACTATTGTCCTATGGTCTGCATGGCACTGTCGAAAAATAACGCAATTGTCCTCTGTTGTACTCATGTATCTTCTACCCACACTCTCGACCTGGCCCAGTTTGGTTGTCAACAACTCTTGTTGTTGTCTAAGTGGTGTCGCCTGGTGGTTTTCATCCACCACAACCCTCCCTCGATGTAGTTCTACCTATTGTACAAAATTGTGAACCTGTGTTACCACCCATGTCTTAGCCCAATGCCCCTGCCAACCCATCCATATCAACCACAATCCTTCACCTCTACCATTTTCAATCAATGTTTCACTCAGTTTTCTCGCAGTGTACTACCTATGGCATCTATTTCCCCTACAACAACTACTTTATGGTGACTAGTTTCTCAACATCCCAACGCTACTTCACAAAGCTACATCCTACAGCTGGCAACTACATCTCAGCTTGAAACCCACTTTCTTCACCCTATTTTGCAATATGTTGACCTCCACAGCCTACCACAGCCTACTAATGGTCGATCTCCATGCAACCCCTTGTCCACAGCCTGACTTCCACCTGACACCTTTGTTCTTTGCCAACCACCCCGACCTGAGTGATCTTCGGTTGTCATCCTTTCCCTTGATCGATCACTAGAGTGATCTTATGTTTTCATCCTTGCCATTGATTGATCGGTTGTGTTGACATCTAGTATATGGTTATTGGCCACTACGACAGGTGGCTCAATCATCTTATCGCCTATTCTTACTTTTTATTTTCTTTTTTTTAACTTGAAATCATTATGGGTCGTTACTCAATTATTTGGGTATATGTACACCTTTTTCCTTCACCAATCTTGGCCTCCATACACCGTACAAATTTCTACCTCTTTCTCAAAAAGAAAATTCCTTGAAAGAGGTGAAACCTAGCCCCAACAATCCTATACAAACATGGCTTATTTGTTTCAAATATTAGTTCAAAGTTGATGCTCTAATACCATATTTAATTTTCATAAATCTAATAACTTGGAAACTATTCCTAATAGTCAAACTCAAATCCATTGAATAAAAACCATGACTATTTTCTTTAACTTAAGCATGCAATGGAGCACAACCAGTCTCAATCACACCCATCAACATATTACACAAATTTATGCCCAATCAATAGTTCATTAATTCTTCTCAAAACCTACCTGAGCTCCTGTTATCACTCAGGTTTTCCTAGAAGTTGTGTAAGAGGAAAGTATACCCGAGGTAACCACAAACCAACCTTCAGATGCAGAATCTAGCCAATATGCATCCATAGAGGGCTCTCTCTTTATGATTTATCTTTGTTCTTAGAAGGTTTTAGGCTAGTTATAGATCCAAGAGTTTGTTTTGGAAAATGGTGGAATCTACAAACTAAGGGCAAGGTTGAAAGTTTTCAGTCCATTGGGCTATGGAGTCAAAAGGATGGCTTTACTGGATTTCTATTCTAAACACAAGATGGCTTTACAGGGCAAGGTAGCTAGACAGAGAACAATCCTTAAAATTTAAAGTGGATGGGATGAGTTTGAAGGGATGAAAGGCAGCTAAGAATCTTTCACCATGTTCAAAAAAGAAAGAAATGAGATGATTACAAACAAAGAGAAATGAAGAATTCTTTATTATAGTAATCAACAATGTTTAAATTAGCAAAGAAAGAGCATTTAAGAATTCATGCTTATAACTAATTTAGAGGAAAACATTAAGAACAATCACATCTGAAATCAGAGTACAATTAAGTAAATTCTGATTCAATCCTTTATGTAAATTATTCAGAAATGGACATAATGATATTATAAACTAATATAAAATTTCAGACAAAGGGTAGAAAGACTTATTGAACTGTAGTCCAACACATGAATCCCGCAACAAGTCCAGTGCTTTAAATCGTCATCGAGTAAGCCACGAATAAATTTCTCCAAAATGCTTTTATTCCGAAAATCTCAATGTTACAGCAGAGTAATAGAATCCACCCTCAATACTCTCTTTGAGGGTTTATTTATACAAGAAATACTTGAAAAAATCTCACACTAACCTAGCCAATAATCTAGGGTGACTAAGGAGTAATTTACAAATAAACAGGAGACAAATGGTCTCGTGGATAGAATAATAGGTAACTGCTGATGTGTTGTTTCCTCATTTTGCTGATGTGCTGGAGGTAAGTGCTGAAAAAGGGCTCAATGCTGTCTTTTGGAGTAATTTCTTTGCTTGCTTGATACTCTTTGTCTTTACGGATACTCTTCAACCTGTGTAACTGATACTCTTTCATCTGTACTCATTTTTATCCTTTTACCTGATAGTAAAGATAAAATTCTCATCCTGAAGATAAATTTTATAGAATTTCCAATAATTCTTTCCACCATTGATCATCTGGTATCATAGTTCTTTTGAGTTTTCTCAATGTCTCATCTGCTTCGGTGAGTTTGTAAAAGGTGGGCTCATTAGGAAACAGATACTTTATTTCATGTTCCAGATGAAATAAATTCCTCACTCTATCATAGATATTTCTCCCTGTTGGTAATGTTGACTCGGGTAAACTGGTAGAACAAGCAGCTGTATTTTGAGCATGAGTATTTATTTTCTTTACATAGGTTTCCAAGTCCATTATTTGATCCTCTGAGAGCATAGGACTTGGTAACCCACTGTCCAACAAAGCTTGAAATTTCTCTCTGAAAATATTGATATCAACCAAAATATCTAAGCACTTCCTTTCTAAATTCTGCATGAAAGTTGTTTTGATGAAAACTCTCTTTATTTCCAAAACTGTGCCGGTCCTATCCTCAATCCCTAATACTGCAAGCTGTTGCTTTGTTCGGGTGTTCAAAAATTGAATAAGCTGATTGGCCTGCTCAGGCCTGCCTCTTAATTCATTTCTTGTCCTGTATATTTCTTCTTGGGCTATTTTAACCAAATCATTTTGTTCAAAAATTGCTTGAACAGAGGGCCAAATACCCTTTATTAACTCAATGATACTACCCCAAAGAATTTCATTTATTTCCTTTAAAGGCTTTTCTAATGAAAGGTCCTTCTCCAAAGCCTGAACCAATTTTTCTAACCTTTTTATTTCCCTGGTGTTATCAGCAACTGTCTTCTTAGATGTATCATATTTCTCCTCCAATTTTACTAATTGCAATTTCGTGGTTTGAAGTTCTGTGACCCTTAGTTGTAGACTTTCCATTGGTTTTATTAACTCATCAGAACTCAAACCAGAAGTGTTTACCTGTTCTGACTCTGTTTGTTGCTTTGCTGTTTGTAGTACCTGTGGTTGCAGCCTGTTTGATAGCTTCTTTTTCCTGTAAAGCTTGTTCTAATTCCTTCTCTGTTTCACTTAGTCGCTCAGTCATATTTAGGAGCAACTCCATAACCTCTTCTTGTGAATTCCCCTTTAAAACTTCTTGGGTCTGAGGGTGCCTTGAGGCTGGAAATTTTAGCTGCTTTCTCAGTGCAGCTATGTCATCATCTTTCTTCTTTATTAATGCCTCAATACTTTTAATGTCTTTGGGGTTGTGACCCAAGCCAATGATTATGTCTTCCAAAGACTTTATTCTGTTATCTTTGGCCTGAGAAGAGGCCTTTTCAATTTGCAATTGGGCACTTGTGTTATTCAAAGAATCTTGCAGTGTTAGAGCTGCCATGGCTTTATTGGTAAGAGTGGAATAGACCATTTCCCCAGTTTTTCTGTGTAGCTCTATCTAGTCCAGAGGATGAATGTCCTTTGCCAGAACCTCAAAATTTGTTCTGATGTAGTCAGCTGTAGTAATGGGTTTTGGCACCTTTGACTTGAAGTGGCTCATTATCATTTTGCCTTGTGACATGTCAAATGCTGACATTAGCCTTTCTTGACTATGTGGAGCCATTTTCAAATATTGATCATATACCTTCATTTTTAATGGATCATTCTTTGCTTTAATATTAATGAAGGTTCTTTTAATATCCCCTGTATCTGTTTTTGGTGGTCTGAAAGAGGATACCTCAGTACTCAATTGCTTTTGTAAAGCTTTTCCTTTCTGTCCTATGTTTGTTTCACTAACTGTGCCAGTTAGTTGACTGTCTTCTCTTCCATCATCAAACATTTCATCAATGATCTCTACATCTGGAATGGGATCTGGTTTCTGTTTTTTGGCTTGATGTATTCCTGAGGACTCTTTAGGAGGTGTGATATCTGGAACTTGCCTTTTCTTTCCTATTTCCACATTTGATGGAGTTTGTAATTCTGGAACTTGTGGATGATTTACCTGAGTAGGAGAAACCTGTGACTGATCAGGTGCTTTGGAAGTTTGTGGTTTCTCTGCCATGACCAAAGTTTCAATGACCTGAATTTCAGGTTCCTTTCCCTTGCCTTTTGGTTCTGCTGCCACTGGTGGACTGCCTTCCTGTAATGTTTGCTGTAGATTTGTGGCTGATGAAGTGCCAATTTGGGGTACCTGCACTTGACCACAAGATTCTAGGTCATACTTTTTCTCGAGATCTTTCATAATTTTGTTCATTTTATCAGCTTCACTTTCTTCCTCAACAAGTGTTCCTTCAACCCATTCATCTTGATTGGCATATTGTTCTAGTTCAGGAATCTTGTGGTGTATATAAGAGGATGATTTGTTCTTTAATCTCTTTTCACAAATAAAACCAAATGGGTCATAAGGAACCCAACGGAAAGTTCTTTGGAACTTGCTTTGTAATATATTTTCTGCCTCTCGCTCGGCCTCCCTAGAGTTGCAGATGAAAGGACCTAATTGACTTTTGATCCTTAGTTAGGCTTTCTTCTTCACACTACAAAAATGGATCACATCTGAATTATTCATTTGCCTGAAATATTCCAAGGAAAAAATCCTCATGGGCACATATCTTGGTAACTTGAATGGATGTAATTCACATCCATAAATTCTGATGACTGTATGGTTTTGATATAAATACCAATCTCCAACTTTATAAGTCCTTGAGAGCTGCAAGGTCTTCTTTATTTCATTACTGAGCCTTGGGGGAGGGATTTCTGTTAACAAAGTTGTTGCAGGATATACAAACTGATCAATGAACTCAGTGTAGGAATAGGGAGAATCAGAGGAAGAATGAATTATGGGGGACCAAAATATGACTGACCTGGGGTTTCCCTTGGCATCAAGCTTTTTAACAGGGAAAGGGAACTTTTCTGACTGATAGAAGAGAATGAGATGATAAATAACTGAGGAATATTTGAAAACTTTCTCATCATCTAGCCTCATGAACTGATCATGGATCTTATTGGCTATGAAAGAGGCAAAGTCATATTTAACTTCAGGAGGCTACCCAGGAGTAAAGATAGATAGTAAAACCAGTGTTATTTCATCCACATATTCACTGGTATTGAATCCCAAGACAAAAGATATCATATTTATGATGAGCCTTTCCAATTTATTGAAATAATAAAAACCATAGGGAGGAGACCCCTTAGGTTGATGTTCAGGCAACATGAAATTCTGGCACATGGATTTTAGCTTTTCTGGGGTTAATTGCCTAGTCTTCTCACAATTCTTCCATAGACAATGGTGCTAGTTCTTGGTCTGGTTCAAGGTGTAGCATTGCATTGATAGCCTGGGGAGTAATGGGAAATAGAACACTCTGATCAGGAGCTATTATAGCCCTTTGAGTGGGATCATAATTTGAATGGCAATAGTGGATGATTTCTGGGAAAAAAATGACTGAAGGGATGAGATACCTTGGGAGATTGGATTCCCACAACCCAATAAGATCTTGCCCCTTTGAGTATTTGTCTCTGCAGCGACAATAACTCAGAAGGGGACTTTCATCAAAATGCAAGTCTTTAATTTGGAAATCTTTATCTACCAAAGGTAAATATTCCAACTCACGGTGAGGGGCATTCAGTGGAGTTATATTCAAAGCTGCCGGGGCCTCCATTTTGGTTCTTGTGGATTCAAAACGGAGGTTTCTGGTTTTCTTCACAGGCCGGGCGTGATTTCTAAAATGAAGGAAATTAACACCAATGCAGTTTCAGGGAGAAATTTGCACAGTTTTAAAACCTCTGGGGAAGATCTCAGTGATGAGTTTTAATCACTAATTCAGTGAAAAACAAAGAAAATAGAGTTTTACTTGCAGTTCGGGGCGGAATAGGATAAATACCTATTCTTGGAAGAAAGCTGGTTTTTAACAGGTAACAGGCGGTAGCAGGAGGACGCTTGAACGCAGGTCTGGCGGATTTATGGAGCGAAATCGAATGGAACAGTGGATTTCAATGAAAATTCGAAAACCGTAGCAGATAGCACAGTCGCGTTTAAATGGTGAAAATGACACAAAAACGCGAATTTTTTTTTTATTTCCAAAGTCAAAAAGGAGGGTTTTTAGTTTTTCGAGGAGTGACGTCACGTTGGTACGGGCTGACGTGTGCAGGGGTCGGGCGGTAAGTGGTTTAGTCCCCGCACCGCTTATGGACTAGAGTGGTTTTGAACGTGGGGGGAGCGATTCCATTGAGCGATGGACGCGTGGCAGGTGAACAGTTCCAATACCACCAATCCCCCTCTCGTTAAAATGCTGACAAGGGATGGGTAGCGGGATTGATAGGGAGCATTTGATCTTTGGAAGAGTGATCAGACGGTTTCAATGACGGGGAATAAGCGGAGGATTAAGGTGTGGGCCCGTCGGGTTTTTAAAACAATTAAAGTTTAATCTAATCACCCCGGGAGGCTCTTGATTGGTGAGTGGAAGGCTATTAATTAGTTCAGATAACTAATTAATCCCATCATATAATGGAAAACGAAGTCGTGGCGGGGTTTTGTTAGGCGCGGGTATTAAAGTTAAAATGTCGGGTGGGATTCCAGGTGGATGGGCCACGTTGGCATGGGATTTTTCCAAGGTTTTGGTTTAAAAACAAAACTTCGGGTTTTTATCCTTTTTGTATTAAACATATAGGATTATATGTTTAAATGTTTATTTCGATATTTTTATTATATGACAAATTAATCAATGTAGTTAATTTATCATAGGGACGGGACTAATGTATAACACTATATTTTAACCAAAGGGCTTGTATAATGGGTTTTTATTTGAATACACGGGGAAATAAATACTTTGGTTAAACTTTAAAATAGAGGGGTTTTTTGAATATTTATAAAAAAGGAGTTATATACTTAGGACAAGGCATTTGCACTAGGGATTTAGTAAATAGAGTTAAATGTAAGTATGACAAAGGGACAAGGGAACTCAAAAAAAACTTTGCATATCTAAGAAAGTGACAATTTCTGAAGTAAATTGCAATATCTCATCTTCAACACTTAAACTTAGAATAGTAAGTTATTTTGAGGGTTTTTTATGGAATTTTGCATAATTTTCCTAAGCCAAAAGAGATTTTACTTAGGAAAAGGTTAAAGATGAATGATTATAATGATGAATTATCTCAAGTACTTAGGTCTTTTTGATCATTAGGCCGAGGGTCCGGTCCCTCCAAAAGTCAAGGAAATGCCTTGAGCCCTTTTGATCTCTAAACACCTTAGTACTTTGGGGGAAATTAGTAAAACTTTTAAGGGGGAAATGATGAGGGAGGTTAATGATTTTTTACTTTGCTTGCTGTGATTTTCCAGTGTATTTCCTGCTTCAGTTTTTTAGATGAAAGTAAAGAATCAAAAACATGTAGCAGCATCATTCATCAGATAAAACTTTGCAACCATCTACCTACCCTATCTACTTGACACTACCATTTCCTCTTCTTTATTAGGGTGCATTTAGACTTGCAAACCCTTATCAATCTTTTCTTTTTACATGATAAATCTATCTATTTATACCCTTATTACATCCAAGGGCTCAAATTGAACTGTTGAGCACCTTTTATTCACTCTACCTATCTACTTATCTGCCAAGATTAAACTATTTGGTCAGATATTTATTCTCTAATCTACAACATGAAATTGAAATATGAGTAAGCCAAGTTTAAACAGTTTGACTTATTCATGAATTGTGGCAAAGGTTTTGACAAGCTGCACACAATTGCTTTATTACAAAAATAAAATAGCAGTGGCATTTGGATTTGCACACTTTCCTTGGTCTATTTTTTGTTTGGGGTTCATTTCTTTCACTTTTTTGACCATTTTATTTTTCTTACCCTTTGATTTTTCTTTTAGGGTATACCCTCTTTACATTTTTTAAATTATCTGATTTTTTTGTTTTTTCAAGAATATGGAACACCTTTGCTTCAAGAAAGAAGGTTTGAACATATTCCATAGTTCAATCAAGACAATCATGAAAAATGAAACCTATTGGTATAGGAGTCTAACAGCTCCCTTGCTGGGATAATGGCCCTTGAAGAAATTACAAATACAATAATTACCCTAGATCCGATCCAATGAATCAAGCCCTATATTTTTCCTCAATTTGGCTGAACTATATCTCTTTTGTTGCTTCATGATATATCCTTGAACTCCACACAACTAAGGAAAACCTGCAATAATACTCATGCAAATCTCAAGCTTACTTGAGAATCTCTCTCTCAATGTCTCTTACCCCTAGATTTCTTTGTGCTCTTTCTAACCTACCATAGGTCCTCTTAGCCCTTCACAGGTTTTAGGCCTACCACAAGCTCTCTCAGCCCTCCACAGATATAATACCTAAAACAAGCCCTCTCAACCCTCCACAGATCTAAGGCCTACTCAGCCTGCTCCACAAGACACCTTTCTTGCTAATATTAAGAATGAAGCATTCACCCATGTACTTATACTTTGAAAAAGTGTTAAATTCCATGGGTCTATACCATTGGTTATCAAATACCATGGGTCATCATAATATCATTGATATATGGGGGCAAAGCCCCATCACTTAGCCCACTTTCCCCATGTGTGAGAATACCCCCGAGGCTACCCGAAATATCAACAAAAAGTCTTCACAAGGTTGGAAGGCACTCTACACCTTTCAACACAAGTACAGGGTGGAATTTTAAAAATGGAATACACTTAGAATATGCTTTAGGATTCTAGATATACTAGTTCTTAGATGTTGGACTTCAGGTGTCCACTGTGGATCTCCACATGTTTTAAACTTTGAACAAGAAATCATCTTTTTGAAGAATATGTTTAATGTTGGCATGCAATTATTTTTTTATCATATACTTTCAAAGAATGCATTAAATTTTTATCCTATATATTTTTAAAATTGGAATTATATAATCTTTCAAACATCATGCTAGTTTCTATTAAATAATTTTTCACTCTTGAATTTTTTCCAAACTTCCAATTTTTCCAAATGTGAACTTGATCTAGGTGACTTAGCTTAAAGATGATCTCTAAACAACTTCGTAATAGGTTCTCAGATAAATGCCAGAATTTGAAACATAATAGAGTTGTCAGATTTGAAAATCAGAACCACGAGGAAATGGAAATAATTTGCACTTGCATCAGTTGTAATTATGTATAGATATATGCAAGGGTATTTAAGAGAAATGGGAAATAATTTGACCATCTGATGTCAACGGTGAATGTAAACATGAGATGTGATATTGATGAATATCCTAAGCTCATTTTCTATTTAGATTTCCATATGGCCAAACACAAGATTTCTAAAAATTCTATTGAATAGTAGCGAGAAAGGTCCTTTAACTTGTGCCTTCATCAAAGAGACCAGACACAATTTTTCCTTAGCATTCACAAATTCCTATAAATTAGGACAATTCATGGAGTAGTTCAATTGATGAGTTAGAGTGGGAGGCTTAGTTGCTGTCTCCTAGTGCGATTTATCATTGGAAAAATACAAGAGAGTGAGTCTCAAGTTCTAAATTGAGGATGGACAAGTTACATGAGTAAGATAGACTCTGTTAACTCAATCAATCGCCAGTTCAATTTACAGAAATAATAACTGGTCAGATTTAGCCTATTTATGAAGCTTATAAGGAGGACCAAGGCAAAAATTTATACAGTTGTTTTATGAGCATGAGTTGGTGAGGCAAGGCAATAAAGATCAAAACTTGTGTGTGTGAGCTTGTGAGAGTTAGAGTTTGCAAGAGAAGCTTGTGCATATATTGATAGACGAGAATTCCTTGGGGAATGCACTAGAATTTAGGAGTAATTCATAAATAATAATAGCCTATATAGCGCTAAGATTTAGGAGAAATGAGTGCAAGGAAATAGGAGCTCATCTAGGCAAGGAAAGGAAGAATCAGAATTAGCATTCTTGCAGGGTGTTTCAAGTTAAGGACTAGCAGGGAGAATAAGTTGTTTTCTTTATTGAAACATGACTCTGTTTTAAGAGATCTATTTCTCATTCTTCGATCAATAAAATTCTCCATCAAGCAGAGTGTTTTCCAGTTGGGTTCCCTAGAAATTTTTTTTTATATATATATTGTGACTGTTATTTCTATTCCCATTATGGTGCAAATTGAGTAGAGAAAATTATGTCTTGGGTTGAAAGTTAGTTTCAAATATGTTAATTCAAGCAGATCAGAATTTTCATGGATTTTCTACAAATTCATATAAAGAAGAAAGTGGAGCGTGTCCATAATTAATATTTTGACCATGTCGAGAGCCTTTCACTCCCCTTTTGAGCATCTTTCACAAGAATTAGTAATAGATTCTTTTATCATTTAATAGTTTTTTTATGACATAAGCTTACTGATGTCACTACTAATGATTTTTTCATCTTAAAAAAATCAACAATAGTTTCTTGTCCATATATTCCTCTGTCCTGGTGATTGGTAGGTGAAGGATTTAATAAAAATTACATTCTCACCTATTGAAATATGTTCCGAAAGGACATCCAGGATTTTTCAGAATGTGGCATTAATATATCTGAATTAGCTTTAAAAGGAAAAAAATGTCAAAAATAAAAATCAATAAAGAAGAGAATCACTAAAAATTAAGGAAAACACCATCATATACAAATTAAAAATGAGTTCACTGCAACAACAATTGTACTCCATATTTACCATTTACTGTAATTAATAATGAGGTATCAACTTCCAACTACAGAATATGCAGTTATACTTCCTTCAAAACAAGAAAGTTCAAATGAGAAGACCAACCAATAATTAAATGGGGTTAGTACTTAAATGCATATAACATGAAAAGATAATTATAAATCTTGCAATAATTGGGTCTATCCTACACCTATTGCCAGTAATCAGTAATGTTGCCTCCTACATTTTGTTAATACCAATGTTGCATTTATAGACATTGTAGATATGGCATGAATGGGCTCAGTGAGAATTTTTTCTTGGTCAACTGCCACAACACCCAATAAAAATCTCAGTGAATACATATTCCATATTTTTCAACAGAATATATTTGGCTTGTACCACCATTTGAGAACTTTGAATGGCCTCCAAAGAAATAAAACATCAAATTAGCATTGGTAAGGAAATGCAATTCAATCTTCTTCTGTCTATTGAAAATCATATTGCCTTATCCATCATTCTTGGAAATGAAAGAAAATGTTTTCTTACTGCTGTCCCAAAAATTTAACTCAATGGCATCAGTCAGCTCTATAAATGAATGTGTTCTCTATGAAAATTTAGCTCATTTCATAGATGCATTAAAAAATACAAAAATTCCATGTTAACTAATATATTAGGACTGTGGCTACAAGCATTTTCCTCAAAAAAAGAACCAATATCACCTTAGTTATTGAATTTGTACAGAAAAACCTAAGAGTTGTAGGGAATTCTTGTCAACAATATCCTTTTCAATCTCACAATGAGAAGCATCCACTTCAGGAAATGACAGTAAATGAATGGAATGGCGACGGTCTGATACCCAGAGCTTTGGCCATGCAGAAACAGTTTCATCAGAATATAAGTGATGGTACTAGTATGTTATCATTATATTTGATGGAAAGGGAAACAGTAGTAGCGCTTGTGAAATGATGACACCTCCAAAAAAACTGCAAGAATATTAACTTTCATCGGGAACTTCGAATGTCTCAAACAACTATCTATAGTAACATCACGATATTGTTCTTTATGACCCTCCCCAGTAGATATCAGATTGTGCAGGCTCAGAATATATATGTTCCCATTGAATCCAATTCCACAAACCTCGTTTGGGTTAGAGTATGTATGGATACTTCATTTATCGGCTTCCTTAATTGTTGGGATGACATGTGACCTTCCCTGTTTTCATACTTGAAAGGCCCGAAAAAAGAGATTCCATTTCTAGAGGTGTCCCTCACTTTTAATGAGGATCTACTCTTAGTGGGAAAAGAGGAGACGAGAGAATAAATAGTCCCTTCTATGGGCTGGTTTCTTCCCATAACTAATGGAAAATTACTAAATGAGGAAGATGAAGTTCAACCTCACACTGAAATAGGAGCAAGTGACCTAGATAACGGTGATGATGCCGAGGATGAGAGTGAAATATATGATAGCTATGAAATTTGTTGTTGATAATACCACTCATCTAAGGCAAGCATGCCCTAATATATTTGGCCATTCCTCCTTTCACATGCAAGCAACTTTGCTTCACACTCATGAAAATAACCATTTACGAGGTTTCCTGCTCGAAAACATCATATATCAGAACTATTTACTCACAATACAGTTATTCTTAGCAGTAAACTGTCAACTAATATGAAAGAAATCAGAAAAGTGGTATTGCCTTTGAGATTTAAGGGATGCAAATAAAAAGAGAGATATTTAAATTCCTGTGAGACTGCATCATCATAAATCTTAAGGTAAGCCCAAAAATTGTACAAAACATACAAGAAATATTTATTGTAACTCTTCTTTTGGTTGAATATTTATAATAATCTAGTGATTAGGGATCAAGTAAATCATATACTAATCTGACAAAAAAAAAATATAGTGCAGTCATTAGGGATCAGGTAATTCATGCACTAATTAAATACAAATATTTTACATGGTTTGCCACAAAATCACTATAGCTAAGAATATTGTGTGGAATTACAGGATTACAAAGTTCTTTGAGCATGGGTTGATGTTGATAGAATATCCTATCCGTTGCCCCACCTTGTTGGAAAGGCATCTTTCCTAAAATGCCTGATCCAGTAAGGAGGAAGGAATGTCAGACATTCTAAGAAAAAGATGGCGCATAGAAAACATTCACAAGGTTGCTGCTAATCCCTTCCAATTGTGAAAACTAATAACTTTTTAGACCAAAGCTGGTTATGCAGATCTTAGCTAGAATGGATATCTTTAGGAGAGACGGATTCCCTTGAGACCATAACCAAACCAGGCACAATTGTCTTCCTCACTTACATACATAAGGGGGGCCATTTGATTTCCCTATGGCTCCACGATTTCTAAGCATGCACTACCCAAAGTTTTATTTTCATCAAGCCTCCATTTAGACATTAAAAAGAACAAATCAGCACAACATAAGCATTTAATAAATTAATATAGCTATATCCATCCAACATTCAGGATAAACTAATTTTTAATTGATTTTGCAAAATTTTTAACCTTAGACAATACAAGACAAAATTTCAGTTCCATTTAATCACCATTAAAAGAACAATTCCAGAGAAACCAACTTCAATTCATCTCCAGAGTGGAAATGAACTGAAAAAATATTAAATATTTCACCGCAAAAGAAGGAAATATGCAAGTCAATTCGATATATACAAAAGGATAAATATTAGACTTACCGACTTCAATTCTCCTTTTTACAGTTCCATTGCTATGAAAAATTCCCCTTTCTATGGTTTCATTGTTGTGAACATTAGGAAAGGCTTCTATTCCTTGGACCAAACTGGTACATGCAACTTTAGAATTGGTGAAATTGCATCTAATACCATCCACCCCATTGGCTAAAAAATATATAGATCATTTACCACCATATGCCAAGATCCCCTGTTGTATTGACTCCTTATGTAAAACACTAAGTGTTTCTCCATTGCAACGGGCCCCTATAGAATTTTACCATATTTCGCCATTGTTTTTTAAAACAACGCTTCCATTGAGACTCCTTATCACTCCATTTCTACGAAGCCCCTTGAAATTTTACCCTCTTTCACCATAATCCATTCCCTTGACCAAAATTTTCTCTGGACAATTTGCAGACGTTGAACCGTTGATCTCATTTTTGCAGGCTTTGCTAAATTCTCTGCCTTTTACAATATCAGCAACAACCATTTCACCTCTATTGCACCAACCACTTGATAAAATTGTATCATCTCAGGTACTATCCACTTTTTTCAGAATAACTTCCACTTGCAATTCAGTGGCTTTGGTGTCACCCTTATGCTCTTTGTCACAATTTCTGTAGAAATAAACTGGAAATGCTCTGATCCAAATCCCCAAATCTTCCCCCATTCAATGACACTTCATTTACACTCTTTTCGCAAATGGCAACCCTATCATGTAAAATTTTCTTCTCCTTGCCCTTGACCAGAGGTCGCAGGGGAAAAGCCCCGACCCCATTGTCCGGCCCCAACAAGATATGTTGAAGAGAAAGCCAAATTGAGTAAACGGGGTCATTGCAATCAACAACACAACACCTAATCGAACTAATACAGAACAAATTCCTAGGTTCAAAACCCTCACTCTTTAATTTCGAAATCCCTTTCTCGTCCTTGAGCTTGATAGCCATGACCCATATTTTTCCTTCAGAAGCTGAGTATAGAGATAACACTTTCACCGACATTGCGATCTTCACCAAAATTCATGTACCAATTCCACAATCACAAGTTTTTTCAAACCCTCAAAGCCTTTTGAAGCCCTCATCTCAATACCCACGTGGCTAAAACCTGGACTCGAACCTGGAATTGAAGTCAAGCTCTGTCACACCATCTAGGCCCTTAGAATTGTGTGGGATCCAACATGATCGGGCATTGCGGACATAAAAACTCTGGCTCTCACAACTTTTTTTTCCTATTTATTGGCTAGGGCTTTACAAAGTGCAAAAAACAAGTGACTGATGTGGAATCTAGGATTTGGGTTTTTGTCGAAGATGAATACTTCAAAGACTATAGAAGGCATCTTGAATCTAAAAGTAGCAAGTATAGGATTCTGACTTGGGATCTAGCCACACCTTGAAAAATTGTGATGGGTGGGTTGCCTAAGCTAGGGTCAGCATGTTGGTCTGCATAACATCTCTGCAAACTATGCGCCTACTCTGGCAAGTGTGAGAGCCATCGGTTCAAGGGATTCTTATAGATCTTCAGGTTCTGCAAAATTTCTAGTTATTTTTTCTCTTCTTGAAAATTGAAATACATCTGGATAAAGAGGCGACGAAGGATCACAGTGCGACGGTCATATGGCATTTGATCTCGGGCTCTAGCACTTATCATGACTCACGGTCGAAGAGTTTAAGAAACTTGCATGCTCTCGGAGAGTTTAAGCGACAATATTAAAAAGGGACATCAAATTATTTAAAAATATTTCTAATGTTATTAATTTTATTTTTAAAAATATTTCTAACGTTATTAACTTTAGTTTTTATAACTTATTGTGATTCAAATTATGAATTACTTTAATTTTATTATTAAAAAAAAAATGAATTATTATAATTTTTTTTTTTTTTATATTTTGAAATTAATATCAACAATTAATTTTATCAAAATAAATGATAACATATGTTGAAATGATATTTTTCAAAAGTGAAATTTTTTTTCGTTTATCTCAACAAACATTATAAGATGGCCTTAACTTTAACTATAATCTTCCCTAAGTTATCTATGCACTTCACATTAAAAATTACAAATGCATCATTGCATGGCATGGCTCATGCACAAACAAATACAACTAAACTTTCAACTATTTTTTTCCAAAATAAATTGCATATTGTTTTAAATTTTATAAGCATGCTAAATAGTGTGATTAGTTGGAAGTTTTATCCATGGCGAGGATGAAGTCATTGTTCTCTACCGCATAATTTTTTAAAATTAAAATAACTCATATTCATATCAAAATAGGAGATTTATATTGATATATTAAACATCAAAATTATATATTTCTATAAGCAATAGCTTCTCCAATGATCACAAGATCCTAGAACCACAAAAACACTATTACAATAATAACATAGTCTCATTTCAACAAAAACTAAATATTTGCATCAAGAGTTTAGACCCCTCATAAAATGAGAGAATTATAGAGAAAGAGTGCACATAAATTGAAAATGAATTTGCTTCAGTGATAGCTTCCTTGAAAATGAATAGAAAATAAAGCTCTAAACCTAGAAAAGAGCGTCCTTTGATAGAGGGAAACATTACTAAATCATAGTCTTCCTCTACAAAAACCACTTCTTCCATCTTGCATGAAAAGAGTAACCACTTTCTCATAGGCGAACATACTCATCCATTTCAAAACAAGCCAAGTTGAAAGCATATGTTGAAATAGAGTATATTTTGATGCTAGTGCCAAATCCCAAGGATCATGAAAAATAAACATAAACTGCCAACAAAATACCAGGTAAGCATAATATTGACAAAAATAATGGGAATCCTCCACTTCGAGAGCATATACAGTGAGACCAAATGAAGAGCCACTCTAGATACTCTCTCCACCATCTACAAGACCATAAATATTCATACAATCTCATACATGTGACAATAAAACATGATCTCCACACTTGAAGTCTACAAACCATGTTGATAAAAGTTGACTATCATACTATATGTAGCATGAGCCATTTAAACTAAAATGAATGACAAAAACTCAGAATTCTACCATCCCTAATCCTGATTATAAGAAATAATAATAAGAGTTTGTACATGATCAACTGGAGGATAAATAAGGTCCCTTGAGGGAGAGTTACTAACTAAAAAACCTTCAACGCGAGCCAATTAGGATTCCACACTATCGAAATAGTATCGTAGGTTACAAAGCATTATTTTGAAATCTTCAAGGGAAGAAGATAGATTATAGGCCTCAACTTGTCTACCTTGAATTACTAGGTGAAACAAAGTAGCCATATGTTGGTGTAAGGCTAATGAGTTATGATAGAAAATTTGTTTCTTCCAAGGTTTTCCAAGTTCTAGAATCCATTTCAAATCCTCGCCTGTCACCTCAAAATATGAGTGATAAGGGAGACCCTCAACCTCTTTACTTCCCAACAATAAAATCTCTTTTCGAACTTCCAAAGGAACGACATCAAAGAAGGTGGCCATTAAATCAAGAAAAAGCTAGAAGATAAATAGAGATCGATACAGGTTAGAAGTGATTCCATTGAATGATAACTATAAACCCCTATCCATTGAATCAATGTGTATAATATAGTGGTGTCTAGGGGATAATTTCGTCTATATATCTCTACAGATGTATTGTGGCATCATTATTTCTATGGATTAAAGTCTTGAGCATCGATTCTTCATGGAGGGTTTGGTTGTCGAAAGAAAACGAAAGATTAGAGACGCCGAGGATGTATAATATCCTAATATAAAACATTTGTTTAAGATCAATGCTTCAAAGCATGAGACTTTAACTAAATATTGATAGGGATTTTAACGGCCAGCATAAATGTTTCAAACAGAATAGGTAGAGATGCAAGCCATACCTCTTACAATCGAGTGGCGTCTTTGGTTTTTAATATCCTTATAAGAGTCCCCTTTGTATTGATAGTCACAAGGAGGCTGCCATCAAGGTGAGTGCAAAGCAGGAGATGTGAGACTCAATGGAAAATATGTGGAGACAATCTCCATTCTTCTTATTTCACCAAGCCATGTAAAATAAATGAAGCAAATAGTCTCAATCCCTTGGAGAAGGAGGGTTGAGAAAAAAAATTAGCATGAACAAACAAAGAATCCAATGAGCTAAGCTGAGAGGGGTCTCCCTTTGTAAAAAAGCATCCATAGGCTTGTTAGAGTTAGTATGAATCTTTACTAGAAGGTGAGTAGTCTTCACATCACCAACCACGTCCAATAGAAAGGTACCAACCCCTACAATAAAAATGATGTCTCCAAATAATGTGTAATCAATACCAATAATATCATCGTATGAAACTAGTACAATATGATTTGCAAAGTATTTTTCCATACATGTGTGAAATAAACAATCCATCTAGTTAGCAAAAGGAAGTAATTTTGAAGACCTCAAGAAACCCCCTTGAAGGAGACAAGAAGGGTTTGAAACCATAAAATACAAGTTGATCTACGAACCCTAGTTCTGAAACCCTTAGAAGAAATTTTACTAGTGAATAGTCTAATATCGTACGATATCCTAATCTTAGATCAATCTTCGAGAACATTGTTCTTCCCTTCAATTGATCGAACAAATCATGAATCGTCGACAAAATATACTTATTCTTAATGGTCACCTTTTTCAATTGCATTTAATGAATACACAACCTGAGAGTACCATCCTTCTTCTTCACAAACAATGTTGGTGTGCCTCATGGTGATACACTTGGCCTAATGTATCCCTTATTCAGCATTTCCTTCAACTGCAACTTTAGCTCTACCAACTGTGGAGTGCTCATCTTGCATGGTTTTTTTTATGTTGGTGTTACCCCTGGTACCAACTCAATAGAAAAATACACTTCCCTGTGAGGTGAAAACTCTAAAATATCTACATGAAATACATCTTGAAATTGTTGTAAAACCAATTACTTTCTCAAGACATTTGCATCCTCGACTTCCTTATCTTTGTCACTAGAAATATGTATTGCAAATACACACACATGTTCCTACGACTACACTTCGCCTGCATAGTTGTCACCATTCCAAAGGATTTTTCCTTCTTCTTACCTTGCAATACTCTTTGTTATCCATTGTCATCCAAGCACTCAATAACTTTGCAATAGCAGTCCACTTTGGTCCTATGGAGATACAACTAGTCCATACCCAAAAGCATTTTGATGTAGAAATACCATTCAACTCAAATGCATAATCTCTTACCTAATGATGAACTCACTTCTTTGTACTTGTATCCAACTTCAATGACCAAGGCTCTGCGTGCGCTTCTTTATTCAAACTAGAATTTTCCACCATGTTAGGATTAACATAACTATAACTAGATCCGGGACCAATCAAAATAGAAACAACTTGTTCACAAATGTTACCATCCATCTTGATAATAGACGCCTTGTGATCTGCCTGCTTGTTATCCAATGTTGCATAGATCTGAGGAACACTTTGTCCAATATCCCCCACTGTTTGTAATTTCTGAGCACTGTAAATCTACGATCCACCACCTTGATGTCATGTACAATCTCTCATGTGATGATATTTGCCACAATTCCAACACTGTATAAGCGTCCAACCTACACCCTTATTCTACTCCTCAAACTGAAATCCCTGCCCTTTGTTAGATGCATTGAATTTCTTGTGTGGTGCTACAGTCTCTTTGTTACTTGTGTCCTGAGGCCTTGCTCCCTTCTTATCCCATTTCCCTTTATTCCTTCTATTACCTTTCCAGTCCAGTTTAGTCTTAGATCTACGCTTTGATTTCTCATAGCAATGCTTTAGCTTCCAGATGGCCTCCTCTAATGATCTAGGCTCGTCAAACTCAATCATGTATTTGAATTTTAGCGTCAAACCACTAGTGAATCATTGAATATTAGCCTTCTCCTCCTTGAGTTAAGGCACATATCTCAAAAACTCTAGAAATTTGTTGGTGTACTCCTCACCGATAATAGATTCCATATTTAGCTCATAAAACTCTTTTTCCTTGTCATCATAGTAACTCTTTGATAGATACTTCTTCCTGAATAGTCTTTCAAATTCACCCCAAGTCAACTCCTCCTCATAAATATCTCTAGTGTTCTTTACATCTTCACACCAAATATCTGTTTTACCTTTAATACTGATGTAAATATCCTGGCCTTCATGTTCTTTCAGTAATCATCCAATCTGAATAATTCATTCATTCCAATCAACCATTCTTTTGCATCCTATGTTTTCTTCATTTCCCCATTGAATGTACGTGGATTTTCTTTCTTGAAATCATCCAAAAAATATTCCCTATCACTCCTCCTATAAGGATGATAACGATGATGACCATGATACATATCATAACTAGAATGATAATAGTACCTATGTCCATCACCCCTCCTTTCTGGAGTATCCAAGAACCTGACATTCTTGATCGTGTAATCTCTATATGACATGTGCCCACTATGGGTTCTACTTCCACAGGCCCCATTAGCGATATCCTCCTATCCATAGTTGATCCGAAGTGGTCCCTGTCTCTGCAATTCTGACAAACTGTGAAGAATTACACCATTGACTTCTGGTTATTTCTCCTATTCCTGCATGATTTTTTCACTACATTCTCTCCAAATCCTTATTTCCTCCTTAAAAATCCTCAATGTGCCTGCTAAGTCATAAGAGTTCCCAACACCACACTACTCATCTAATTTATAGGGAGAATCTTTGTCGTTTGCCATCATGTTAGTCATATTTTATCTCTTCTTCCTACAAGGTATATTATGTCAGCTAAACCACATCATAAACAAACCAATGTACCTTAGTATAGCTCGGAGAGGATATATCATCTACGAGACCGACCAGATTATTGCAATATCTATATATATAAACATAATCATATCAACATGTAAACATCTTTTCATTCATTATCGAGTTATCAATGCATGACTATGCTAACCACATACCATGACTTCATGCACAATGACCATCATCTAGTCAAAGTATGTGTAACAACATATAAAAATTGATGCACATAACTGATGCACGACTGACATAAGCTCACAACAAATACATTCAACAACGACACCATCAATGTTCACATGGCGATACCACTACAATCATGACCCATATGCCATCAATGTTCACATGGCATATAGGTCCTTGTGCTTGTGATTTATACAAAAAAAGCACATATATCACAAGCACAAGGACCTATATGCAACCTCCATGTACATACAATAATACATTCATCCAAGGGGAATGAAAATTGGACATCACCCAAGGAGAACAAAACCATGCTATGATACAACTCTATAGCAGTCTCCTCCCACATCTACCCAAGTAACCGGCCAATAGGGGAAAACATCTGATGAAGAGTTAATATGATATGATTCAACTCCATATATATCAGTTAAGGAAGTGGAATCGAGGGAACATAGCCAAACTAACCTTCTGCACTTGCAATAGAACCCCCAGGAGCCATCCAACCCATCCAGGTGACCAGAGCCATCCAACCCATCCAAGTTACCAACCCTTGAGACAAACTAACATTTTTCTACATCAAAGCCTTAATCGCTCCCTTGAGATGGGCATGCATGCGACTTAGAACCTCCAGTCACTCCCACAACAAGGCATGCCTACAACTAGGAAGTGGAATCGAGGGAACACAACCAAACTAACCTTCTGCTCTTGCAATAGAACCCCCAGGAGCCATCCAACCCATCCAGGTGACCAGAGCCATCCAACCCATCCAAGTTACCAACCCTTGAGACAAACTAACATTTTTCTACATCAAAGCCTTAATCGCTCCCTTGACATGGGCATGCATGCGACTCAGAACCTCCAGTCACTCCCACAACAAGGCATGCCTACAACTAGGTTCTTTTCTGGGTAGTTTTGTGCCAATGAATCTAGATTCTTAGTCACGTTTTCAAGACCAGGACTCAGGCAATTGCCCAAAACTCGATGAAACTTCCAAAAATAAAAATTAACATCAAAAAAATGATAAAAATGTAAATACTTGAACAAGTACTTGAGTGGACCCCTACTTGCCATGATAGCCATTTCGTCAAACATGTCACAATTATGCATTCTATAGGTCAAAACAATAGACCTGAGCACAAGGGTATCACAATTATCTGAGAATCACTAAGAAGCATTGATGCCTCATCACAATAACTGCATTACCATCTATTAAGCCATATATTGATTTTACAGTTAGTGATTACCCAAAACATGATGAGAGCCATACATTATCACTATCATAAAACTCAACCATAACCAACATATAACAAATAGAAATATCAAGGATATAACAATGATATAAGCCACATATAAAAAATTATATTTACCCATATAATACCAAGGAGAAGAGCTATTATTGATTATTTCATAGGCTAACCAAGTATGGGATTTCCATGAACCACCTAACGATAGGCTAGGCTAAACCAAATCTTTCTTTCAGTTAGTCACCACCATGCCATATTCCAAACATGAATGTGGGATCTCATAGAAAAAATCAATCAAAACCAAACTAGGGCTTCCAGAGGCCAAACCACCTCAACCCTCAATCAATGATTCCACCTCATGATCGAAGATCACTAACCATCACCATATTGTGCTCTACCAAAGTTGTCTAGGGATCCAATGCGTTTGTTCCAACCATGGATTCTAGGACTAATAACTCAACCCACAGTTATTGTCAGGCTTCCAGAGCATTTTTCCAACTAGGGCTTCCAGGACTAGTAACTCAACCCACCAAGTGCTTCCAAATCATTTTTCCAACCAAGGCTTCTAGGAACTAATAACTCAACCCACAACCAAAGGCACAAGAAAACCAACCAGAAAAAAAAATTAAAACCAACAACACCATGGAAACCTAGGAAATAGCAAGGCTAGGAAAAACCAATTTCAATCCATGCAATCCCCCATGCCATTGATAAATCATAAGAAAATAACCACATGTTGTAATATCCCGAAAGGGAGAATACAGTAATACTTCAAAAAATATAATAAATTATAGCAAGATAAAAAATAAATCTTAAGACAACATCAGAATTTATAGAGAAGCTGAGCCATTTTATTATATTGGAGAATAATTAGTTACACCATGTACAAAATATGATCAGATCTAGCCAAGAGATGGTCTAGAAGTACCCAGAAAACAAACTACAATAGGTACAATGTAACTGGAGAGGCTCTGCAACAAATATTGCGTTGTCCCTTTAATAGAATATGAACATATAATTGCAAGCTGAAAAGGGAAATGTAGTTCTACTCAAAACTAGAGCTCAGATGATGCCAAGATTCAAGCTCTGGCCAATGTGATGGATTCCCAAGATAACACAAAAAGGATTTTCCAAATCTGTAACTTTGGAAAATTACCTCCCTAGGATTTGATCCTTGGTCTGCTGGGAAATATAGATCTGAAGCTAGATCTAAATAATGTATGGCTAAAATGTGTGCTTAGATTAGATCTATGCTTGAAATATTGATCCCTTCATCAGATCTATGATCTAAAAGCTCTGGATCTACCTTCTCAATCCTCCAAGATGAATCCAGCTGCCAAAAGAAACTGCACTGTGAGGGAAAGAGAGGCCTTCTTCCTACTGAAATATGTTGCAATAAACTCCAGGCTAATGGTAATACTGATGGCAATATGAAGGAATGATCCTCCACTGGATTGCTAGCTGAAGTACTAGCAACTTCCTTCCTCCTCTTAGATCTGCAGTATGGATAGCGTAATTCCTGATGGAAATAATACTGATAGAAGGTCAACAGCATTTGGCCTGATGCCAGATCCGCAATGTGGCTCTGGGAGTGCTGATCTATAATCCCAAGTGATGGGAATAATCCCTCTCCTTTTTCTCTAGCTGAAGTACTAAAGACAACTTCCTCTTTCTAGACTGATCTTCACAAATCTGCAGATTTCTGAATATGAATGTTCTGCAGAAAGTAGAGAAGAGATGTGGCACCAATGCATGATTTAGAATGAAGATAAATCCTATTTCTAGAGCTACCCAAAGAAAGAGGTGGGATTTATGCCTGGGAACACATTGTGCTAAACAAAACCTGCAATCTCTGCTAAACAGCCCAAGAATGCAATGGAATGTCACTTGAGAATTCCAGATCTAAAATATCATGCATCCAATAATCCAAGATGCCTTTCACCCTTGCCTTCATCTCCTTTATAATTTTTTATCCTTCCCAAGCCTTGGCCCTAATCTTAGCTACGCTGTCACATGTGGACAAGATACTCCAAGTGGGACTCTGTTGTTTGACCAAATCAACCAACTAGTCTAGGTGTAATGTACACCTCCTCCATCATGTGTACTTCATTTGCACATTATCTTCCATCACTTGATCATGAATTCTCAATGATCCCTTTGTTTGACATCTTCAAGATCTTAGTTGACTGAATCAACCCTCCATTATCTTTCTCATTAAATGAGACATGATCTCCAATCTTATTCACATTAGTAGTTGCTCAACTACCTCAGTTTACAGATCTAGGCTAAATTAATCCACATTCACACACAAAAAAGTGGATATTTATTCTTATTAAATATTGTGGGTCCCTCCACCCTTTTATTTACTTAATTCATTAAGAAAATCAAGGACTCTAATATTCCAAATATGATGTGAAATTTTGGGAATATTACAGTCCCCCCCAACAAAATGTTGCTTGTCCTCAAGCAACTCCAAAATTAGATGCAAAGCCATCTATTCCTCTACAAATGGAATCCACATAAGGAAGGCTTTCTCCATTTTCTTGAATGGGTTATGCATGTTTGGTTCCAAAGTTGTCCTTTTAAAAAAACATAAAGAATGACCTCCAACTTTTTGGTTAAATGTCCTCCTTCCATCATGAAGTACCAAGTGACAACCATATGATGTCCAACATCATAAGCAATACATGAGGTGCATAAAATAAGGTGGTTCTCTTCACAAAGTAAAATCTCCATCACTCAATACATGTCTCCATCCCATGTTTCATGAATTAGATTGAGCATTGATATGCACTCATACATAGCCCTGTTGGCTTTGTTGGACCCAGACATCATTCCAATGTTATGCAAACGAAGAAGGGAATGAGTTATATGGGTAGACAAAGATGTCAAACCATATTCTCCTCAGAGTAACCACTAGATTAAGGCCCTTTGTTTCCATCCTCCATCTCCTCCATGTAAGATGGA
The DNA here is from genome assembly GCA_034641835.2 of Pinus albicaulis. NCBI lineage: Eukaryota > Viridiplantae > Streptophyta > Pinopsida > Pinales > Pinaceae > Pinus > Pinus albicaulis. The sequence continues at coordinate 757,540,325 of CM076569.1, read as the reverse complement.
TAAGCCAAAATCCACCAAAAGCAACGAAAGCAACAAGAGATATTGTTGCTTTCTCTCCTCCTAATGTGCATCATGAAGAAAAATCATACTAATGGACATATGAAATGTCACATCAGCCCAATACAAAGAAACATCATCGATGCACAAGATGAGATCATTATGCCAAATTTTACACAATACAAAACACATAGACATAGGAGATGTCATGTGGTGGCCAAACTATCTCAAGTGAAATGAACATGCCTTCCTTTGCTGCAATTTATCTTTGACACTCAAGGCATGATTCAGAAAATGATGAGCTATTGGGTGGTATCCATACTCACCCAAGAGCATCTAGTGCAACCATGCCTTCTTCTTCATTTCATATGTGTTTCTCAAGGCATGGATCAGAAAAATAGGAACCTTTGGAGAGTGACAGAAATCTCCCAATGGAAACTAGCGTAACCAAGCTTGCTAGCCCATGTAAATCTTCAAGTGATCATGTGATCCCTTTCTCATCATTCTCATCCACTTACCCTAATATGGAAGATGAGTGATGTGTTGCAGAATCATCGTATCCTCCCTTTGTAGAATACCATCTCCCAAAAACTGTTGAATAACTTTGCACTTCATGAAATGTTGAAATGCACCTTTAATGACATCTCTTAATGATATTCTCTCTCCACCAAAGGCCCTCTGAAACCAAAGAAGTTTTTGATTTGCTGCAAGTAGAAGTTTCTCTTTAAGCAATGAGATGCTCGTTGAGAAAGGGTCATCTAGAAGTGAGAAATTGTTTGTCATCTCAAGCTGTCTACCATTTGTCATCTTTTCTTTTATTTCTTCATGAGTGAAGCTACCTCTAGAATTCTCCAATAATGATGAATCCCTTTCTTTTTCACAGCTACTGAGTGACAGCGTTGTAGATCTGCAACGTAATATATATGCTTTCTTAAAGTAAGGCACAATACTGACCTCGTAATCAACCATTGTAGATAGTATAATACTAATCCCATCTTTTGAAACTCTACATCTCAAGTCAGAGGGTTGAATGTAGCTCAACAATGATGAATATGGATAATTTTCACTCTCCTCTTTGATTAAAAAAAGGGCCCTCTGCACCCTGATATGTCTCTACTTCAAATCATCATTTGGTTCTAACCCTTGGTTATGCATTGGTCTTGAAATAATATGTGCTGAAATTTTATGCATACCTTGGATCAACTAATATGTGGGAACCTCTTGATAGAACACAAGATTTTATCCAACTCGGATAATAGTGTCTCCAACTACTAGTAAGGGTGATAGCCTTTTTTCTTCAAGTGTACCAACGCTGGTATCTTCCTCCTCTTCCTCATGCATCTCCTAATCCATGCATGGGACTCCATATGTCAAGAGCTCGAGATTTCCTTGCAAAGATGCAAGTGTCTCTTATCGAGATACAAGTGCCTCTGCAGTAGGTGGTGAAGGTAGTGACCTCTTGTCCAAAGTCACAATATTGGCATTCTCCTTGGTTTCCTTGGGATATGTCTCTTTGTATCACATCTTTGTCTTCTCTATATAAAACTCCTTATTCAACTTGTGAAATAAATATGAATACTTGGTCACCTTTGCATGCTCTAGGTGCCCAAACCACCAATATCCTGCTTCATCCAAGAGATGAAGTGCTACAATTTGAAAAACCTCTTCTTTAGCCACAAGATGTAGCTTGAAAAATGAATCTAACTCCATCCTCTAAGCCTTAACATTCCTTGAGTAAGATCCATCAAATGTAGGCAAATAGAATCTATTATGCCTCTTTCTTATATTTTTGCTATAGGATCCTCTTTCTTCTTTAATCTAGAAGAATTTTTGGAGAGTTAGCTTCTCCTTGAAAGCTCTAGATTGTGCTTTTTACTCTTCAAGATATAGACTGAGAGTCTCATAAGTCTCAGGTTCATTCATTTCTTCACTTCTAAACCTCTCACCTTATTTAAAGAAAGTGGGCATAGTGAATTTATGAAGAGATATAGGATTCTTCGGTCTTCTTTTCTTCTGATAGGAAGTACCTTCCTCATCATATATTCTTCTTGGATCTTCTCTCTGTCCTTCCACATTCATTTGATTTACCTCCTTGGAGAGATATTGCATGGATCTAAACAAAGGACTGACATATTTCTCATCCTCCACGGTAGATCTCATCTATCTGTTCTTCTTTCAATGCAAAAGATGAAGTGTCCACAAGCTTAGCCAAAGATCATGCTCTGATACCACTGTAATATCCCGAAAGGAAGAATGCAGTAATACTTCACACAATATAAGAACTTACAACAAGATAAACAATAAATCTTAAGAAAACATCAGAATTTATAGAGGAGCTGAGCCATTTTATTATATTGGAGAAGAATCAGTTACACCATGTACAAAATATGAGTAGATATCACTAAGAGATGGTCTAGAAGTACCCAGAAAACAAGCTACAACATGTACAATGTAACTAGAGAGGCTGTGCAGCAAATACTGTGTTGTCCCTTTAGTAGAATATGAAAATATAATTGTAGGCTAAAAGGTGAAATGAAAATATACACAAAAATAGAGCTCAAATGATGCAAAGATTCAAGATCTGTCCAATGTGATGGATTCCTAGGATAACCCAGAAAGGATTTTCCATATTTGCAAAATTGGAAAATCACCTCCCTCGGATTTAATCCTTGGTCTGCTGGGAAATACATATCTGAAGCTAGATATGAAGAATGGATGGCTGAAATTTGTTCTCAGATCAGATCTATGCTTGAAGGGTTGATTTGTCATCAGATCTATGAGCTAAAAGCTCTAGATCTACCTTCTCAATCCTCCAATGATGAATCCTGCTGCTGCAACGCAGCTACCAATAGAAACTGTTCTGTAAATGAAAGAGAGGTCTTTTGCCTACTAAAATATTTTGCAATAAACTCTAGGTTAATGGTAATATTGATGGCAATGTGAAGGAATGATACTCCACCGGATTTCTAGCTGAAGTACTAGCAACATCCTTTCTCCTTTTAGATCTGCAATATGGACATCGTAATTCCTAATGGAAATACTGCTGATAGGAGGTCAATAATGTTTGAATTGATGCCAGATCTGCAATGTGGCTCTGGGAGTGATGATCTATAAGCCAAAGTGATGTTAATAATCCCTCACCTTGTTCTCCAGCTGAAGTACTGAAGACAACTTCCACCTTCCAAACTAATCTTCAGAAATCTACAGATTTCTGAATATGAATATTCTACATAAAATAGAGAAGAGATGTGGCACCAATGCCTAATTTAGAATGAAGAGAAATCCTCTTTCTAGAGCTACTGAAAGAAAGAGGTGGGATTCCCACCTAGGAACACCCTGTGCTAAATAGCACCTGAAATCTCTGCTAAACAATGCAAGAACGCAATGGAATGTCACTTGACAATTCTAGATCTAAAAGATCATACGTCCAATAATCCAAGATGCCTTTCACCCTTGCCTTCATCTCCTTTATAATGTTTGAGCCTTCCCAAGCCTTGGCCCTAATCTCAACTGCATAGTCACATGTGGACAAGATCCTCCAAGTGGGACTACGTTGTTTGACTAAATCAACCAACTAGTCTAGGTGAAATGTACACCTCCTCCATCATGTGTGCTTAATTTTCACATGATCTTCCATCACTTGATCATGAATTCTCAATGATCCATATGTTTGACATATTCAAGATCTTAGTTGACTGAATCAACCCTCCATTATCTTTCTCATTAAATGAGACATGATCTCCAATATTATTCACGTTAGTAGTTTCTCAACTACCACATTTTACAGATCTAGGCTAACTTAATCCACATTCACACACACAAAAGTGGATATTTATTGTTATTGAGGATTGTGGGTCCCTCCACCCTTTTATTTACTTAATTCATTAAGAAAATCAAGGACTCTAATATTCCAAATATGATGTGAAATTTTGGGAATATTACACATGCATATGGAATGCATGCCAAAACTATTAAGAGAACCATACATGAAACTTAGTACCTGCAAGAAAAATCCTCTATCGCTATTGATATCATTGTCCTCTTGCACTTTCTTGCTTTTCCTCTTCCTTTTTTATCCAAATCCCAGGTATGCCACAATCATCCAAGAGTGATCTAAGAAAACTCAAAGTGTCCAAGAGTATGAGAGAGAGAATAGAATGAGAGCTCCAAAACTGAACTGAATTTTTTTTTTGCAAAAGCTACCAACTGATCCTCATAAGAATTTTATCTATGAGACCTCTAATTCTTCATTTTTCCATTATTTTCCTTCATTTTACTCCTCACATGCAACCTTTGACCTTTCACCTCCCTTTTTTCCTATTTTCCATTAAATTCGTAAATAAAATGCCAATAAATGCCTCATGCCTTTCCAAAGACTTCACCATTTCCTTTGCCAATTTCCATAACCATTAATAAACAAAAATGAACACCTACTATGATGGTTTCTCCCAACATTGAACATGAAATACGTGTAACATGACCAAGGTCTTATTTTACATGGTTTGAAAATCCCATGTTGTCCCTTATCCAAAAAATAATCTAACTTCACTTACCTTTATTGTTGCACAACCCTCAATGTAGCCCTTGATTCTAGCGTTCAACCCTCACCTATGAAGCTTAAAAGGATCTCAACTCTTCTTCGAAGGAGTCACAGAAATTTGGCCTGTTGAAACATAAAAGTAACATCAAAACCATGCTCATATCATGTAATATCCCAATCAAAAAAATATATCACACATGTAGCACACTTTAATCTTATGATTAAAGTAAAATTTCAATTACAACATGAACGCAAATGGGATCCAGAAACACGGCCTTATTTATATTAATAGTTAAATAAAAATAGTATATTCCCATACAAATTATCATAGCCCTTGCAATGGCATGGAAAACTTCATATAAAAGGATAAAAATAAATACTGAAGCACAATTTTGGACCCTGGATGGATCCACCAGATAAAATAACACCCACGATGTTTTTTTCCTTGGGATCAAACTCAAACTAGCCACAAAAAGTTCTCAATAAAAACACAATAATATAGATAAACCTTAACGATCCAAATTCCTAGATTATGTCCCCTTTTAAACACTCGATCAACTCTCTATAACCTTATATTATTATTTTTCATTTAAATGTGAATTAAAATATCATGGGCTAGTACAATTGGAAAATACTACGTAAATACGATGGAAAAATTCCATCCATTTTGAAAAAATCAAGAAAGGGAATATTAGAAATATTCTAGCCCAAATATTGCTTGCCTTCTATTAGGTCCCTATATTGCTAGTATAGTCCCTTATTGTTGTTAATGTAGCCCCATTATATTTATTTTTTTACACTTGTAGCCCCCATATTGTTATTATTGTGCCCCATCAAAATCCACTATTGTTATTGTTGCTCCCTTACATTATTATTGTTAGGTTGGCTAGGATTATATTGTGACATCATGAACTCCTTTATATAGAAAGCAGGTTTTGTCATTTGTATCATCCAAGAATTGTCCATTTATGTAATGTAAAGGTGGTTACCCCCTTGAAGTGGTTGATTTCTAAGGTGTTTATCTCTCTTTTCTTCTATTTTTGGAGTTGGTTTCATAACATTTGGTATTAGAGCTTTGGATTTTAGGGTTTCATTGTGTCAAACCAGTTATTGTGCATTTTTGCTATAATATTTTTTCTACTAATGTTTAGACGCTTAAAAAAAAACCATTTGTGAGGAAATCTTGAGGAACTATGTAAAAATTTCAGATCTTGGTTCGCAATATTTTCAGAGATATGATCTATGGAAGTTAGGGTTTTTGTAGGTTCCCAAATTTCATCTAAAAGAGGTGAATTTGGGAAAATCGTCATAACTCTCTCTCTGAGCATCGGGTTGGAATTCTATAAAAAGTGGACGAAATCACATGGAATTTAGTTTCATGTGCATCAATTTCAGAGCAGAAGGAGGAAGCAGTGACATGGGTAACGTCGTACAAGTTTGTTCTACTGAACGAGTCCATAATTAGGTCATTTTGGGATATTGGGCATAAATTTGTCTTGAAGAATCCTAATAAGGTCTGACCTATGGAATTTGAAAGAATGTTCAGAGGGCTACTAAAAGACTAAATTTATGATATTGAAGATTTGAATTCACAGAGACAATTCAGATTCAATATCGAGCTCCTCAAAAGAAAGAAAAAGGTGTGTATTTTTTTCAAATTGCATAAGTCTTGTTTGAAAAATTAGTTTGAAGTGATTCCAAGGGAATATTGAAGCTTAGATATTAGTATTGGGTTCTAAAATTCCCCCTAAAAAGAATTCAACACCCATTAAGCCCTCAGAAGGCTCTACTATGACTCATGAAGAGCAAGAAGTGAAACATGATATATCAAAATTACAAGAGCAAGTGCAACAACTTTCGTTCTTGCAAAAAGAAACAAAAAATGAAATAGAAGTTTTGAAGAAAGGCATGGAAGCTAAGATGGATGGTTTGAAGAATTACATGGAAGACATGGAAGAAAAAATTAAATACAACATGGAATATATGAAGAATTATCCAAAAGAAGACATGGAAGGTTTGAAGGTAGGTATGACAAATTTGATACAATAAATGATTCCTAATGGTGAAAAGGTAGTATAGGAATCTCATGATGAGAAAAAAAATAAATGTTAATCATGATTTCATAAACTCTAATGTTGGATTGAAGACCCACCATATTCCAAAGGTCGATATGAGGAAGTTTTATGGCAAGGAACATTGTAACATGGATACTACAGATGCACCAATAGTTTAATCTCAATAATGTGTAGAACACACAAAAGGTACGCCTTGAAACTTTATATTTAGAAAAAAATGCATTTGTATGGTACCGATGGCTTTTGTCCCGTAAAATAATTTTCACTTGGTCAATTTTAACAGAGGTAATGATAGCACGTTATGAGGATACAAAGAGCAACACTTTCTTTAGCCAATTGATAAATCTCAAGAAAAGGGTTCATTGGTGGAGCACATTGAAGACTTCCAAAAATTGAATATAAGGGTAGATGATATTCCAAAGGAAAATTATTGATGTCTTCATAGGGACTTTAAAGGATAACATCCAACATGAAGTTCACCTTTGGGAACCTGATTCATTGGAGAAAGCATTTATGTTGGAAAGAGAAATTGAATGTAAAATTATGGCAACAAGGAAGCTTACCACTTACATCTAAAAATATGGAAGTGTTTCTAATCCTAGACTTATACAACCTACAAGGCTGACACCAAAAAAATTGGAAGAAAAAGGAGAAAAAACACTTTCTTGTAGTTGTGATATAAAATACACTAAAGTTCATAAGTTTGTTGAGAAGAAATTATTTTACATAGACTATGAAGAAAAGGAATAAAATGAACAAGAAACTTTAGAACAAGAGGATATACACCAAGAATCAACCCTAGATAAAGAAGAAATGAGTCTGGCCATATCTTGTAATGCATTGGCAGGAATTACCACTCCTCAAACTCTCAAGATATAAGGACATATCAAGAAGAAAAATGAAACAGTAATGATTGATTCAGGTAGTACCCTTAATTTTGTTCGTTGTAAGGTAGCCAAGGAATTGAATTTCTTCCAATACCCAGCGCCATAGTGTCAAGTGATGGTTGCAAATGGAGGAACTATAATTTTCTTTGGAAAATGACATAATATCAAGCTAACCATGGGGTGATATGTCTTGAATAGTCCAATGCTTTCCATTCCATTGGGAGGTGTTGATGTTGTACTAAGAGTACAATGGTTACAAAATTTGGGGACAGTAGCTTTTAATTTTCAAGAAATTTTCTTGAAATTTTTTCGGAAGGAAAGGAAGTTGAATTACAAGGTATCACAGGGAAGCTGGTGTTAGTATGAATCCTTTGTCGAAGTGTATGAAAAAGGACCACTTTAGCTATGCATAACTAATAGCCCTAACAACAAAAGTGGCTGCCAATATCTTCAGATATACGGTTAGTTGAACGAGAAAAGAGCTGCAAAAAACCAGATCTATGCATGAAAAGACATTAAGCAGTAAAAAGAAGGGTTTGCTCCATATACCAATAGACAAGACAAGAAAAATTTTTGAAAGAATTTTTGTATTAATTGGGCACCTGGGAGGAAAACAAGAAGGCGTATCCAATTCTCCTCAGTGGGATGGGTGCTTGGAAGTCCTCAGCACTTCAGATCTAAGATTTATCTCTCTTGCTGGTGTAGAAAACCCAATGCAAAGAAAAGAGCTCAATGGGAGCTCACACAGCAAATGATGGAAAAATGTGACCAAGTGTATAGATCTAGAGTGATCTAATAGGCAACAAAAGGTGAAGAATGGTAGGAAAAACCCTCCTATTTATAACAAAATATTGGGTCATTCTAGATCTTGGTGCATGATAAAAATAATGTTAACCAAATCTAGATCCACCTTTTATGGAATATTTTATTATATTTGTTGGAGGGAAAAAGTATTTGACTTGGGTCAAATCCCTTTATTTGTTAATAATAAATAAATAAATGATTTATTTATCTTTTTTAAGGAAGTGGTTGAAGGATAATTAAATAAATAATGATTTATTTAATTATTTGTGGGTGATTTGGTCATATTTAACAAGGAATATTATCTAAATAAGATTTAAATAATTATTCCTAAAAAATAATAAGATAAATAAAGGTTTATCTAATTAATTTCTTTGTTTTTGGGTTATACATGACTGGGAATAATAATTAAATTATGGTTTAATTAATTATTCCATGAGGAAAATCAAACAAATATAGGTTTGTTTAATATTTCCTTTTGGGGTTTCCTGTTTAGACCATAAAACAACCTAATAAATGTGGTTTATTAAGTTATTTAGCATAGTGAAGGCAATTTTAGTTAGGGTAAAATTGGTCTTACATAGTGTACTTGGGTCCATCTAATGATAATAGGTTAGATGACCAAAAAATGGTGTAACAGATTGCCCCCCAGCGTGCGAGTGTCAGGAGCAAATCGTATGACCGAAGTACGTTGTAAGAACTCAATCACCAGACAACAAAAGGGAAGTCAGAGAGAGAAATGCAAGGTAGATAGTGTGTTGAAGAACTAGACCCTGAGGAGACGAGACTCGCAGGTGCAACAAGTCTCTTTTTATGAGAGGGTACCTGTGCTGAAGGCGGCGGGGGAGGCATACCTATGCCCGCCGAGACAAAGTACAAAATAATAGTGTGTCCAGTAAACAAGGGACCAAACCATAAAGTACAGCCGGCATAATCATGAGCCAGATAAAAATACAATGAGGAATCCCACATACATGCTGTGCCTGGGATAACAGCCAGGACTGATACAATAATATCTGAGTACATGAGATACAAATACAACCCAAATGCCCCCTGTAAATGGGGAAGGGCTCACAAAATTTGACTGATACATGAAAATCAAAGAGGCGCTGCAAGTGGCTAAGGCCAACATCATCAAATATCTAGAGCTGCATCGAAGGTTGCAAGGAGGAGGTCATCCGGGCATGTGGGGGGCTACCTGCAGGGCCACCCCCTCATGAGGGTTGAGACATCTCACACACACCCGGGAATCATCAAGAGTTGCTACTATATCACTGAACCATCAAGTATACGGATCTCGATCATGCTGAAAGGAGCTGGAGTGGAGAAAAAATCAAGTCAAAGGGAAATGAGAGAGACCTTTGCCTGATCCGAGGCACCGAAAAAGAGTGGAAGCTGGAACCAAGGTACACCACCCTCTAGACCTGGCTTCTGGAATGAATGAGCTGACGTCGACAAAAGGAGGTCCGCCATAGGTGAGGCAATGAGGGGTCGTCAACTAAGGCACGAGAGAAAAAAGTAGAGCGACGGACAGACTGACACTAATGATGATAGTGGAATGGAAAGGACTGAGTAGCGAATGGATGACTTCCCTTGTTAGAGCATAAAGGGCATGAATGACATGGCAGCGACTGACACAATATCATAAGGGATAAGGGAGAGTGGGGCTGAAGGTCATAATGTGCGACACAAGAGAGAGAGACCAAGCAATGAAGGATGGAGGGCTATAGCGGGGTACAAAGGGACTCGGGATAGACTCCATGAATGCGATGATGACTCAACTTGGATGCTTTAAACAAGGGCAACTCGATGGTGTTGCCACACAGGAAAGGCCCAATGGGGGACTATGAAGACATGAGTACAAGATGGTAACTCATGACGCAAATCGACACAAACAGAGACAAGTAAGGAGGAAAAATGGTGCCCCAAGTACAAGTGTCGTAAGTGAAGAAATGCGATTTTAAGGAGAGGTGAAGTGACCCTTCGGGAACATGGGTCCAGGTGAAGTAGTAAATCAACCACAAAATGGTGCATGGAGTAAGTCAAGCACCTGGAAAGAAAGAAACCTGCATTTCTGCAGGGAAATGTATGGGGTACATTTTAAGATGAGTGCATTGCGAGATTATGGCTGGGATTGCCTCCATGATCATGAGGTATGCCTCTACCAGATCTCATCAATGATGTAAGGGCCTAGCCATAATGAGTCGAACTTCCCATGACCAAGGACATCATGGGCCTGGTCATAGACTAGAACAAGGTCGCCTTCGTGAAAAGTGCGAGGCTGGTCTTTTCGGTCATACTGAGCTTTGGTGTGTTTCTTGGCCGCTTCCATGGTTTGCAAAGCAACACGGCGGTCTTCGGAGGCATGCTCAAGCATGATAAGTCATTGTTCGAGAGGTTGGGTGTCAGGGAGAAGTTCGACGGCCAGATGCAGGGAAGAAATTTCACACTCGATCGGTAAGACTGCCTCCTCTCCAAAAACGAGGTGGAAAGGAGTAAACCCGGTGGTGATTTTAACAAAAGTCCGATAGGCCCATAAAGCAGGGAAGAGCATGAGATGCCAATTGGTTTTATGCTTATTCACCGTCCGTTGAAGCATAGTCTTGAGGATTTTGTTGACTGCTTCAACTTGGCCATTACCTTGGGGGTAATAGGAGGAGGAATATTGGTGCTCAAAACCCAACAGTGAGGATAGCTCACACCATATCTCATATTCAAAATGTTTGCCATGGTCAGAGACCAGTTTTTTCGGAACCCCAAATCGAGCGATAACATGGTTAAAGAAAAAGAGGGCCGCGGTAGCTGCCGTGTTATTAAATGTTGGCATGGCCTCGACCCATTTTGTGAAATAGTCGACTGGCACGATGATATATTTTTGGTTGCGGATGGCGGGTGACACTCCATAAAGTCGATGGCCCATTTACAGAAGGGACCAGTGGAGACGACCGGATGGAGGGGAGATGGGGCAGCTCGTGCCTTAGTGGCGAAATGTTGGCAATTGGGACAGTGTTTGACTGCCTCAATGCAATCACTGAAGAGGGAAGGCCAAAATACCCAGTGCGCATGACTTTCTGGGTAGTAGCAAGACCGGAGAGGTGGCCACCGCAAGCGCCACTATGGCAGGCATTAAGGACCTGTTCGGCTTCAGCGTGTGTGAGACAACGACGAAGGATAGTATCAATCCCGCGACGATAGAGGTCGTCATCGATAAGAAGGTATCGGGGAGCCTAGTGTTGGATACGTTGGCGAGCCTCACGATCAAGGTGGAGGGAAAAATTTTGGGTTCGCAAGTAAGTAAGAATATTGCCATACCACGGGTCATCAGAAGTAATGGAAAATAAGTGTTCATCAAGAAAATCATCATTAACTGGAGGGTCTTGCGATCCGGTAGGTAATTCAGAGATGAGCTCAGCGAGGGCTAAGCCTTTCTTACTCTTTGGTGTGACAAATTCGAGGTCGAATTCCTGAAGAATAACGACCCAACGGGTGTACTTCCCAGTGAGGATACGACGAATCAATAGGAAAGCCATGGGGTTGGAATTAGTCACAACCTTGGTGGAGCGCATGAGGATATAATGACGAAGTTTTTGGGCTGAGAACACGACAGCCAGCGCTAATTTTTCTTCATATGAGTAGGAAACAGGAGGCCCTACAAGGTTCTTACTAACGTAGTAAATCACATGCTCGATACCATTGTCATCTTCCTGGATAAGGACTCTAGCGACAGAATAGGTGGAAGCAGAGATATACAGGATGAAGTCCCGATCAAAGTCGGGAGGGCGGATCAAGGGAGCGGATGTGAGAGCCTGCTTGAGGGCATCGAAAAACTCATGAGCATAGGAATCCCAAAAAAATGGGATAGTAGATCGGAGGAGTCTAAGGAACCCATGTGCGGTGGTGGCATAGTCAGGGACGAACCCACGAAGGAAATGAGCTTTGCCTTGGAGACTTTGGAGCTGGTGTAGGGTACGCAGAATGGGAAGTTCAAGAATGGCTTGAACTTTCAAAGGGTCAAGAGTGATACCATCCTTAGACACGATGAAGCCTAAGAGATGGCCGGCTGGAATGAAAAAGACGCATTTCAATGGATTAAGGCAGATATTATACTTGTGACATCGAAGAAAAATGGTATGCAGATCGTGGAGGTGCTCCGCCCGATGCTTAGAACGTGCAGTGAGGTCGTCTAAATAAGAAAGGATAATATGAGCTAAGTCATGGAAACAATAAGACATGGCCCGTTGAAAAGTGGCGCCGGCATTTTTAAGGCCGAAAGGCATGACCCAGTAAGTAAAAGTTCCCCAGGGACTAATGAATGCGGTTTTTAGTTGATTAGCAGGACAGATAACAATTTGGTTGTATCCAGAGAAACCATCCATAAAGGATAGAACCTCATGCCCTGCACACTCGTCAATGATTTGGTCAATAAACAGTGTGGGGAAGTTGTCTTTGGTACAAGCTTTGTTCAAGTCGCGAAAGTCTGTGCAGACACGGATGGTGCCTTGTTTCTTGAGAATGGGAACTGGGTTGAATACCCAAGTGGTGTATTCAATGGGGTAAATGAAACCAGCCTGCTTGAGCTTATCGATTTCGGCTTTTATAGCGTCACGTCTGGAAGGATGAATGGGTCTCAACTTTTGACAGACCGGTTTGGCATCAGGCCATGTGTTGATATGGTGTTCGAAAATGGCGGGATCGAGTCCGGGCATTTTAGAATAGGACCAAGCGAAAATATCGCAGAATTCTTTGAAAAGCTTGGTGTAAGCTTCGATTTCTTCCGAGGTGCATTGGGCGCCCAAGGTGATATATTATTCGATTCTTGGTTTGACTGAAATGTCAATTTTGATGGTAGGAGAGATATTGGCCATGTTTCCTTCTTCGAAAGCATCAGGTGCAGGGATGGGATTTTTGAACCAATCGACTACATTGGGAATGAATTCTTTGGTTTCCACAACATATTTGTCATGGGACTGCTGTGGGAGGAAGTATGCGCGATGGTGCATATCGTCCCATGGAAAGTTAGGGTTGGTCATGGCTTCCATAATGTCTTCATCGGACTGGAAGATGGGAAGGCTGGAGGAAGAAGGGTCACCCGAGGAGGTAGCGATGTGTGACGGGTCATCTGGAGGAGAAGGGCTCAGATGCACAATGTCAACAGATCCAAGGTCGACTGAGGAGGAACCGAGAGTATCTAAAGGTTGAAGGTTAGGTGAACTATCTCGCAAGGATGATGATAGGTACAAAATGGTGGTTGAAGGCTCCGTTGGTTCGATAGTGGGAGGAGCAATGTGAATGGGATTAGGAATATCCTCTGGTCCTATCGAAGTAGGACTCGCAGACAAGTGAGAAGGTATCTTCTCGTGCGTAGCCTTGAATTGGCGGTACATGTCCAAGGAGGAACGATACTCGTCAAGGTGGGGACAGAGGTGGGTGTAATGGCCGTGGAAATAGCACAAAGCACAAGGGTGGTTTATGCGCAAGGTTTTGAGTTTCAAGATAGAGTCCAGGATAGTGACGTAGACTTCAGGGATGTCAGAGTCGGGAAACATCTCGTTGACCAGGATCTTGAGGTGCGGAAATTCAGGACACATATGGGTGGCGTGACCGACAATATCGCACAAAGCGCATTGGATAGCAGGCTTTGGCGGTCGCGGAGGGGTAGGGGTTATCGGGGCAGCTTGGTCCTGATGGGTTTCCCCCTTACGGGCTTTGCCTTTCTTTCCTGGGGCTGGCACCACAGGGGTAGGGTCTTGGGGAGGTGCGGGAGGGCTGGAGGAATTGAGGGTGACCAGTTGAACCAGTGTCAAAGCAAGGTAGGGTTTGGGGTGACTGGGTGGGGTAGCGGCTGGAGGGTCAATGTACGAGACGGGTATGCCCAGGGTCAGGTTAGGAAGAGAGAGGGTGGTCATTACCGGTACCGTTTACACTCCTGGTGGGGGAGCTAGGAACGGGATTTGTCCAGAGGGGTAATGGCCAGGTGGGACGGCTCCTAAATGGCTAAGGCCTGGCAGAACCGTGCCAGGAGGATACAGGGGCTCATGACTACCAATTGCAGGTGAAGGGCTAGGAGCAGGTTGCGGAGGGGACGGTTGCAGACTAGCCGAAGCAGGTTGCTTGAGAGCAACCCAAGATAATTGCATCATGAAAACATTCAATGAGCTGGGGTTAGAGATAGGAGGAGGAAGACCAGGGAAGGTTACGAGCAAAGAGGAATCTTTGTAGACGCCGGGGGAGACACTGGTCAAGGAGTCGACGGTTTTCTTGTTGGCTACAGAAGAGATGGCCGTCTCAGGTGAGGTCTGAGATTTTGGATCATGATATGTCAACTGGTCAATGGTGACTATCTTTCCATTATGGGGGAAAGACATCTCACGAAAAACCGCGGATGGGACAGCAGACATAACATAGGTGTAGCTTCGCCCCAATAGAATGTTGTAGTCTAGCGGGGCGTCTATGACTTCAACGTCAACGCAAACAGTCTTACCGGCGAGAGTGATAGGACAATTACGGAATAGGCCAATGGGCTGGGAGGCATGGCCATCCCACGCTCGAAGGGTGATCGTGGAAGGGGCCAACTTAGGGGATTCGAGTTGCTTCCAAACCGAAGCGGACATCACGCAGGTGGATTCCCCCTCATCAATTATACATCGAGAAACATTGGTGTTCCAGATTTTGATTGGGATTTGGAAGGCGATGGAAGGAGGGAGAGGAGGGTGGTCCGATTAAGTGGCGTCGAAAATAATCATTTGGTCATCAGCAGGATCTACAGCGCCCATGACAGATAGTAGAGCCTTCTTTTGGGAAGGGCACGACTGGAGGAGTTCCAGTGTGGAAATGGCAGCAGGAGATTGCGCCAAATCATCTACTATGCTATACGAATGAGCAGCTCGACCAGAAGCAGCATTTTAACGTAATGGTCTCTTAGGAATCTTTGAATGGACCTCAACTTTGGGTTGAGGGATATGTAAGGGGCCATTGGATGTCGAAAGAGGCTCTATAGAACCGGAAGAAGAGGACTCGGGGGCAGACTGAGCGGGAGGCTTGGGGTATTGGCGAGACCGAGTTTGAAGGTGAAGGTCGACAGTTGGGGATGGATCAGAGTTCATCATAAGGATCTGGTAATCGGAGGAACCAGAAAGGGAAGGTGTAGTGGCAACCTAGCTGTCAGGCGGTTGGGTAGCCACGAATCCTTGTTGAGGGAAAGGATCAGTAAACACAGCTGGTTAAGTAGTGGCCACATTAGGGGGAGTGTGAGGGGAGGCATGTTGTCCGCGTAATGTGGCTTGAGACTCCCACATCTGCCGCATCTATGGTAAAAGGGGACAATCATGGGTGTAATGACCGTAAACACCGCAACACGAACAAGGCTTGTTGGTACAAAGAGGCCTGTCCGGCTTGGGCTGAGTGCCCTATTGCTGGTTAGCAGTGTTAGGGTCAAAACCTTGAGGATTGGGTCCACGAGTACCAGGGGAAGATTGATTTGGATTGCCTCTCCGCCTTCTTTGAGAAGAAGGGGGATTAGTCGCACCCTGCTGTGCAAACACTTGCCCTGAAGGGGGCTGTAGGTGCTGCTGCTAGGGTTGAGGAGGCAAGGGAGGTGGAAGTGCATATGCTGGAGGAGCTGGCACACCAGGCTACAGATAAGGGTAATGGTTAGGTTGGGCAACACTGAGGTAAGAAGGAGGTTGGGCAAAAGGAGGAGGCATGCCGTATCTGGGGTACATGCTACCGGGAGGGGGAAGAGTGCTAGAGGTGCTGGCCCCTCCGTGAGGGAGACCATAGCCCATAGGAGGTTGAGCATACGGATAGGAAAGGGCTCCAACGATACCGTCAGCGAAATGAGATGCCCCCGGTGTGTTAGCGCCACCGAGCCTGGGGAGGTCAGGAAGGACGGTATAAAGATAACCAGACTGAGCGTAGATCAGGTCATATTTCAAGGCTATTTGGAGGGCGGCTTCTTCGGTTTGAGGGAAATGGGAGGCGACATCTTTGCCAATGGGAGCTAAGAGAGAGCGAAGGAACCAGTCCATATAGATCCGATCTTCGAAGGGGGGAGCTCAACATAAGCTGCGTCTTCGTCGCCATTCCTGAACATGGGTAGAAAGGCGGGCCGAAGATGTTTGCTTGAAGGAAGTCAAGAGCTCTGTACCAGTATCGTATCGGAGAGGGAGCTAGAAGTAAGATAAAAAGGCTTGGGCAATGGTCGCAAAGGTGGTATGGGAAGAGGTGGCTTGGTTGACATACCATTTTGAAGCTTCTCCAGTAAGCGTGCGTTGGAACAAACGAAGACGGATGGAGTCATCGGTAATGGAATTGGAGGAACACCACATGTGGAAAGATCGGACGTGATTGGTTGGATCTTCTCGAGCAAGGCCTTCGAACTTAGGGATGTCGGAGGGGAGCTTGGTTGGCATAGCAGGCCAACCAACATCATGGCGGATAGGGTCATTGATCAACTGATTGAAATCGGGGAGGCTGAGGCCTGCAATGTACGGTAGCAAGGGTATGGCTGAGGTAGTTCCTATGGTGGTTCCGCTAGTAGTAGTTCTGGAATTAGGGCCTAGAGCACCGCTAACGTTAGGCCCTGGACCAGACATAGTGAAGGTGATAGGGGGAGAACCAGGAGGAGAAGGAGAACCTAATGAATCAGGAGAGGAGTCGGAGTGCGGACTCGGAGGAGGACTGGCTTGATGACGGCGGGACGGAGCAGGTATATCAACCAGAAACTGAGGGTGAAGGCCAAGAAGTCTCCGAGAAAGGTGCCTTGGGGGCGCAATGATGACGGGAAGAAGGAAACCAACAAGGGAAAAAAGGGACAGAATCGAGTGAGGTCAAGGGTAGAAAATGTGCAGTGACAATTGATTTTAGAGTCTTTGCCAGGCGGTGTTAACCAGGCGCTTCTTCACTTAGGGTCAGTGTGTGGTGTGCATTAATTTTAATTTTTAAAACCCTTTTCGTTTTGAGAGCAAGAAAAAAGTGTGTTGCGTAATTGAAAATAAATCTGCATAGAACAGTATATAATGCTGAAATAACAGAAAATTAACAGCTACTATTGCATCTATCTAACCCAAGGAGGCGGGTCCCTCAAAACTAGTCTAAAAAAGGGAAAAAATCTAGTCAAAACACACGGAAAAGAGGCCAATAGATCTAAGGTCAAAAGGGACAGGGATCTAAAGGATAAAGCTGCTGAAAAGAGGTGTAGATCACAGCCAAGAGACAGAGGCAAGGTGGCTGGAAAAAGGGAGGAAATCAGAAAAAAGCGAAAAGGACAGGGGGGAGGTCCTAAAAAGAGGTCCAAACAAAACAACAAGAGGTGATTTGAAAGGAAGAAAGGCTGATTTAAAGGGATCTAAGGAGGAGGTTTCAGATCTAAAAAAGGGAAGGCTGAAACTCTGAAAAACAGACAGCTGAAACAGCTAAAACTCTTCCACAAAAAGTGGAGGGTACTGCGGGCTGAGATAGAGGCTGGAAAGCCCTGATAGAAGCTTCAGCAAAACCTAGAAAAATTGTAGAAAAACCACTGAAAAATTGGCAGGTCGCGGGTTCTGACCTGTTTTCAGTGTAGGTCGCAGAAAAGAGGCTGAAAAGCGCGACTTGGAGGTCCAGGTCACAGTTTTTGGGCTGAAAAGTGTGACCTCCCGTTCTGGTTGTCTCGACGACAGATTTTCGGAAAATTTGTCGTCTTAGTTGCGGCTGATGTCGCTTACCTGCGCAATAGGGCTAGAAACACACGAAAGTTAAAAATTTTAATGTTTTAGGGTTTTATGTGAGAAAAACAACATAAAAATAGGAAAAATAAACAGCTGAAAAGAAACCCTAGGGTCCGAAGTAGTTGGATATGCAGGAATATGAAAAACGACAGCGGTCGTAATTTAAAACCCGTGTGGAGTCACCATTTTTTAGTATGAATCCTTTGTCGAAGTGTACGAAAAAGGACCACTTTAGCTACGCATAACTAATAGCCCTAACAACAAAAGTGGCTGCCAATATCTTCAGATCTACGGTTAGTTGAACAAGAAAAGAGCTGCAAAAAACCAGATCTATGCATGAAAAGACATTAAGCAGTAAAAACAAGGGTTTGCTCCATATACCAATAGACAAGACAAAAACAATTTTTGAAAGAATTTTTGTACTAATTGGGCACCTGGGAGGAAAACAAGAAGGCGTATCCAATTCTCCTCAGTGGGATGGGTTCTTGGAAGTCCTCAACACTTCAGATCTAAGATTTATCTCTCTTGCTGGTGTAGAAAACCCAATGCGAAGAAAAGAGCTCAATGGGAGCTCACACAGCAAATAATGGAAAAATGTGACCAAGTGTATAGATCCAGAGTGATCTAATAGGCAACAAAAGGTGAAGAATGGTAGGAAAAAACCTCCTATTTATAACAAAATATTGGGTCATTCTAGATCTTGGTGCATGATTAAAATAATGTTAACCAAATCTAGATCCACCTTTTATGGAATATTTTATTATATTTGTTGGGGGGGGAAAGTATTTGACTTGGGTCAAATCCCTTTATTTGTTAATAATAAATAAATAAATGATTTATTTATCTTTTTAAGGAAGTGGTTGAAGGATAATCAAATAAATAATGATTTATTTAATTATTTGTGGGTGATTTGGTCATATTTAACAAGGAATTTTATCTAAATAAGATTTAAATAATTATTCCTAGAAAATAATAAGATAAATAAAGGTTTATCTAATTAATTTCTTTGTTTTTGGGTTAAACATGACTGGGAATAGTAATTAAATTATGGTTTAATTAATTATTCCATGAGGAAAATCAAACAAATATAGGTTTGTTTAATATTTCCTTTTGGGGTTTCCTGTTTAGACCATAAAACAACCTAATAAATGTGGTTTATTAAGTTATTTAACATATTGAAGGCAATTTCACTTAGGGTAAAATTGGTCTTACATGGTGTACTTGGGTCCATCTAATGATAATAGGTTAGATGACCAAAAAATGGTGTAACAGCTGGGAAAGATAATAAGCTCTAATTTCATGAAAAGGCTTCTAAAGAAAGAAAAACGAGGCAGAGTTGCACAATTATGCTCACTAGAAGTTCCAACGTCAAAATCATGTATTTCTCCATATCTCCAAAAATTCTTGGAAAATCATTCCAAGGTGTTTGAAACTCCCAAAGGAATCCCACCTATTCGTGATCATGATCATGCTATTCATTTGATTCTAGGAATTTTTCCTCCAAAAACCAAGCCTTATAGATATCCTTATGTCCAAAAGAGCGAAATTGAACGTATCGTTGCAGAAATGTTAGAGGCCGGTATAATTCAACCTAGTCAAAGTTTCTTCTTTTCTCTAGTAGTATTAGTGCACAAGAAGGATGGATCATGGCGCATGTGTCTAGTTTATAGGGAGTTCAATAAGCTCACTATTAAAGATAAATTTCCCATTCCTATGATTTATGAATTATTGGATGAATTACATGGAGCAATTTTTTTACCATATCATCAAATTACAATGAAGACTGGATATATTTTGAAAACATCATTTCAAACTCATGAGGGTCATTATTAATTTTTTGTCATGCCTTTTGGCCTTATCAATGCACCTTCTACATTTCAATGGTTGATGAATTCCATTTTCAAACCCTTCCTTAGAAATTTTGTGTTAGTATTTTTTGATGATATACTAATCTACAACATGTCTTGGAAGGATCATGTTCAACATGTTGACAGGGTGCTCAAACTATTGGAGGAGAAAGAATTATATGCAAAAACCTCCAAATGTTTCTTTGGAGTAAAAGAGGTTGAATATCTGGGTCATATTGTATCTCAGGAGGGTGTTAAGGTAGACCCATTAGGGGAATTTTGAGGTCTAAAATGGGTCTCATAAGAAAAATGTACAACCAAAATAAAATTTATGAGAACCAATAGGATTCAAGATGATGATGTCAACCATGGGGGATGATTCACCATGATTGGAGTAAAAAATTAAAAATAATAAAAAATAATAAAATAATAAAAATACCTTTTCAATTCATATTTTCAACTTATCTCCCTAAGGGTTTACTCAAATTTCGAGCAGGAATGCTCGTTGGATGGAAAATTTAATTTACCATCCAAGAAGTACCCATGTTGCATACTTTTGATGGACCCTACTACAAGGAAAATTATAAATACATGAAAAAACATGATTCCAATCACGGTTTTCATGTATTTCTCATTTTTCGTGTAGCATAGTCCATCAAAAGTATGCAACATGGGTACTCATTGGATGGGAAATTAAATTTTGCATCCAACGAGTATTACTACTCGAAATTTTAGTAAAGCCTTAGGGAGATAAGTTCAAAATACGAGTTGAAAAAGTAGTTTTTTCTTTTTTCCCTCTAAAATTTGATTGTGTAACCAAATATTAATTTATCATTTCCACTATTATTTTATAATTTCCTTAGCATACCCATTTTATACCTCAAAATTCCCCTAGTCTAACAAAATTAAAGCCATTAAGGAATGGAAACTCCCCACAACCATAAAGAATTTCTAAGGATTTCTCTGGTTAACAAGGTATTATCGCAAGTTTGTTAAGAATTATGGGAGAATAGTAACACTTATAAAAACATTATTGAAGAAGTATGCATTTTCATCAACTCCTAAAGCAAGTAAGCCCCTTGAACATGTTAAAGAGGAAATGTGCCTATCACCGGTCTTAGCTACGCCAAAATTCACAAAAACCTTTATAGTGGAATGTGATGCCTCGGGAAATGGAATTGGTGTTGTTTTAATTCAAGAAGGAACACCCATTGCATTTTAAAGTTGTCCAATAAAAGAAAAGTATTTACAAAAATCTATTTATGAGAAGGAAATTTTCACAATACTACATGCACTAAAGAAATGGTGACCTTACCTAATGGGAAGACACTTCAAGGTAAAAACTGATCATGATAGTCTTAAATAATTTTCGGAACAAATAATATCTTCAGAAGAGAAGCAAAAATGGGTCACAAAGATGTTGGGTTATGAATTTGAAATCATCTACAAAATACAGAAGTTAAATATTGTTGCAGATGCACTCTCAAGAAAGGATAAAGAGGTGGAAGCATTGCTTTGTGCCATTTCTATTATCCAACCAAATTTGATAACCGAAGAAAGGGATGAATGGAAGAATGATGAAGGAGTGTGGACACTCATTCAAAAGTTGCAGCAAGATCCGAATACTTCTAATACATTTAATTGGAAAAATGATTCCTTATGGTACAAATATCGCTTATATATTTGAAATAATTCCCAACTAAAACAAAACATTCTTTTGGAATTGCACACCTCTCTGTTAGGAGGACACTTAGGATTTTTTAAAACTTACCACAGGGTGAAGAAATATTTTTTTTGGGATGGCCTTAAATCTGATATTCAAAATTTTGTGGCAGAATTTTTGGTTTGCCAGCAAAATAAATTTGGGACAGTTAAGACCCCAGGTCTTCTACAACCTTTATCCATTCCAAGTCAATGCTGGGAGGAGGTTTCAATGGATTTTATCATAGGTTTACCTAATTCTAAAGGAAATACTATCATCATGGTGGTAGTTTATAGACTTAGCAAGTACGCACACTTTTTTGCATTATCTCGTCCATTTAAAGCAAGTACAGTTGCTACTAAATTTATGGAAACAACTCAAAAGATACATGGAAACCAAAATATTATTGTAAGCGACAAAGATCCCATTTTTACTTGAAATTTTTGGACAAAATTATTTTCTTGATTGGGTACTCAACTAGCTCATCTTATCATCGTCAACTGATGGGAAAACTGAGATAGTGAACAAATGTTTGGAAGGATATCTTCATTGTTTTGTATCTGATAAACAAACACAATGGCTCAAAATGTTACCTCTTTCTGAGTGGTGGTATAATACTTTCTTCCATACTATAGTAAAAATGACCCCATTTATAGCACTTTCTGGATATTATCCACCGTCCATCACATCATATTTAAGAGAAAATTCTAAGGTTCAAGCAATGGAAGATCACATCGTGCATCAACAACAAGTTCTCCAACTCTTAAATGATAACCTAAATTTGGCACAAAATCGAATGAAACAACAGGTAGATCAAGATTGCAGTGAGAGACGTTTTGATGTAGGAGATTGGGTAATTTTATGGCTACAACCATACAAACAAATGTCCCTCAAGAAAGCTAAGAAGGATAATAAATTATCATCAAAGTATTATGGTCCTTACAAGGTGTTGCAAAATATTGGTACTATGGCATACAAATTGGAGCTTCCTGCTTCTTCTCGAGTAAACCCATTTTTCCATGTTTCATGCTTAAAGAAGGTTATAGGTGACAAACTTCTAGTTCAAACAATATTGCTAGAACTTGACGAGAAAGGAAAAATCATATTGGAACCTGAAGCAGTCATGAAAACAAGAACTCGATAGCTACGAAATCGATCAATTTCAGAGTATCTCATTAAGTGGAATAAATTACCTACTAAAAATTCCACATGGGAGGATGAGAATTTTATACAAAAACATCCAGAGCTACTCAAACATTGAGGACAACACGTTTTTGAAGGGGAGGAACATGTTAGGTCCTTATACTACTTGTGTAGTCCCTTATTGTTGTTAGTGTAACCAACTTATCTTTATTGTTGTACCCATGTAGCCCCATATTGTTATTATTGTGCCCCATAAAAAGACACTATTGTTATTGTTGTACCCTTACATTATTATTTTTAGGTTAGCTAGGATTATATTGCGACCCCATGGACTCCTATATATATAAAGGAGGTTTTTTCATTTGCATCATCTAAGAATTGTTAATTTATGTAATGTAAAGTAGGTTTCCCCCTCGAAGTGGTTTATTTATAAGGAGTTGATCTCTCTTTGCCTATATTTTTGGAGTTTGTTTCATAACACCCTGAAGCAATTCATTGTTATCCACAACAGAAGCATTGATACCAGGATCCCATACAACCCAATGTGATATTCCATACCTCCATGCTAAATGATCTTGAATGGATTCTTCGATACTTGGATCTTAAAAAATCCTTCAACCAATCCTTCCATTGTTAGATTCATTTGGATCATAAACAATCCTCTGGTCAATCCTAACCGCAATGGATTATCCTTGATCCCAATGCCACCTAAAGTTTTGGACCTGTAGGTTATGGTACCATCTCGTCCATCCATCACTGCTCATGCCAAAGGGCCGAAGCTGCAATATGTCCTTGGTTGTGAGTATCCTTGTAGGAATCAACCCATCAATAGAGTACCAACTCATAATATCTCGCCAATCCATACCTTGGAAACAATGACAATCTACAAATATACTATGTTGACGTTCCTTGATCCTCAATTCATGTTTCTCCACTCGGTCACCCAGCATGATGCATTTAGAGGATTCTTCCTTATTATTTCCATTGTATAAAGGTGGGCTGGTAGTGTTGCAACTCTTTCCTATGTATTCTTGTAGATTTCTTCTCTGGAACTTCGAATTGTACTCCTCTTGTTGCCTTTTGAAGGACTTGATTCGTCCCTCAACATTAGACATCTTGGTCATTGATTCAGAACATACCCCTCTGAGGTCCTCAATTTTTATATTCTCCTTTAAGATAGGGTCTTAGACTCTCTAGACTCTTTGCTTAAACAACATAACATCTGTCTTGAAATTCATGATCCTTTCCCAAAATTCTTCTACTTACAATTCTAGTTCCCTACTGAATGTCTATGTATCTGTCTGCACTAGATGCCCCACGACCACTGGTTCAACTTGAACCTTTGAATGACCCTCTAGAAATGAATCATGTTTCATACTATATTTTTCATGTTTTCCTGCATGATCATGCTCATCATATTAGTTTATTACTACTCGCTCCTCATTTCAATCTCCTTGAATGTCTTCTTCCCTACCTTCTCCATGTGGGGATAACCTGTCCACCCTTTCTCATTGTAAAAAATGGATGTACTTGTGGAATTTTATCTACACCTGATTTCCCATATGCTTTATAGATGTTATCCATGATATATATAGACTCGACAACCATATCACAAGGAGGAATTGCCTCCTTCCTTTCACCATGTACTTTTTCAAGCTCACTTATTATCATCGGCTTGTCCTACAGGTTTCTCTAAAAAGTATGGTGATGTTGCTAACCATATGTACCTGACTTCTTGGATCCTTCATAGGTTCTCTCCTAAAAACTAGTGAACCCAACTATGGATGAATCCCCATGATCTGAATAAGTCTCTAACTGTTCTTCCCTTGTCACCTCCCTATCACCTGGACATGAATGGGCAAGTTCCCAAACACCCTTGCATACAATGAATAATATTTCCTCCTTAGTTAATTCTTGTTTTCTCCACAAATATTTATTATTTCCTCCTTGGTTAAATTCTTTCTATTTTTTTAATGTTATGTTTGATCAACCCCTCAGCTATTTCATAAGAAAAAAGTGATGCAATTAGCTCCTTCCTCCAAATGGCCAATGATTTGGATTGAAATTGTTTGTAGATGGAATTATATTCTCCTAAGATCGGGGACATGATATTTTTCATCTCTATTTTGATGAAGTTTATATGAGATGTTTTAATTCCGGTGCAGAAGTATTGGATCATCTGAAGGATTAAATCATCACACACTAGATCGAGCATAAGTATACCAAATTTGAATTTCACCATGCGTTTCAAATTTTTTCCCTCTAAAAAAAAGTAAGAAGAGGGGTGTTGTCCAACCCTTGGAGTGCTTCTACCATCACTCAAAAAATCCTCCTCGTGATCTCATCACTATAGGGAAGTACCGGTGTTGTTAAGGCTATGATTTTACTCAGACAAGAGGTGACTCTGAGTCTAACCTTTTCACAAGAATGCTCCAAGAACCTAGGTTGTATGAAAGAAAGCATGGATGGCTTCAAGGCCCAACTTTTCCATTTCCATTATGATTTATCTATCAATCTCAGAGCCATATCTAATGTTTCCAACTGTAGGAGGACAACTTCTGGCTTTATACCCTACAATTTGGATCCATGTTCAAAGAGACACTTTCTTTTTACATCTTCCTTTCGGATATCTTTTGATTGCTGTAGGATACCATGGACCTTTCGAGAGAAAGTTCTGTTGTTTTTCTCTTGCTTCTGATTTTTATGTTGTTACCATCTATGATCCACATAAGTATTGTAGCCCAAAGAATCTACTGATTTATCATTATTCTGACTCTTGTGGTGTTTCCAAAAGTAAAATGATAACATTGTGGTGTCAATATTACTTTTGCATGGTATAACATTTCCCCCTCTCTATTTTTGTATATATATATATATATATTTGTGTGTGTGTGTGTGTGTGTGTGTACCACCAAAATTCCTATAAGAAATAAAGCCTCTTATAACTCCCTCAGGCCAAAAGTAATAAACTACAAAGCTTATACCTCCGTTGCGCATTTACAAAAAGGCAACTCTGTCCAATCCCAAACTTGGTTACCCACGATTTATAACATACCAAATTTCTCCTCCACTAGGCCTCCAACGAATTGGGAGGGTGTCACGACTCATATGTATTAAGCGTACAATCCAAAAATTATTCTCTCCCCTAAGCAGCATCTAAATAAATCATCTATCACAGCCCTGCTACAAATGACACAATGCCTCTACCACAACTCAACATTTACTAGTCCTCCACCGGTAATTGTGACCAATCATCAGATGGAGCAAGTATACAACTCTTCATCAAAGTTTCAGGACCTTAAAAAATTTGCAAAAAATCAAGGCCTAGTGAACTCGTATACCACCCTCATATGGAATTCTAGTGAGTAGAACCTAAATAATTTCAATCTAAAGTAATCTGAAATTTTTTTGGCTTCTTTTCATCTAGCCAAAGCAACCGATCACCCTTATTTAGCTCCCAAATCTCTCTTACATACATATCCCATCAAAGATTTTTTTTTTTTGGTAGGTCTGTTGGACACTACCTTCCAACTCCCAAATATCTCTTGCAGACCGGTTTAACACCAAAATTGGTTTCTTGTTGTATGGCACCACAGCTTGGAAATAATTTTGGCTGCATAACGAGATCTCTTGTCAAACTACCCTTAGCACTAGAAAGTGCAGTAATTTTCCTTACCACATTCAATTTATGGTTGACTATCTCCTAGCACTGGGAATTTTTGGCCCTGTTGATTCTGAAAAAAAATTGATCTGTACTCACCCCTTCAGCTCCCTGACAATGTGATATAAACCCGGCACAACAAGAGTATGACATGTTGGCCTTGGAAGCCCAGTGTATGGTGCACATGAATATGGCCTTGAATCTCCTGCTCTCCCACACTGCTTTCCGTCATTGAGCACTAGCTCGACTCACCAATAGAGTAGTTGATCCCTACAGAAAAGCTCTCATTTCTGTTGTGATGTTTGTGAGTGTGACTATTGGCCAAGGTACAAACCTCCCAAAAAATTTCACACGCTTGTAAAATGTATGATGAAATTGGCCTCCACCAAGGTAATAAGCTCTCTTAATCTGGCCACGATTCGTTGTGTCAGTCTCAAATCGGCTTTTCAGTGATTCATATAACCCTCATCAGCTAGCGTTCCATTCAAAAAAATTTCCCTGCTAAGAATAACTTGAGAAATAGTAATCAAAATGTCTTCTCAAACACAAAAATCCAATTTAATAGTGATAAGTTGATTAGGGTATCTATAGATAACCACCAAAACTGTTCAGATTCTAGCTAGAGTGAGGATCACCAAATACTAGTTTCTCTTAGGCTTTCAAGCTGGCTGGAAAACCTGGCTCTCATACCACTCTAATATCTCAATCAATAAAAATTATCACAAATATAACACACTTTTCTATTATGATTCAAGTAAAATTTCAGCTAGAACATGAATGTGAATGGGATCTATAAATGAAACCATATTTATATTAATAACTGAATAAAAATAATACATGCCCTTACAAAGTATCAAAGCCCCTGAAAAGGCATGCCCGGTTTCTCATCAAAAGAGAAAAATAATTATTGAAGCACAATTATGGACCCTTGATGGATTCACGAGACAAAATATCACTTAGGGGTTTTAGTCCCTCTGATCAAACTAGACAAGCCAATTCTCAAGAAACACAGAATAAGATAGATAAACATGAATGGTCCAAATTCCTAGCTTTTGTCCCCTTTTAAACACTTGATGGACTCTATAGGACCTTATTTTATTATTCTCCCTCGAAAATTGAAGGAAAATACCATGGCTTGATACCATGGGAAAATACCATGGTAAATACCTGGATAGATTCTGTCTATTTTGACTAGATCAAGAAAGAGAATATTACATATCATCCCATAAACCAACACCAAAACCTTCCACAATTGTTCTCCTAGGTTGTGGCTAACATCTACTCTCATCCATAGATGTGTGACAAGAAAACAAAACCACAACATACCTCTTTCCTTAACTTTGGTTATGTTCTTAGGTAACAACTACCTCAAACCACCTCCTTTGATGTTGTGCTCTTGGATGTGAAGGATGAAGTCTACACTCACTTATATTTATATGTTATAGTGTGGTGTGACACTTAGCCCTTAGGGGCACTCCTTACACTAGGTTGAATTGTCACTTTGATCAACATAACCACACCTTCACACATAAAAAATATTATCTTGCATCATAGACCTGATCATGGTTCTTGTTGGCTTAGGGGGTCCTGACCCAGGTTCAAAGGTTAAGGTTTGCCAACAAGCTCCTATACTATTGGCCCTTTCGGCAGTGACCTACTTGCATAGGCCAAAGTCTCACCCGAAGGAGTATGGGAGGGTGCTGGAACCATGTTTCTGGACCATGGGAGACGGTAGGTAAGTCAAGTAGAGTCGTGTTCAACGTTACAATTACTAGATCATATTTTCCAAAGTTCAAATCTAAAGATCCCTTCGCATCCACGTGCACAATACTAATTATAATCACAGTAATCAACAGATCATAAATACACAGAACAATAACACATATATTCTTGTGTAAAATATAACAGGAAGATCTAGATTAGACGTCAACATATCATAAGCAATAACACAAGTAATTTTGCATCTTAACGTCGAACCATGCATAACATAAATTATATCATAAAGAAAATTCAGACATTCTGACAATCTTCCGCTTTCATTAATCCTTCAGATCCTTTTACAATACCCAAAACCAACATGTGCACATAGCAGCAGGGTCCGCACATAGCAGGACTGAGGAGCTCCATGCACACAGCCAGTAGGAGTCCTTCCCCAATAACCCCAATAGATCAGCTAACTCGTAATTCGCATCAATCTTCTACTACTTTTCTTGACTCAAAATTTCCTTCTATTTATAACAATCTAGCTTAATATTTCCTGTGGTCCGCAGACCATGGTTTGCAGACTCTAGGTCTACTTGACCCATTACAATGCTTTTGGGGGTTTGACCCACCACAAAACCCATGTGCTAGACTGAAATATGCAAAAAATATAAAAAAATATCCAAAATTGTCCCAATTCACAGCCTTTGGAGGACCCTTTTCCAATAGTCCCCCAACATAGTCTTGTGACTCATCCCGAGTCACTAAGGGGGTGGGGTCTCCACCTGTGTGCGCAGTTCATTGACGGCTAAGATTAGTGGGGGAAACACTTCTTAACTATGAGCAACAGCACTCCATGCAATATCCATGAGCTTCTGTGATGTTGGTCCTTCTGTCGCAGCAGTGACACTCTCTAGCATCTAATTTAGTCTCTTAACTACCACATCAACATCCTGCAAGAGCTGGAGGGTTGTGTTAGCCCAAGGCTTCACGCATTCTACAATAACGTGCTTCTTATGTCGGAGCTCCTCATTCTCATCTTAGAGGGTGTTGTTGGCATTAAATCATGCCAACCGCTATGTAGGAACCAAGGTGGGTAATGTAGCCCTGATATGTTCAAAAGCTTCCTCGTTCTACTGCCAGTCTTGATTCAGTTGTCAGAATATTGGATCGTTCTAGACCTTGGTCCATAAATTTATGGTTGTATGAAGTAGCTTGGCACCCTGAGCGATCTATCCTGTAATGGTGTCTATAGCCTTAGTCACTAGTGCAGCGCACTGGGCTCATACCTCTGAGGGTGTCTCGGGTTGCAGTTTGGCCTGTAAGTCAGTAATTTGATGCTCCAGTTGTGTCTTAATGATGTGCATGTCCATCCGGGAAGCCTTCAAGGTTGTGACCAAACCTTCAACTTTAGCCCAGGGAGTGGCTGTGGCCAAGATTTCCTCTGTAACTTCCGTGCAAAGGTGGTTGCTCAAGGTTTCGAATTCTTCTTTCTACGCAAAAACAAGAATCACTTTCGCGTTCTGCTATGCGATGTTCTGCTCTGCCACACTGAGTTGTTGGTGTACTTGTTGGCCCCGATGGTGAGCCTCTGAAAACACAGTGGTCTGGAGACCTTGTAATTCTTCGTGGGGTAGCTTGGCTAGATTCAACTGCACTCCTGTATCTACTTGAAGTTGGATTCCCTGGTTCAGTGGACTGATCAGCAGGGCAGTGCTAAGTAATGCATAGAGACGACTTTCCTCTGTCACTAGCATTGAACTGCTAGATGTCAAGGGAATCTGGCCTAGAACTGTGTTGGTCTGTAGCGTATCTGTCTTTAACTATAGGGAGTGAAGCTCAACCTAGATGGTGTTAATTTCAGCTTTCTATTAGTCCTCTAAAGCTAGCCATTTTTTTTTTGTGGCCAGCATGACTGCATCTGCTATTTTTTCAAGATCTCCCTTAGTCAACATAACAGTCTCATTTGAGTCCTTCTGCTGGGTGTGATGCTTCTTTCGAGCCCCTTTGACCAGCTCGCTTGTCTGATTCATACTCTAGGGGGAGGTGGTACCTTCCATATGTACTTCCTGTGTGCCTAGGTCTGGTTGTGAGTCCTTCTTCACAGTTGTGCCTAAATCCTTCCCTGTACCCTTGCTTGGGCCTCCAGTGTCGTTGGTTTTGAAGCCTATCCTCCAGGCGAGAGGCTATAGCGCAAACACATTGTCAATCTCCTCATCTGCCATCATATAAGGAAGTGATGTCCATGTTTTTCCCTTAAGACCATGGACCTGAATGTTATGCAGGGTAACCTGGAATGCTGCAATACTTTTGTATTTGTCATAGACTTTCGGGGACAGATGAGGTCGAGAGTTAATCATTTTCGCCACACTACTATGGAATAGGACCCAGAAGACTCGATTATATTCTATGTGCTATGCATCCTTGGAACCCCATAGATGGGAATACCGTGGTCCTTCACACATATCTGGGGTGAGCCCGGGAATGACCGACTTCATAGGTGCCTCCCAGGTGACTAGGGTTATAAGGAATAGTAGCCAGGCATAGCAGAAGGCTTTTCCCTACTCCTGCAATTCGTGGACGTTGTCTAGGAATTCAGCACATAAGTATTGAGCCCAATTGAGGCAATCCCCCTTCACGCATTGACCCACTAGCTAAATTACATAAGTAGGGACAGTTGCGACCTGACACTTTCCCATTAGCTTACATTCTAGTAACATGGTGCCCATTCGTTTATCATGGTCACTAATAGATTGGATGATGAAGCCCCGCGTATTTCTTTCCACATGGTAGGTCTGACACACGTATTCAGCTATTTCCCCCTCATATTTCTTGCCCACTTGCTCCAGAGGGTGTGGCTCGTTCATGGGAAGACACGTAATTCTATGAATCTGTGAAGCATCAATGGGAAATCTGTCCTGAATCCATAGGGAGCCATTGTGAATTAAGGCGAGCAAGTGTCGGGCCAGCCAATCTGTGATGTTGTAGTGGCAAAAATGGGGCATCTGTAGCAAGTTCAAGAGCTGAGATCTAACCAATCCACATACCTAGAGCTGAGGGACAACTGTGACCCCATCGTTCACATAGATCATGTCAAAGTACAATGCGGGGGGCAGCTTAAGGAAGGCTTCATAGTTTGCTAGATCGTGGTCGTCAAATTTTACCTCATGGAGTTTGCTACAAGGGTCACCGAGGACAGGTATTTCTCCAAGTTTTAGTGGCATCTGGAGATAGGTAATCAATTCATCAAGGTTCCTTGGTGTGCGCATCGAGGGCCTGCATGGTTGGATGAAGGGAGGTAACCAGTTGATCGAATTGGCGGGCTGGGCTTCCTCCTATGTATCCTGAGTCCAATGCATTGCTCGCGGGGACTTGACATGCCTTGGGGAAGTCCTAGGCTTCCCCGCAGCCCATTTTGTAGCTTTCAGGGGCTTCCTTGAGCCCTGTCCTTCTCTTTCCCTTTCCTTATGACTGGCGTTGAGAGCACTTCTTCATCCTCAGACCCAGTTTCCATTACTTCCTCAATTGTTGGGTCTATAGGTGCTGAGGGTTCTGCAGGGTTAGTGGCCGTCATCCTAGCATGGAAGATGAATCCCAATCCAGGGTGGTTACTGTCAGAATGGGAAGGTGGATCAGACATGAAAATAATTCTAAAAATCTTATAGCTCAAGGTCGTTTGAGACGAGGATGATAAGTACAAGCTAAGCAAGTGAGATGAAACCCTTATCTAAGTTTTCCTGCCCTCTTTATAGTGCCTATGGTCATTCAATGGTAGGGTACACTTCATTGGAAAATTTCCATCAAGTAAACGATAAAAAATCCCCAAGATTCACCTCATTAAATACCAGCGGGTCACTCCTTTTAACAGTAACTTCTGTTTTTCACCAATTGTGGTTGTGCCAATAGCTAGTTTTTGCACCTCCTATGCGCTCAGTTACCTGATATGCTCAGGTTAAATAACTTTTCCTCCTGCACATCTTCCCCCAACACGGGCTTGATCCCTAGGTATTTCACAAAAACAGGTTTGCGTGACCTATGTCATTCCCACGGAACCGGGCCTCCTGCATAAGCAAGTCTTTCGGGGGTGTTGTGATTAGGGCATATCTTTGAACAAATTTTCTGCAATATCCTGTGTGGTCATGAATTGAGCATAGTTGTTCCCTTGTTTTAGGATTTGCTGGATATGTGATAACTCTACCTCCCACTCCTTCATTCCCAATCTTATCCAACGTGGGGTGCGTCCTGATGCCATCTGTTTGTAGCCTGAGCGGTTTGATAGCTGCACGTGTCTCATCCCATTCTAATTTGGAAATAACTTGTGGATCATACTTACCATATGCTGGGGCTATGATGTAGTATTTGACCAAAATTGGTATCTGTGTTTCCCACGTGGGTACTTCGGGTGCCACAGACAGGTGCGATTCACCCCATGTCACTATGTCAATATTTTGTAGAGTTGCATTCAATGCCTCTGGCTAGCTGATTAACCCAAATGTTCCCAGAAATTCATCCTTTAAGGTCTCGCAGTGGTAGGTGCGCTGATGGAGCTCAACATCTAAGTACCAAGCTGTGGGAATTGGTCCCAGGGCATGAATAAATAGATGAACCCACTCTTTGGCAGTTTTGTCGCACCACTGTTATATTCAAGCGAACAGAAATCCACTTGGATTTTTTGGCACAAGGAATGTCTTGATTCATACTATAGTGGGGGCCTCGAATCATAATATCATCATATCCTAGCACTCCTCCCAATCCTGGCACGTCTCCTCATGCGTTTTCCACCATTGTGCAGGTGTCCCCTGCATGGCTAGCCTAAGGGCCCATAGCCTTCGTTCCCTTGGGACCTCAACTTTGAATGCTCATAGAAATTCCTCAACATTACCAGAACCATAAAAATAATGTAGGTCTCTTACCTCTAAGGAAACACAACGAAAGTCCCTGGTGACCCAGAGATATCGCAACGTAGAGACATCATGCAAGCGATTTTTCCAATTCTCTATCTCCCCATCGAATTCGGAGCAACATTCATTGAATTTTTCCCAATAGAGTAATCCATCCACCATGGGGTTTATCCATTCATCATCCCATGCAGTTAACTTAAACATCATTGTGTGATCCACCTCCTCCTTGTCACACACTGGCTTTGTGTATCATTCGCCTTCTGCGGGATCTAATGGTACTATAACCTTGGTATCGTTATTCTCAAACACCATGCTCCTCTTCTTCAAATTAATGATACCCACCATATCTATGGCCCAATCTAACCCTAACAATGCAGGGTAGGGGTCCGCATCTTCTATAATTTTAATAACTTAAAAATCAGCTTGGACCTTAACTCCTGCAATATTTACCAATATTTTTTATAGTCTTCACAAAGGTATGATCTTCTATTGATTGGCCATACGCAGCTGGGTAGTGGACCATTCCATTAGCTTAGGTTCCCCCATTCATTTCCAAGTCTGTTTAGGAAATACATTTGCATTTGACCCTAGGTCCAAAATAACCTAATCCATCTTGTAATCACCGATCTGTGCAGTCAACCTCATCTCCCTACCAGTGCGTTTATTATATCTATATAGTTTGTGTATGTCCTTGATTTCTTGAGGGGGGCTAGGTCGTGCTACGTAGCTATCTATTAATGCCTGAAGATTTTCCATAGCCTTTGGGTTGCACAACAGCTTCACACATGCCTGTAAAAATGGCTTGACCTCCTCACGTGCCTTGAGGTCTCCTGGCAACTGTGATTTAGATGCCTCTGCCTCCATAGAGTTTGTGCGGGTAGTGACCAACGTTTCTTTTTATTTTCTTAGGTCCAAACCCTCCTAATTGATAAATTATTTCCAGATCGTAGGTTCGGTCGTAGTATTTTCTCTAGTGGTGGCCATCCCACTACGTGTTACAACATTTACACTTGGATATTTGTCTCGCAGTTCAACCTTATCCCTCTGCACATTTTGCATAGGTTTCGTTTACTTCCCCTATATCTTTTATATCAAGATCAGATAGTCTTTGATCGCATGGTCCAGCTATCTGCAATACTGGCAGGACTACCTTGTAGGATTTAGACAATCCCTGGCAAATTTTCCTACTTCCCCACAACTATAACAGATTAGTTGCCCTCATCCCCAACCTGCGATTCCACTTCTTACACCTCCCCTGACCCTAGACGAGGAGCTACTTGTGCTCGAGAGGGATATTGGTGAGGATGGATCCGAATGTACCCTATATAGGTTCCCTCGATAGATCATCAAATCATACGTTTGGCAGTTCTATTCATCGTGTCCTACCGGCCTGCAGAACTTGCACCATTGCTGCATCACCTCTAGGACATATGTAGCAAGGCAGGGACAATGGTTTGTATCGTGTAGTCCTGCAATGTGGCAATATTTGCACCATAACACTTGCCCACTTGATCCAATAACTTCCCTATGCTGCAGCAAACTAGGTCCCCCGACCCGCATATAGTTTGTTAAGAGAGGGCAGTTATCCTTGGTGTGACCATTTGTCTTGCATCGTATGCACCATTTTTCGAGGCTAGCTTTGGCTCCTCGTTCCTTTCGCACATTCTAGATCTCCACGTGCATTGCATCCAATTGTCCTTGGATTTGTTGGATGCCTAGTTGGGAATCATCGCTGGGTGTAGATTTTAATTTCATAGCGACCTGCAAAGCCTTTTCCTACGATTGGAAATTTTGATGACCCATAGGTATGCGCAGGTGAGGCAACAACATAGCAATGAACCACTCAGTGTGTTGTTTGTTATCATACTAGGACCCTCCTTCTCTGATCACCTTCTTTAGTCGTTGATCGGCCTCCCACACCAACTCAAAGCCCCCCTGCTTGAAATATTTTAGGTCAACCACTATTTAAGAGTAGGATTTAGGATTTTTGAATTGTTGCTTCAAGGCGTTCTTGATCTATTCAATGGTCATGTTTTCATGATGGCCAATATACCCCATGTACCAGTCCAAAGTTCTTCCTTCGAAGGCCAAGGACAGCTGTGCCCTTTTCACCATATCACTAGCTACATTCTGTCCAGTCCAAACCGATCATGTGACAAACCAAAACTGATCCATGTCTTCATCCCCCACACCCTCAAAGGTAGGAAACTTCTTTTGTGCAGCCATGTCACCCTCTGGTGGTGCCGGAGGTGTCGGCGAGTTCTTACCCCTATGTTGATTGGACAATGGTGTGGCTAGAGGGCTCTGTGTAGCTGCTTCTCTTACAGGACTATAGGTAGATCTGTCTCCTTCTTCATTTGTCCGATAGTACTTGCTGCTTCGTGTCATACTTCCAGCTACATCAGAGGTCATTCATTCGGTGTGGTTGCATAGAATACTCTTTTTTCACATTAATTTCTTAATCAACTACGGTAAGGTTCTTAGAAACTTACCTCATAAAGCCTTGAAGAATATTCCCTCTGCTTCAGAGTAGGAGACAAATTGATCAATGGAAAATTCTATTACGAACCCTCCCAGTACACTGTCCACCTAGTGATCCACCGCACAAGTGATGGTGTTATCAAATTTTTCAAGTTGTTGGATCAATTCAAAGGTCCACTGCGTAATTTGATCGTCCTTCCAACACTTCTAAAAATTGACCAACCTTGCAAGCCACTCCTGGAGCTCGATCGCAATTGTTACAAATAAAATTTCGTAGATCTCTATGAAAATATACTTATTCTTCCACTCTTCGGTGGTCAACTTCGTGCTACGGTTTTCTTTTACTGCAAATTCCTGAACTTGTTGTTCAAACCATTAATTTCTTTTCCTTCAGGCTTCCAATACAGCCTTGGAATTACTCGATCGCTCTGTCAAAATGCTCCCAGTCCTAGCAACGGAACCATTTTTTGGCTGAGGGGGTCCTAACCTAGGTTCCGACGTTAAGGTTTGCCAACAATCCCCTATACTACTGGCCCTTTCAGCAGTGACCTGCTTGCGCAGGCCAAAGTCTCACCCGAAGCAGTATGGGAGGGTGCTGGAACCAGGTTTCCGCACCCTAGGAGAGGGTAGGTAAGTTAAGAAAAGCTACGTTCAATGTTATAATTACTAGATCATATTTTCCAAAGTGTAGATCTAAAGATCCCTTCAGATCCACATGCACAATACTAATTATAATCAGAGTAATCAACAAATCATAAATTCACAGAACAATAGCACATATATTCTTGCATAAAATATAGCAAGAAGATATAGATCAGATGTTAACGTATCATAAGCAATAACACAAGTACTTTCGTAGCTTAAAATCGAACCATGCATAGCATAAATGATATCATAAAGCAAATTCAGACATTTTGACAATCTTCCACTTTCATTAATCCTTCAGATCCTTTTACAATAACCAAAACCAACCTGCGCACACAGAAGTAGGGTCTACACACAACAAGACCGAGGAGCTCTGCGCACATAGCCAGCAGGAGTCCTTCCCCAATAACACCAACAGATCAACTAACTCGTAATTCACATCAATGTTATACTACTTTTCTTGACTCAAAATGTGCTTCTATTTATAAAAATCTAGCCTAATCTTTCTCGTGGTTTGCAAACCATGGTTTGCGGACTCTAGGTCTACACTTTGACCCATTACAATGCTTTCGGGGCTTTGACCCACCCCAAAACCCCTGTGTTAGACTGAAATATGAAAAAAATATACAAAAATATTGGAGGACCATGTTCCAACAATGCTTGAAGTTGCCCCTTTCTCCTATCCAAGGATCATTTTCCATATCCATGAGTCAAACATCCAAATCTCTTCATGGTTTTAGCCCCAAAACTTTGGGTAAAAAACCCCCAAGTCGGGTTTTAAGCCTACAAAATACTTTTGTGTTCTCATTTCTCCAAAATCCCAAACCCTAGGGCTTAGAGTACCTCCCAAGCTATCGATTTCAAGAGACCATGCTTAAGCTACAATGCAGTGGTTACAACTAAAGAATTTGAAGGTAATTATGTCCTTCTTTCTAATAGTTTTCTATGTTTATTTATAAAACAGTTAAAAGAAAGTCACATATTTTTTAGCTACTCCTTTTTCATGCTGCTAGATCATAGGTTAATGTATCTCGAGTCATGATGTAACCAAATAAAAATTTGAGGGTTTTGAAAAAGGATGGTCTAGGTGGATATCGGTGGCCACCCACCTATTCCATTTGGACCCACACCATTAATTCTTGCAGCTTTTCACTTCAGCACAACTTACTATTTTTAGCAGGTTTTCAGGTCCTCCACCCCCAGAGCCGTTTTGGGGCACTAATGATCCAGGTGGATAATGGTGGCCACCCACCTATTCCATTTCAACGCCCACCATTAGTTTTTTTAGTTTTTAAGTTACATCACAACTTATTATTTTTAGTAGTTTTTTGGGTCCTGAACTTCTAGAGCCGTTTTGAGGCCCTAAAATGCTACTCACTCAAAAGTCGAGTCCTCAGATAGATATTTTTAACGAACTATTAAGTGCATCTAATGGAGATTGGATTCCAAAGTTACGTCCCCGGGAAGTTGAAACAGCAAATTACCCAAACAGGACCAACAGTTTTGGTGCTTCATCTCCTAGGGTTATGTTTTAGGACATTTTGGGTTTTACAATGTTTCTCAACATTAAATTGGACCACGTGCCTCATTGTAAGACAATGGAGGGGCCTGTAGCCATCACATATCTTCTCAAAGATATGCTACCAGTCCCTTTTCCATCTCATCTATTTCCATTATGTTTGTAATAGGCCTTCGACCCTCAATGTAACACAGCGCAACGACATGTAGCTGCCACATCTGTTCTCAGGGATAAGCCTACCAATGCCCTAGCTATTCATTTATATTAAAGCATATTTCAGTCACTTGTTTTTAATAAAATGAATTTTTATTTCTGTTTCATCTTTGTGTTTATGGTTATATGTGTAGTCAGTTGCGTTCCTGCATAAATCTGGATCAGTGGTATCAAAGCGGTCTGCTCTATCTCTTTTTTTCTTTGAATGTCCCCAACGCAGTTAGGGTATAAGGATTTCGGTATTAGGTCCCTATATTACTAGTATAGTCCCTTATTGTTGTTATTGTACCCCTATAACCACCTTATTGTTGTTATTGTGCCCTTAAATTATTATTGTTAGGTCGGCTAGGATTACATTGTGGCCCCATGGATTCCTATATATAGAAAGGAGGTTTTTTCATTTTTATCATCCAAGAATTATTCATTTATGTAATGTATTTGAGGTTTACCCCTCGAAGTGGCTGATTTATAAGGCATTGATCTCTCTTTTCTTCTATTTTTTTGACCTAGTTTCACAACATTCGGTATCAGAGCTTTGGATTCTAGTGTTTCGCTACTCCAAACAGGTCATTGTGGCATTTTCGCTATAATTTTTTTCTACGAAGGTTCAGAAGCTAAAATTTTTAGAGCGTGAAGCCGAATCCTGATAAACAGCATCGAAAAAAATCAAATTTTGGTTCACAATATATTCGGAGATATGGTCTATGGAAGTTAGGGATTTTTCAGGCTCCCGAATTTCATCTCAAAGAGGTGATCATGGGAAAATCTTCATAACTCTCTCTCTCTGCATTGGATTGGAATGATGTAAAAATTTGTCACAATTACATGAACTATAGTTTCTGGTCTATCAATTTCAAAGCTGAAGGAGGAAAACGTGACATGTGGCAAGTCGTACAAGTGTGCTCTACAGAACTAGTCCATAATTAGGTCATTCTGGAAGATTAGGTATAAATTTTCCTTGAAGAATCCAAATTGGGTCAAACCTATAGCATTAGAAATAAGAATCAGAGGGCTATTACAGGGCCAAATTTCAGATATTTAAGGTTCGAAATCATAGAGATAATTCAGTTTCAATATCGAGCTCCTCAAAAAAAAAAAAAAAGGTGTGTATTTTGTTTTCAAATTGCATAAGTCTTGTTTGAAAAATTAGTTTTAATTGATTCCAAAGGCCTATTGAGCATATATATCAGTATTGGGTTCTAAAATTCCTCCTAAAAAGAATTCAACACCCATTAAGCGCTCAAATTAATCTACTATGACTCATGAAGATGAAGAATACTCCTAGACTTCCACAACCTACAAGGTTGACACCACAACAATTAGAAGAAAAAAGAGAAAAACGGCTTTGCTACAGTTGTGATAGAAAATACACGAGAGGTCATAAGTGTGCTGAGAAGAAATTCTTTTACATAGATTGTGAAGAGGAAGAATAAAATGAACAAGAATCTTAAAAAGAAGAGGATATACACTAGGAACCAACCCTAGAAGAGGAAGAAATGAGTCTCACCATATTGTGTAATGCATTGACAGGAATTACCACTCCTAAAAATCTCAAGATAGAAGGACATATCAAGAAGAAAAAGGTAATAGTGTTGATTGATTCGGGTAGTACCCATAATTTTATTGTAAGGTAGCCTTGTAAGGTAGCCAAGGAATTGAATTGTTTCCTTTACCCAACACCAAAATGTCAAGTGATGGTTGCAAATGGGGGAACTATAAATTTCTCTAGAAAATTCCATAATATCAAGCTAACCATGGGGGAATATGTATTTAATAGTCCAACGCTTTCCATTCCAATGGGAGGTGTTGATGTTGTACTAGGAGTACAATGGTTACAATCTTTGGGGATGGTAGCAGTTAATTTTCAAGAACATTTCATGAAATTTTTTTAAAAAGGAAAGGAAGTCAAATTACGGGGTATCGCAGGGAAGCCGGGAAATATAATAAGCTCTAATGTCATGAAAAAGCTTCTAAAGAAAGAACAATGCGGCGTAATTGCTCAATTATGCTCACTAGAAGTTCCAACATCAAAATCATATATTTCTACAGATCTCCAAAAATTCTTGGATAATCATTCCAAGGTGTTTGAAACTCTGAAAGGACTCCCACCTATTTGTGATCATGATCATGCTATTCATTTGATTCCAGGAAGTGTTCCTCCAAACATCAAGCCTAGAAGATATCCTTATGTCAAAAAGAGCGAAATTAAACGTATGATTGCAGAAATGTTAGAGGTTCATATAATTCTACCTAGTCAAAGTTCTTTCTTTGCTCCAGTAGTATTGGTGAACAAGAAATATGGATCATGGCACATGTGTGTGGATTATAGGGAGCTCAATAAGCTCACTATTAAAGATAAATTTCCCATTCATATGATTGATGAATTATTGGATGAATTACATGGAACAATTTATTTTATCAAGTTGTATCTTTGTTCAAGATATGATCAAATTAGAATGAAGACTGAAGATATTATGAAAACAACATTTCGAACTCATGAGGGTCATTATGAATTTTTGGTCATGCCTTTTGGCCTTACCAATGCACCTTCTACATTTCAAGGGTTGATGAATTCCATTTTCAAACCCACCCTTAGAAAATTTCTTCTAGTATTTTTTGATGATATACTAATCTACAAAAAATCTTGGAAGGATCATGTTCAACATGTTGATAGGGTGCTCAAACTATTGGAGGAGAAACAATTATATGGAAAAACATCCAAATGTTTCTTTGGAGTATAAGAGGTTTAATATCTAGGTCATATTGTATCTTATGAGGGTGTTAAGGTAGACCCTAACAAAATTAAAGCCATTAAGGAATGGAAAGTCCCCACAACCATAAAGAAGTTGTGCGGATTTATCAGGTTAACAGGGTATTATTTCAAGTTTATTAAAAATATGGGACAATACCAGCACCTCTAACAACATTATTGAAGGAAGATGCATTTTTATGGACTCCTGAAGCAATTAAGGCCTTTGAACATCTTAAAGAGGCAATGTGCCTAGCACCAGTCTTAGATATGCCAGACTTCACAAAAACCTTTATTGTGGAATGTGATGCCTCAGGAAATGGAATTGGTGTTGTTTAAATGCAAGAAGGAAGACCCATTTCTTTTGAAATTCGTTCAATCAAAGGAAAATATTTACAAAAGGCTATTTATGAGAAAGAAATATTGGAAATACTACATGAATTAAAGACATGGAGAACTTACCTAATGGGAAGACACTTCAAGGTAAAAACTGATCATGATACTCTTAAACACTTTTTGGAACAAAGACTATCTTCAGAAGAGAAGCAAAAATGGGTCACAAAGATGTTGGGTTATGACTTTGAAATCATCTACAAAAAAGGGAAGCTAAATGTTGTTGCAAATTCACTCTCAAGAAAGGATGAAGAGGTGGAAGCATTGCTTTATGCCATTTCAATTATCCAACCAGATTGGATAACCGAAGTAAGGGATGAATGGAAGAAGGACGAAGAAGTGTGGACTCTCATTCAAAATTTGCAACAAGATCCTAATACATATGATACATTTAGTTGGAAAAATGATTCCTTATGGTACAAATATCGCTTATATATTTGCAAGAATTCCCAACTAAAACAAAAGATTCTTTTGGAATCACACACTTCTCCTTTAGGAGGACATTCAGGATTTTTAAAAACCTACCACAAGGGTGAAGAAAGAATTTTTTTGGGATGGCCTTAAATCTGATATTCAAAAGCTTGTGGCGAAATTTTTTATTTTCCAGCAAAATAAAATTGAGACAATTAAGACCCCAGGTCTTCTGCAACCTTTATCCATTCCAAGTCAATGTTGGGAGGAGATTTCATTGGATTTTATCACAAGTTTTTCTAAGTCCGAAGGAAAAAGTGTCATCATGGTGGTAGTTGATAGTTTTCCCAAGTATGCACACTTTTGTGCATTATCTCATCCATTTAAAGTGAGTATAGTTGCTACTGCATTTATGGAAACAATTCAAGAGCTACATGGAAACCCGAAGATTATTGTAAGTGAAGGAGATCCCATTTTTACAGAAAATTTTTGGACGGAGTTATTTTCTTTTTTGGGTACTCAACTAGCTCATAGCTCATATTATCATTCTGAATCCTATGGTCAAATAGAGATAGTCAATAAATGTTTGGAAGAATATCTTTGTTGTTTTTTAACTGATAATCAAGCACAATGGGTCAAGTGGTTACCTCTCGCTTAATGGTGGTATAATACTTCCTTCCATACTGTAGAAAAAATGACCCCATTTATGGCACTTTATGGATATCATCCACCATCCATCACATCTTCTTTAAGGGAAAATTATAGGGTTCAAGAAGTGGAGGATCACATCGAGCATCAACAAGAAGTTCTCCAACTCTTAAACAATAACCTAAATTTGGCACAAAATCAAATGAAACAACAGGCAGTTCAACATCGCAGTGAGAGAATTTTTGATGTGGGAGACTGGGTATTTTACAGCTACAACCATACAAACAAATGTTCCTCAAGCAAGCTAAGAAGGATAATATATTATCCCCAATGTACTATGGTCCTTATAAGGTCTTGCAAAATATTGGTACTATGGCATACAAATTGGAGCTTCCTACTTCTTTGTGAGTACATCCAGTTTTCCATGTTTCATGCTTAAAAAAGCTTATAGGGGACAAACTTCCAATTCAAACAATATTTCCAAAACTTGATGAGGAAGGAAAAACCATATTGGAACCTGAAGCAATCACGAAAACAAGAACTCGAAAACTACAAAATCGATCAATTTCAGAGTATCTCATCAAATAGAAGAACTTACCCACAGAAGATTATACATGGGAGGATGAGAGTTTTATACAAAATCACCTGCAGCTACTCAAGCATTGAGGACAACACTTTTTTGAAGGAGATGAGCATGTTAGGTCCCTATATTACTAGTATAGTCCCTTATTGTTGTTAGTATAACCCCCTTATTGCTATTATTGTACCCTTGTAACCCCCATATTTTTATTATTGTGCCCTTAAATTATTATTGTTAGGTCAGCTAGGATTACATTGTGGCCCCATGGACTCCTATATATAGAAAGGAGTTTTTTTCATTTGTATCATCCAAGAATTATTCATTTATGTAATGTATTGGAGGTTTCCCCCTCGAAGTGGATTATTTCTAAGGCATTGATCTCACTTTTCTTCTATTTTTTGGAGCTGGTTTAACAACATTTGGGCTCGATCTGGTTGAACCATTTAAAGATCAACCTTGCAAACCCCAACGACCTCCCATGGCAGAAGGAAAGAAAGATGAGGGAGCTGGAGATCCTATCAAAATCTTGCTCGGAGAGTCCCTTGAGAAACAAAAGAACAAGATGATGGATAAATTTACCCAAATCCTTCAATAGAAGCCCACAAGTGGCACATCTACATTCAGCATGTCTGCAAACAGGTCCATGGCATCATGGACAAATCAAATACCAATTTTAGCAGAAATTTTCCCCTCATGGAGGAACTTAACGCAGTGGGGACCATTACTTCCTAAGGAGGGAGGAATGATCTAGGTGGATTGTTGGGGAAATATATTGCTATAATTTCCAACATTAAATTATCATTCAGAGGCTTGTAAGCTTCGAGGTACAAGCACAGGGAATGCAAGATCATAGCATCTAGCCTAAACTAGAGTAACAGTCAACTTTTTGTTTAAGTACAAAATTGTTATTTCTAATTGAAGATAATCAATTGGGGAAAACATGCTTAAGCAAATAATAAGTTCTAATAACTGTGCAAACGAAACTAACTCTAATTAATCATAAACCAAGCAATACAAATTACCATTCAAATTATTTTAATATAAATGAAAATGTCAATCTAAATACTAAGGTATGTTTAATCTAAATACAAGAATATTACATCAATCAAGATTAATTTAAAATGATACCAAAATTTCCCGGATGCGGGTGTACGTGATAGTGCTTAATTTGCTGATGGGGAGGTGGCTGGGCACGTGGTCTACCACCACCGCCATTCCTCTACATTTAGAGCATAAGTTAATACCACCGGCTAACACAGTTAATGCTGCATTAATGCAGACTTCCTCGCCTCGTTTTCTCGACCACCTCATTGCTATGGCGCCCATTCCGTCGATCCATTACGTCTCTCCTCTACGTTCTTGCTGTTCTCAGGTTGACAACGAGCCCTGTCTGCGCACCAGCACAGGGAAACGGTGTCGACTGAGCTACTGCCTCAAGATTTCTACTGGCATTCACGTTTCCTCTGGTCCGTTTTTCAACTACCGTGGCTCTTCCTTTGATTACAGGTAGCCTCTGCATTCGTTCACCATCCCTCTCTCATTTTTTCGCCCTGCCCTCCCTGCCAAGCTCATCATGCCTCGATTGAGACCTAGAATGACTTGCAGGCGCGGCTCCTCTCATGGGCAAGTCATCAAGCCGCCTGTGTTTCCCTCTTCTGCCTCTTCGTCGGATTCCTCTGACTCCAGTGAAGGTCGCGCTGCTACTTCCAGAAGAGGTAGGGGTCGTGGTCGTGGACACAGTCCCTCCACCCCTGCGGCGCAAGTCCGCCTCTCCTCCAACGCTCACTTTCATTCCACCCGTTTCATGTACCCCTGCTCCCTCAATCATCACGAGTACATTGCCTCTATTTCCATCAAGCTAAGGACCAACCCAACTGCTCAGGCTCAGCCCTCGGTCCCCTCTAGAATTGTTCCGGCTTCCGAGGACGAAATTTTGTTCTACCCTCCAGGGGTTAGTCTGCAGAGTGTTCATGGTGCAATTGCCTCTCAGTACGAGCTTCAACAAGCTAGGCCCAGCGCTCCTTCAGGCAGTGACTTCTTGGGCAAAGCTCCTCCTCCTCTAGCTGAAGATGATTTTAACCTGTATGCATGCCTAGTGGTGGAAGAAGCGCCCTTTCCCACCAATGAAGCTTAATGGATTTTGCTCGCCGGTTTTTGAGCACAGGTATCAAGAAGGTGTTCACTCTCCTTCTTTCTTACATTTTTTTGCAGGATTTATGTTGTCATTCTCCTTCGACATATCAACGGTTTCCCAGCTACTGTTTTCCAAGTAATGCTATACAAGTTACTTTCCCCAGGATAGCGCTCCAGTGCTCCACTAAG
Source organism: Pinus albicaulis (assembly GCA_034641835.2). NCBI lineage: Eukaryota > Viridiplantae > Streptophyta > Pinopsida > Pinales > Pinaceae > Pinus > Pinus albicaulis. The sequence goes on along the minus strand of CM076569.1, from coordinate 757,495,402 downwards.
ACTGTTTGTAATTTTTTCTTTGGGAAGTGTCTGTTTTGGTCTTGTATGTTGAAAAGAGTCCTCCATTCCAGACAACATTTCAGACACAAGTATCAGTTGTTTAGAAAGGCGGACAAGGTCCTGGTCACCAATGTATTCACAACTAGTAAACAGTTGTTGTTTTTTTTATGTCAATGTTCAGCAATGTAATGTAAGAATGCCACATCACTGGGCTAGCCAATCTGAGGCCTCAGCCTCTTTGTAATCTTTTTGTATCAATATAGAAGTAGACCGATTCAGAAAAAAAAAAAAAAAAAAGATACCAAAATTATGCTAAATATTAATCCCAATTAAATTCACTCTCATTCAAATGATCTTAAACTAAGGCAATGAAAAAACAAGACTTCAACTAATCTAATTCTTGGGATGCATAAAAAAAATCAAATAAGCATTCAAGCTAACCTCTGTCACCACTTTGCAATTTCTTCAAAATAAAATAAGAAAACCAAGATTCTAATTGACATGCTTCAGATCTAAGAGACTACAAAATAAGAAACCATCCTATCCATAAACTTCTTTACTCAAACTCAAGAAATCATTCAAACATAAGCACATTGGCTAATGGTTCTACCAATAACTAACTACAATCATAATGAATTTCAAAACTAAACTACAACTTCAAACAATGATTTAATGGTCTCATTCCATTGCTTTCAAAAACTTGGTTGCCAAAACACAATGTTGCAAGAAATTATAGTGGATTAGTAAGGTACATAATAAATTTCAATTCATATTCAAAAGAAATGGAGTTATCGATCTCTTGTTTATCCAATTAAGAAGCACCTTTAAATATTTCAATCGTAAACCTGTAACAAAGGGGTTATTCGTGCAATAAAGTCATTGATCAACACCATTCATTAGCTTGCAATGACTTGAAAATGATATGTCTATTTAATTTTAAGAAAAAAAAATGAATTATAGCCTTAAGTACATAATCAAAATTATGAGATCTAATTAAAAATTTCTTTCAAAATAAAATCCATGCACCTAGATCTAAATTAAACACGCTACTACTATCCTATGATGTTTGAAAAACTTTCTTCCAGATGATGGTGGGCCCTTTCCACTCCGAGAGAAACTCTAAACTAAATCAATGTCTAAATATTAAAAAAACCGTAACATTTACAAAGAATTCATGGCAAAGTCAAATTGTATCAAATCATAGGTTCACTTACATACATTCCTTCAATCATTTGTCTCATGTTCACACCTTGTATTCCTCCTCCTTCAAAAACTTCCCCATATTACAACATAAACCATGCCTGAGCCATTTATAAGATTCACAAGGTGAATTATTTATTTTCCTCAATTATGGAAAATTGAACAATTTTAACAAATTGGCCTCAAATATATTGGCATATCTTCCTAACCGTAGGGAATTTTAGAAAATTGTGTAGAGGAAGACTAACATGTTATATTTCCAACAAAAACCTCTCTTGTATTTGTCTCATTCAAATACAAAGCCTCAGAAATTGTGCCCAAAGTTGGTTGTTTGGATTTTTTTGCAATGTTCTAGAACTCTGAAAAAATAGTGATTTTTTACAAAACTACCTCCAAGACCCAAGTATAACTTTTATAAATAATCGAATCTGGAGAACTAGTTTTGGATATACATAACTGGTTATATTTTTAAAAAATCAAGTCGATTAGATGTTATAAATTCACCTCCAGCTGCACACAGATCGAGGCCAAACATGGCAGTTTGGAAACATTGCACATTTTGAGAAGACTTGTTAATCAACTACTAGGGACCCACATGTGTGACCTCACTGTAATAAAATGCATGGGAAGGTATTAGAACATTATTTTTGACAATAACCTCCCTCGGGTTTCCTCGGAAGCATGTCAGTATGTCAAAACTCCAAATTGGACATTTCCGTACTATATTGACTTGTGAAGAATTTCGGCGACGGAACCCTGAGACAAATGAACTTAGAAAAACCGTCATCATTAAAACATGGTATAATCATATTTAATCATATAAAATATAATAAACTGAATGATAATCAACCATAGAGAATATTTGGCTGCAAGTGATGGAATTAGGGTATAGTGCAGGCTAAAAACCTAGGGTTTTAGGGTATAAACAGTGATATTTCATGACAAAAACATGGGCATATATGCGGAAAACCATACCCCCATACCTGAGGTTTTTCATGTCCTCATTCAAACAAAGACTTTGCTCATATCTAGGTTTTTATGGAATCATGGCTTTTAGGTAGGGTTAGGCCTTGTGAAGCAACAGTACATGGACATTTGATTTTGAGAGCGATACCAATTGAGGATAAAAAATATATGTGGTAGGAGTAAAATTATGAATAGGAAGATAGGTGATAATGGAAATGGTATATGAGATGAGGTGGTGATGAAGATGAGAATACATGCGCTTGCATGCTCTATTTTTGTGAGGCCAATGCTTTTGGATGGTTCCTTCATGAAAGGCAGCAATGAATTCATCCTCTATTGGATTCAATTAACAATATGTGTGAATGTACGAGGGGAAGGAATTATAGTTACTTATTTTTTTTACATGAACCATTATGATTATGACCTAGAGTAGCATGCAAATGGAAGGTATATGGAAAACGAGATATACAGAATATGTGGTAATTAATCATCAAACCTTTCTTAAATCTCTAATCAATTAAAGAATCTTAAGCCACCTCTACCTTAATTTTAACCCTTGTTTTTTATGTCCCTGGTGTTGCAAGATGAAATAAATGATGGAATGGATGGAGCTGATGTGATTGCTGATATGATCTACTGAAGAAGGAATAAGGTCTCAATATCCACATTATCCTAAAAATGTCGATGCATGTGTGATTTCATACGGCTTCCTGAAAAAACACAAGCATCATCATCAATATTTATTTTTATGCAAATATTATCAAAATAAAGGAAATACGTTAAATAATAAACACCTACGTGATCATGCTACAAGTTTAAGATAGTAGCCCAACAATGATAATGAAAACCATGAGTAAGCATCGGGTGAAAATGTGAGTTTTTCATGAAAATTCCAATCATCTCTCTCCTACCATCCCTTTCCCCCATGCCCATCATCTTGCATGTCCTCATGCAAGAAAAACCTCAAATAGAGACCAAATACTAAAGGGCTAGGGTTTCTATGTTAAATTCATGCTTCATTGACTTAAACCATAGGGCTAATTGTGAGAGCATGTAAGTAATTTTCATCAGATGTCACCTTCCTTTGCATCAATAAGATAAGATAAAGTAGTCACCATGGATCCTGTGATGTCAAGACTGAGCTTTATTATTGCAAAAAAAGTAACTAATGCTAGGGCTACTAAAGGAATGCTTAACAATGTTGTTACTACAGAGATAATTTCATCCTAAAATGATTAACCATAACAGTTCCCACAAATCATCTGAAGAGTAATCCAAAGCAACAAGTCTTCACTTTCAATAGCCTCATTATTAAAAGTAAAAGTGAATATATTTAAAGACCAAGGCCTTAAAATGGATCAAAATTAGGGAAAAATAAATATTACAAAATGATACCTTCCGAGGATGATGGAATTACCATTACCCAAGCATATAGTTAAAGCTTCTCTTATTCAAGCAAAGTGAATCACCTACACTAAGGGTTTCACATCCATAAAAACTAAATTATTTCTGAAATATATAACTCCAAAGCACACTATTGAAGGATATTAAATCCATTCTCTGAGAGATATGATAATGAGTTTAGGGAAAGGAAAAAACAACCAAGTAAATCATAATGTAAAATTAACTTTGATACCACAAGCATGGCCCTTCTACCAGTAGGCGTCTACAGCATCGATAGGGATGCCTTTTAACCTAACGAAATTTCCATGTCCCACTTACTAGATACATATTTCGAGTTAGATTATTTGACTTTTAGATAAAGGCCACTGTCCTGGCTTAGTAACTAGCTAATGGCAGTGCCACTAACAAGAAGTAACATGGCTGAATAGGCCGACTCATGATGAGACCTCCTGTCTTCTAGTTTTTTAAGCTAAAAGCCATTACTCTGGCTTGGTGACCAGGAGTAGTAATGTCATGCATGTTAGGTCTCATGATCGTGGTAGGTCGGCTCATTGCGAGATCTCCTATCTTCCCTTAAATATTTTTGTAGACTCTAATTATGATTAGCCTTAGAGGTTACTTAATAAGTGCGAGATAGATCTACTCCTTAAGAGCACAAGGTGACGTGAAAAGTTTTTAATTACTAATCCTTACTAGTTTATCATGCTACCCTTAAGAATCAAGAAAAGAAAGAAACTTAGATAATGACTGAAATATTGCTCGAGTAGGTCATGCTAGTGTTCTTATGAGAGCTCATGATGGTTTAATAGGAGTGATCCACCATGGGAGGCTTTTCATCAATACCTTCAAAGAGAAACTTGAAAAGGTTTCTTGGATGATAGTATGTTAAAATTATGAATGGGAATTATAACAGTAACAATTCCCCTAACTGGCCTAATGAATAATCTTGGCCAATAATCAGAGTCACTTTATAAAATATGAGGCATTAAGAGTGAATTACTTCTGACAAGTCTTACCACAAGAGTGCATAATGAAAAAAAATTCAATGGTTATGCCTTAGGAATTGAAATTTCAAGAATGATGTTGTAAAAACAATTTTACTCATTTCTACACTACCCTAATATAGAGAGAGGAACGTATCCTTCAAGTGTAGGAGTACTTCCAATGCAGCCATGTTCGTAACAACATGTTAAAGATACTCACACTCAGTTTGAAAGAATAAACTTCAACACATACCAAAGTATGAGAAACCAGTTGCTTCGATTGATATGATACCAAGAGTATTTGAAGATAAGAGTGGTAATTTGGCTGGATTATGATCTAGAACCAATCCTTGAGGTAATCCTGGTGGTATTGGCTTATTTCTTATTTTGGACTACTCAGAATGTCCTCCTTGTTCATGCCAGGAAAACTTAGATAATTGGTCTGCAATGCACACAAGGCTTGTTGCTGGGCATGGTGAAGGTTCCTCGATCTCAAGTTCAGCTGGATGCTCCCCATAATATTTCATACATGGCTCATTTATCTCCTTGGTATATAGGCAAGAGGACTCAAGGGAGATTTCCAAATCATGTCTTGGCTATGGAGAGACAGATAATTTCGTGAATGCAGTCAGAATTAACTCTTCCTGAGAATAAGATACCCTGACTACTGTTAGGATTTGAGAAAGCACCTCGATGGACATTATTCAAGCTCTCGGACATTCTTGAATTTTCCTTCTTGCAACATGGATTAGTGCAAAAGAGGGGGTTCTTACAACACCCCAAAAATGGTTTATCTATAAAGAACTTGAATTTTTAATTTAAATGAATTAAAGACTTCTAATTGCAATAAAAACTCACCAAAATTTCTTGATTGAGCGACCAAACTTTGGAGAAACCCCATAAAAGTGGATGCGTGGATCTTCAATCACATCTTACCGTACACTCTCTGCCCTCTAATTTCCCTGCAGCTAAGATCACACACACAAAAAATCTTGTGAAAGAAACTAGGCTTTGATCTCTTTAGCACCTCCCCAGCAACGATGCCAAAAATGTTGGGGAAATATATTGCTATAATTTCCAACATTAAATTATCAATCTGGGGCTTGGAAGCTTAGAGGTACAAGCATAGGGAACACAGGATCATAACATCTAACCTAGACTAGAGTAAGAATCAACTTATTGTTTAAGTACAAAATTTTTATTTCTAATTGAAGCTAATCAATTAGGGAAAACATGCTTAAACAAATAATAAATTATAATAACTGTGAAAATGAAACTAACTCTAATTAATTATAAAACAAGCAATACAAATTACCATTCAAATGATTTTAATCTAAATGAAAATCTCAATCTAAATACTAAGATCTATTTAATCTAAATACAAGAATCTTAAATCAATCAAGATTAATTTAAAATGATACCAAACTTATGCTAAATCTTAATCCCAATAAAATTCACTCTCACTCAAATGATCTTAAACTAAGGAAATGAACAAACAAGACTCTAACTAATCTCATTCCCAAGATGCATAAAACGAATCAAATAAGCATTCAAGCTAACCTTTGTCACCACTTTGCAATTGCTTCAAAAGAAACTAAGTAAACCAAGATTCTAATTTACAGGCTTCAAATCTAAGAGACTAAAAAATGAGAAACTATCCTGCCCTTAAAATTCTTTAATCAAACTCAAGAAATCATTCAAACATAAGCACATTGGCTAATGGTTCTACCAATAACTAACTACAATAATAATGAATTTCAAAACTAAACTGCAACTTCAAACAATGATTTAATGGTCTCATTGCATTGCTTTCAAATACTTGGTTGCCAAAACACAATGTTACAAGAAATTATAGTGGATAAGTAAGGTACATAATATATTTCAATTAATATTTAAAAGAAATTGAGTTATCGATCTCTTGTTTATCCAATTAAGAAGCACCTTTAAATATTTCAATCGTAAACTTGTAACAAAGGGGTCATTCATGCAATAAAATCATTGATCAACACCATTCATTAGCTTGCAACGAGTTGAAAATGATATGTCTATTTAATTTTAAGAAGAAAAAAACAAATTACAATCTTAAGTACATAATCAAAATTATGAGATCTAATTAACAATCGATTTCAAAATAAAATCCATGCACCTAGATCTAAATCAAACATGTTACCTCTATCCTATTATGTTTACAAAACTTGCTTCCAAGCGATGGTGGGCCCTTTCCATTAATGGAGTAAGTCTAAACTAAATCAATGTCTAAATATTAAAAAAAAACCATAATATTTACAAACAATTCATGGCACAGTTAAATTGTATTAAGATTCAAATCATAGGTTTACTTACATACATTCCTTCAATCATTTGTCTCATGTTCACACCTTGTCTTCCTCCTCCTCCAAAAACTTCCCTAGCTTACAACACAAACCATTCGTGAGCCATTTATAAGATTCAGAAGGAGAATTATTCATTTTCCTCAATTCTAGAAAATTGAACAATTTTAACAAACTGACTTGGGTGAAATCCCAAAGTTGGGAAACACCTTTTGGCAGATGGCTAGAATTTGGGTGAAATTTTTAATTTATCGTCTGAAAAAATAGTCAACTTTATTTCTCGATCGAGAGTTTTTAAAACTCTCGTCCGAGAGATTTTCAATGTTTCGCCTGAGAGTTTGACTGGGCTTGACCGGAGTTAAAATTCTCTCAGATGAGAGTTAAGTATTTTCTCGTTCGAGAGTTGTATTGACATAAAATTTCAGGAATACTCTCAGACGAGAGTTAAAAATATCTCGTACGAGATTTTTTTAACTCTCGTTTGAGAGTTTTTTTTTAACTCTCGTCCGAGAGTTTTTTTAACTCTCGTCCAAGAGTTTTTTTAACTCTCGTCCAAGAGTTTTTTTAACTCTCGTCTAAGATTTTTATTCTTATAATAAAACCCCAAAATTCTTAACTCACTCGGCATTCTGTAATGTCATTTTCATTTTGGCGATGTCATTTTTTCATTTTCTTGGACTGGAGCTGTCGTTTTGGACTGGAGCTGCCACTTCCAAGCATTCGAGCCATTGTTATCATCTAGCCAGGTAAGCTTCTTCATCTAGCCATTGAATATTTCTTTTTCAAAGAAAAAAACATTGTATTAGATATATAAAATAGTACATAAGCATAGATAATGGTACCTTGACCCCATGAGCAGATTAATCGGTTTCACAATGCTTCTGTAATCATTAAACATAATTTTTTAACACCAAATGCAGTGGTAGCTCGATATAGATAAACATGATAAAAAATGTGTTGCCTTGCATATAAACCACCTAGTAACAACATCATAATATACTAGTTTCGAAACTGTTGAAAGGTCTCCTGAGTCAAAAAAGGAAAACCTCGTCTGGTGTGACCCTTTTGATGATGGTAATAAAAACTTAAACCCCGAAAGATATAGTAATTGGAGAATATTTCTTGATTATCGATCATTATTAGTATGAAATATTTGCAAGGTTCTTTCACATGTATCAGGGTGATCATGTTTATCTGGCACGGGGTAAATGTAGGAGTCTTTTATATTTAGATTAGGGCCTCTCACTCACTGTGGAAGGTTACTCAATGGATCTTTATATATCTCTACAATGAAATTTGATGACTCTATTTTGAGGCTCGATGATTTTGGTTGAATGGATTTGTTTTGAGGTTTGACAACCAACCCTTTTCGTGCAATAATTTGTCTAATAATTTATCCACTTAATTGTATCAATATTTTGTCCACTTATCTGTATCGAGTTATCCATAGTTCACAGTACTAGGGCACACCAAGAAACCTCTAACAAGCTTCCAAATTCACTATAATTAGGTCACTTAACGTTATTGTTCAAACATATACAAGGGCAAACCATATCTTCTAGCAAATAACCGAAATAGAATACAATTACTTACCCTTGAGGACATTAACTTTTGCTCATGAAATCTTGACCCTATGCACACTTTTAATCTCTAAATATTCAACCTCGGTTAGGGCTTCTTATAGCTAATGCTACAACTCCAATTCTATCATACAAACCACTTGCAAACAGACCTTATCTTCAACGTTGTTTCACCAGAAAGTTTGGCCCTTAGACATAGGTTTGTTCCAGCATTAAATGAACTCATATATGATCCAATTTAGGGCTCAAACCTCTGGCAACCAACTCAGAATATGAATCCCTATTCCCAAGAAAAATCATCCCTCGTGCATGCACAAATCATCCACGAACTCAGCTTCTTTCCTGCCTTGATTTGGTGCTCCAACACATTCCTTACAACCCTCCAAATAGGTTACCATAGGGGCTCACTTACCTCCAAGATGTAGAAAGTATGCAGGCTATTCATAGAGATTGTGTTGCCAAATATTCCTAGAAATACTCCAAACAATATTGGATAGCCTCCTTCCTTTCTCGTCCAATTAGATCATACACCATAGACACCAAAACTCTCCTTTTTCCACTTCGGCTAGGGCTCTCAATCCTATGTCTACCTCATAAGCCCTTTTTAACTTTTGTCTGGTGTAGTTAATATGATTTAAATGAGCTCCAAGGCCTTCTATTTATATAAATAGATGGAGGAATCAAGAGGTGCCTTTTGGTGTCAATGACCCTTAATTTGTGAGGTTGAATTTGATGAAGAGCCTCTTTTAATTTTCCCTCGAGAATATTTAAATATATTCACCTTGATGATTACTCACCCAAATAAATTTTATGCCACATTAAATGATAGGAGGAATACCAAGTCGATTTGAACACATTAATAATAATAATTTTCCTTTATCAAAATAAATTATCTTTGGGTCAAGATGGTTTCTCATTGGGGTAGTTTGGCTTCTCTTGGTGGATTTCATCCCAAAGCTACTCCAAATTTCAACACTCCCTCTCAAAATTGATTGGGCTTAAAGAAAATTTCCCAGAAATTGCTATCCAATGCCCCTTGAACAATAAAAATATTTACCAAATCCTTCAAAACCTATAGTATGTGTCAGTATAATGGCTCAAGGTTTGGGATAAACATAAAGCAACATTGGGTGGTGGAACACCATGGCCCTTGGAGGTTAGGCCCCAATCATCCACAACAATTTTAGGGATAACAATAATTGGTTCCCATCCATGATTGGTAGGTCCAATAGACTTATTGGATTTTGGTATGGTGAGACCAATTTTTTGAAAACCACAACCAAAATCAACTAGTTAAGGCTTCTACCAAATGAAAACAAGAAAGTGGTCCATATAGACTAGTTTTTGAACAAATTTACTAAAAACAACATAAAATATTAACAAAATAATTAAAAAATAGATATTCATGGACTTCAATGTAAATCCAAATAATTAGACACCAAATGCGAAAAGTTTAGGTATTTGGAATGCATGGATTTTGTAGTGTGGTTGGGTTTTTTTCCACCCAACGTCTTACCAACAACAACATAGTTAGAGGCATTATTAGTGATAACCTAAACAACATTCTCCACACCCAGCTTGAGGACAATCACATTTCATAGCTGAAATAACAAGTTTTCATATTAATCCCAGTTAGATGCATTTATTGATCTAAAAAACAAGGATCCTTGTGTGAAAATAAAAAAGGAAATTAATCGTGGTAAGATACTTTCTATAATTCCATCCATTTGAGAAAAAATTGCCCTTTTTTCCCCATGAATTTTCAATCTCTATAAACTAGTCATTTATGGATTAAACATTTCCTTTTTTTTTTAATCTATAAAAATGGCCTTTGAAGCTCTTACTAACAACAACTATGAACTCTAGTGTAGATTGATAATAATATGAGTAGGAAATATTGAAGCGAATATCTTCATCATACCACAATTTGGCCATGTACTCATAAGTATATTCCTTGTACTTATTCCAATGGTTGCAATGGTGGGCTGAGTGCAACTAGTAGTGGTGGAGGAAGGTGGAATAAAACCAAAAATACTCTCTCATTTGTGGAATTGAAAGTGAAACTGTGGGATGCTTTTCATGAATGGGAGAAACATATCTAAATTTTTCCCTAACAATTATACAGCTAGAGGAGGAACCTTGAAAATTATGGCTACATTTCTATAGAATCTCTCTCCTTTTCTCTATCTTAGCTTGCATCTCTTTCTGGCTGACCTTTTTCTTATTTATATTTCTCAATAAGGGTTTTCATTTCCTTTATAGTTTCTAGATCCTCCATAGTAACCTCATCATGGTTTAATTTTCGCTCGAATACTAAGTGTTATTCCAGACTAAAAATCCTAGCATTGGGTGGTGGGTCATCCTATTCCTTTGGGGTTAGGTCCCAACCATCCATGCCGAGTTTAAGATTAATAAATATAGGGTTTCATCCATTATTAGTAGGTTCAAGATTATTTTTGAAATTTGGTATGTTGATAATCTGTTTTGAAAACTAGAACCAGAATCAGCTAGGTGAGGGTCTAACAAAACTAGAATAAAAAACCAGGAGTTCTTGCCATGCTTAGATCAGGATGCTACATTGTTTCCAACATAAATTAATTCCTTATTCATAAGTTTGCGTGATTTTTTTCTTTAATATTCTTTTCTTACTCCTATTGAGAGTGTCCCTTTAGGACCATCTTTCTTGTAACTTCCTCAACTTTCCTTTTTCCTTCTGTAAATGTTTGAGTCTTTTATCCTTCAACATTTTTTCCCTTGATTTGTCTTTTTCCACCTAGTATAGAGACCACTAGTTGAATGAGGTAATTTTTCTTTTCTATTTGTTACATTTTCCATCTTATTGTCTTTTCCATATCTCATAGCTAAGATCTTATGAAGATATCCCTTCATTCTTTGATACCTCAATTTTGTATAAATCTGGTCTAAGTGACATAACCTTACTTTTTTCGAGGACTGTGACTATTCTCCTCATGCAAGGAGCCTTGGTAACCTAACCAGCTTATATATCTCCCTACAAAAACAAAGTCATTTAAAGAAAATTTTATTATAGAATGAAAGATACTTACTTGATAAGTGAATATAAAGTCTTCATATTGATTTCTTCGATGGTGGAGAAAATATGTGTAAGTGATTTCTCTTTGAATGATCTTCTTCAAGGGTAAGGATTAGATATTTATTTTACTGATGATAAAGCCTTCTTTTTTGCACTCTTATGTACCAGTCCTGGGAAAGCTCAGTTCCTAGTCTTTAGATAATATTCTTCCTTGACCAAGTCTGAGATCTTGTATAGTGATGCTACTCTTTTATCCACCTTATGATGATCTTATCTTTTCTGCACTACTTTGCACCAGGACATGACATGGCAGATTGAACCCAAAAATTCCTTGATTGTAGCATGCTGCACTTTGACACCAGAACATGTTCATGTAAGGTTATCATTGTAGCAACATCAAGACCACAGTGATACATCACGGTACTGTGACCTCTATATAACACCAAAACGTAGTCCCTTGACCTTCCTGTAATCTTCCATTTGATACTGATGATTACGGAGAATGGCACCATACATTTAAATCAAGACATCATCTCCTAAAACATCAAAACACTGAACTATGGCATCATACAAATTGCATCTACTATAATTGGTACTTGAACTAAGCCATTGTATCACTGTAAACTTATTATTGAGTAGAACTGTAAAATAGCACCGAACCATTATGTCCCTAATATTTTCTCTGAACCTGTAATATGATCCTTTCTCAACCTCCTGAAATTTTGAATTGAGCCTAGAAGATAATCGAAAAATATCATAGTAAGATCTGAACTTGATTCACTGTAATTCAGTACGAAAATCTCAGACCAAGCTAAACTCTGTCCATGTCTTTTCTACACAGTCCAGTGGGCTATTTCTGTTGATAATTTGTATCACTGAATTTGTATTGAACTTTTTCTTTGTGAAGGCATAAAACTAATTCTCTTTGAATTTTATCCCAGATAGTAACCTTTCTCTAATTTCAAAATATTCTTGCCTATAAGGTGATCATATTTTTCAATAGCTCTGAAACCATGTTGAGAATCTGGAGGGGTTATAAATTCTCTTCATGTTAATTACTTGTGAGCTTGTTTGCTTATGTATTATTCTTAATTAATCCTTCATCAAGTCAATTAACAAAGTGTACAGGAAACAAATGATTTAAGTAAAAGTAATAATTTTATTATAGGAAGGTAAATCATAGATGTACCTTCCTTTCATTAGACTTCAAAATTCATCACAACCCTTGCGATATCTGCATTTTAACCTTGTAAGTATCTACATCGTATTCTTCTCAAACTAGCCTCATTAATCTGCAGTCTATATCTTTAGTTTACACCTTCAGTCTATGCCTTCAGTTACTTCTATTTCAAGTGAATCCGCATCCCTTTTAGCCGCTTTACCATCTCAGATAAATCCACAAAATCTATCTTGGTTGACCAAAAAAAATCCTCCTCAAATGATCTGTAGAGAGGTTATTTATATAGACAATCTAATTGTCTTTTAGGCCGACTAGTCAGCACAATAGGGAGTCGAATTTATGGTTAATTATAGGCTAACATGAAGAATAGATATTTCGTCATTTATAAGATTATCTTTGTGCATATTTTGGGATTCACCTCTTCACAGTATTTTTCGAAGATCTTGAAGTATATTTGTTGACTAGATCCTTCATGACCATGACTCTTAAATACATCTTATTATTTTGACCTCTTATTTACATAAGAATATAATTACATAGTCAACATGAAGACCAACCTAGTTATACTTTTCAACATGCCATTGTGTTCACACATACATATTATAACACAGAAAACATAAAATTATAAGATCAATATCAATAAAAACATATGAGCAAGCATTTTTATCAATGAACATACATGAAAATCTAGTTTAATCATCCATAGTTAGAGAGAAGCCATGTTGAGCAGAGGAACATTGGTTACATCCTTATATGGCATGTAACCTCGGTCCCATAACTTGGTGATTCATTGTAGCCATGACTCGTGTCCATGTATGTTTTTGTAAACTTGGTTGGCGTTCATATGCTAATCTCCATAGTTTGCTCTACCTCAGCGCCACATAATTGTAACCTTTGACCCTTGTCATCATAACCTAAGCACGTGTTCCTATATGTCCTTGCGTCCCTATAACCTCAACCTTGTAACCTTGTGCTTTGACACAAACCATGTCCTCATAGAGACAATTTGACTTATTGCAAAGGAAAATAGGAGAGGTTTAATTGGGATTGTAAATCAAATTTGGAAATTTTGAGGTTAATAACTAAAATTTTAGGATATAGGAAATAGATATAAAAAAGTATTAACATTAACTTTTTATATGAGATTGCTAACAAAATTTCAGACATTGAAAAATTCTTACCATACATTTTATACCATATAACTAATACTGTTGTTGGCTTCAAAATGTTGGAGCTATAGTACGTGTTATCCATTGGTTGATGACATGAATGTCAATTGATAATTTTTTTTCTAATTTGTTTATGAGGGGCAGAAATTTGATTTGATACTATAGCAACAATGGCATCAGGCGAGCCCTACAAAGACCCCTCCATGAGAGGAGGATTATCAGGTACATTGGTTGTTTAGTTATGTCATGTTTTCAAGTAGGTTATATTTATTGTTAGTTGTGAAAAATTGATTAATGTGATATTTTTTTGTCCTGCACAGGTGCATGCACTCATATGGCTCATGCACCCAGACAGGAAATCGAACAAGAGGAGCCACATAGACTTGTTCCCATTCACCCCCAATTTCATAGAGCCCATTCTGAGGATTATATTATACACAGTATAGGTACACATTAGATCAATTGCTAGTTAAAATGTTCAATGTTACGTTATATTCAATGTTGAACAGGTGAATTTTTTTTTTTCAAATTACATGTGTTTAATGTGAAAACATTATGATCCAAAGGTGCAAATGTAGGAGTTGGGGTTGGCCCTATTACTGGTGAGGGGAAAAGGAGAACAATTTCTCAACCTGTGGCATCCATCCCACACTTAGATACTTCTCTTCTAGGTAAAATCTAAAGGAAAATTTATTGTTTGATGTATGTTTAATGTGAAACTTATTGGGTGTCTCATGTAATTGTGTTATAAAAAAAATTAAATTTTTGTACAGTGGGTGTTAGAGACGCTCATTCCTCGGAAGGGAGTCATCCTAGTATGAGCAAAGAGGAAGAGATAGTTTTTCCACCAAGTATTTTCAAATGACCAGATAAGTTTTTTAAATAAAAATTTTCCTTATAAATTATTTAATTTCTAATATGTGCAATAATTTAACATGTTACAAGTGGTGGTGGTTGCCCTCTTTGGGGGAGAGGTCGTAGGGTTCATGAGTTTGCTCGAAATCTGAGCTATGATCCCCGTTACACCCATCTCGGTGATATTATTGATCAGATGCCTTGGGAAGATACCATCTCCTTACTTACTATTGATGGGATGAGGGAGAATTCCATGAGATTGTACAATGAATTGAAAAGTTGCAATCTCTCTTCCCCTAGTCAAAATTGTCTCTAAATTTCTTTTCACACTTTGGAGAGTTTGATAGAGACTTATTGTGGGGTTGGACCATCAGCCCAAGTTTTTTTTGACATGATGCATAGGAGGAGAGTGTAAGTGATTGGTATCCACTCCTGTAATAAAGTTAAAAGTAGGGTCACTAAAAAAATGACCTTGTCACTATTTGATTTGCGGCCTGAAGACAAAAAATGTCTGAATATTGCAAGATTCAATGATCCCAATATTGCACCTTATATTTATGAGAATTTCCAGTATGCATATGAGAAGTTCCCAAATAATGATGAGGTGATGCAATATTTTGTTAGGATGTTTTTTGCTCAATTCCGAGAGCACATGGACCCTAAATATACATATACGGGGTCCAAATTCTATGGAGCTGGAAAAGGTCGTACATACGAATGACCTAACGCTACGTGAGATGTTGGGTTTAGGCCTCTAGCACCTCGTTTAGCACCTCAACCACCTATGGTAGTTACACTTCCAGAGGAGTTAGCCCTTATCTCTAGTGTTGCATAAAAAACGAGGGAGAAGATACAAGAACATATGGCAGCTGCTTTAGAAGGGGTGGAAGTCAGCTTAGGGACAAGCCAACCTTCATCTAGTGCAGGAGTTCGTTCATTTGTGAGTATTCCAGATGACATGTTGAGGGAGATGGAGCGAGATGAGCTTATGGAGTATGCATCCTCATGTAGAGACCTCTATGAGCGATCCATTACATGAAAAATGCAGACCATGGGTGAGGTATGTACAAGCATGTTTTGATCTATTTTAAAATACACATTTATAAGATGAGTTGGAGCACATGTAACATGTTCTTTTTGTGTATATACATTTAGTCTCCAAAAACTTACGCCAATATATTTATTTAACTTATGCAATTTACAACATTCTTAGAATAACATTGCCTTGCCCCTAGTCCTCATTCTATAGATCATGGACATGATCATGTACAGGTTCCACATTCATTACTATCTATCTATATTTCCGTACGTCAAATTGAAATTGAAATTATGTCACACAATTTTATATGGATTGAATCTTAACATTATGGAATTTTCAGGTTAGCGCTACACATCAAGGGTTGCATGAAGAGATTATTCTTTCTCAGGTTCTATTCATGACAGAGGTATCGATACTTTTCGTTAAGCATATTTATAATGTTTATTATATTTCTTTTCTCAAACTTTTCTATTAAATTTGGTTTCTACTTTTCAAGCTACAGATAATATTGACATGATGCAAACTGAGCCTCAAGGAGATCGTGTAGGCTCTGGGTCAGAGAGCATACATTAAACCATGGTAACCTCTTACCATTTCTTCGTTGGTATCATTGTCACATTATAAATAGGTTGTCTAGTGAATTTATAGATAGTTGAGAGGTTCCTTTATGTATCTAGTGAATGCTAAAACTAATATTTAATTTTCAGTAAAAAATTTGAGCCATAGTCAATTCACTAGGTTACTGACAGTATAGGTTCTTCATTTGGCTTAGAGGAATATGAACATTTTTTTCCTTGACCATCTCAAACACTGTCACAATGTCAATATGTTGTACTTCCTACTCAATTCCTTGCAAAATAAGGAATCCCATGCACAAAAAGCAAACATACCAAGATATTTCATCTCTCACCATGGCCTTATCAAGTTACTCATGGTACGAGCTCTAAACAAAGCAAGAAAATCCTGGGAAGAATTCATTGCAACTCCAATGGTTTCAAATTCACTAAATGAGCCCCATTTTATGTGACTCCACCCATTACAATTGCGAAGGAGGAAGAATATATTGTCATGAATCGCTTGGCTACAAAGTACCTACTAATTCATATTAAGGAAGAACAGACAAATTATATTACACCATAGAAGTATAATGATATTGACGTTGAGATAATTAGTAGCAAACCAACCACCGAGAGAATGAAAGGGCATCAAAATAGGCCCCCCTGTGTTCCAGGAAGGAAGAGGTGTTCTAGGAAAGAAGAGGACATGATACATTCCTACCACCACCCAAACCCCTGCTACTCCAAAAAACAAGTAAGAGTAGAAGAAATCCTAGAACACCAGGAAGACAGTACCCCTACCGAAACATAAAAACTAGTAGATTCAGTGACCTAGGGTTGGAAGAATTTGGTCTGGTGGCCTTGCTACTCCATAATAACCAGCAAGGAGTGATCTACACTACATATTACTGATTCAAAATTGTTTACCTATAATAATGTGGATGTGATCTCTCAAGGGAAACTGTGTAGCTATGACAGTGGACTGCATTCCCCAACTATTTATAGGCCTATCACTTAGAGCCTTAGGTGTAGAAATTACTAGCAGTTGTGGTGCCCTAATAATGGTTATGGAAGACTATGGAATTAATATTCCTTAAAATACAGAGTTGTAGATCATATATCCTAATTTTTCCTTCTATCCTCTATATTTGACCTCAATAAAACATGTATGGGTTTCCTCATATTCATTTAATGAATTTTGATTCAATTTGAAACACCTATGTTAAATTAGGATCCTATCCATTTGATATTATTATGATTAATTTACTTTTGTAATTTAATTTTGTATTAATATGATTAATTTACTATAACATGTATAAGAAATCCTAGAGTATTTGGAAACCTACAAGAAAGAATATAAGCTTCCTTCTGTCCCTATTATTCTCTGTGGGTAAGATCTGTGCTTTATTCCTTTCAACAGTATTTTTTTTGGTTACAATTTCTAAAGTAGTAGTACCATGTAGGGATTGGAACGAAAGCAAACAGGGTCATGTTTACAAATTCCTGTGGTCTCAAGTTTTTGTTTCTTCATATGATACTTATCACCACTACATAGATAGTGATGCTAATGCTCATAAGGTTTGTAACATTTAGCTATATGATGGTCACAGGTTTGTAGGTTTTACAATCCTTTTCCTTTTGGTATTGATTCTTGAAAATGGAACAAAAACGAAGTTAACTTGTGGTGAACTTCAAATTTCTAATTAATGAGCTGTTGGTTTGCTAGTGTGTTAGCCATCGCAATAACCGTGGCAATATCTGTGGAGTGGACTTTATTTGGCTTCTTAATCCCAACAATCTGAGTAAGCCTTTGAAGGCTAGCTGGAATGGTACATAATAATCTTCCAAAGTTTTTTCAATTCTCTTATAGTTTACATTTTTCATTAGATTCAGCTAAGGTGTCGAACATTGAAATATTAGACCTGCTTTAGAGTAGCTTAGTCTGGGGGTCAAATGTTGAACATTACACCTAGGATTGGATTTTCCCAAGCAATATATGCGGAAATATTTGATGCATATCATGTTTGTGTTAATTGATTTTTATTTACCCAAAACAATGTTAAACAAATCAGTTTTCGTTATGTTTGATTAATCAGAATTTTTTTTTTTTTAAATGGTCAAGAATATCAATCTCTGTCACATCTAATTGATCTGAATATGTTTTGTTTCTTCATCCAGATAGCGAGGTGCACGAAGATCATTAATCCAAAAACTGATGATTCCAAGTATGTCATAAATGTTAAACAAATTGCCAAGGTATGCCTATTTCTCCAGGTTGTGTTCTGATCATACAGTAAAGTCATTATTCTCTTATAGGTGCAGCAAGAATCAAAACTTATACTTTACTCTTACACTAAAACTATAGCTGCAGTGATTAGTATTTTTCTCGCAACAAAACTTATGAATTCAAAACCCAATGTTTCCTGAAAGCCACATTGACTTGCATGTAGTATTTACAAAGTTGTCCCTTTGGAATGAAGTTTCTAGTTGGACTAGGTGATAAAGTCTCCCCTACTGATATTGAAGAAGGCATGCATGTCGGGCCAGTTAATAAAAAATCCTCCTTGCAAAACCATCCTTTTATGTTCATTTTGTCTTCTAGGGAGTTTGTTTCCTTTAGATTTCGGTGTGATTTTATCCATCAATTCTAAGTGTTGCTGACACGTCAGATATCACATTACTTCTTAGTGAAGCATTACTATGTTTTCAACTCTAATTTTTTATGTCCTTTGCATTAATTTCATAAAAAAAATTAGAGATTGCTTCAAGTCACACCTTGTGGGTTTTTTCTGGAATGTAATCATTGATGGTCTTCTTTATTTATGTAGGGTTGATCGAAATAAGTATCAGATTCAGATCCCTTTGCCTCCTAATATTGATCCCAGTGTGATAATGATGACTATTGAAGAAAATCCAAATGCTACTTACAATGATGTTGGTGGTTGCAAAGAACAAATTGAATAGATGCGAGAGGTTTTTCAATTCTCTTATATGTCATCTTCTATTCACATTTCATATTTCCTCATTTGGCCAATAGTATCAATAGAGTATTATGTCAATAAATGGTAAATATAAAAAATCATTTATCATAACAGTTACACGGATAACATTGGGTAATGTCATCCCAGACAAACCACTAATTTGTGCTTTTGGTTGTAGATATATTGTGAATCAAGGATGCATTAAGCCTCTATGTGATATTATAGTCTTTCCAGACCCAAGAATTGTAACTGTTTGTCTTGAAGGGCTTGATAATATTTTGAAATTTGGGGAAGTATAGAAGGTTCCAGGAAACACTGGAGGTGAAAATATCTATGCACAGTATATTGACGATGCTGAAGGAATTGAGAAGATTGAGAACCTGAAAAGTCATGACAATAATGAAATTTATGAGAAGGTAGTAAATATTCTTGAAACATCTTGGCTAGAAGATGATGATGATGACAAAAGAGTCAATTTTTACCTCTCATATTTAATGTTTTAAGCGACCTATGAAATGTCGCCGATGGAGGGAACACTTCATAATCGAGACAGTCAGGGAGATTTACATAGTCAAGTATTCTTGTGTGCATTGTGTATACTCTATGTCCACATGCTATCAAATATCTTTTAATTTCAACACGAGTAATTTATTTTTCCTTGCAAGAAAACTTACAATTATTTACTATTTTTGTGGAAGCTCGGATGGAGTCTAGTTTCCTCAGTTGAAAGAAATTTCAAAATATGAGTGTTATGTTTTTCATCAAGAGAATAATTTCAAGTGATATTCTATCACTAATGAAATTTAATTTTGTAATATTTCTCCACCAAGCTATATAGATTCCAATCAATGATCTAATATTTGATAAGAGGCAAGTGATACGTTCTGGAAAATGTTGGTTTAAATGTTTTGTTGCTTATCAATATCCTTGGTTGTTGATAATTTTCTTTAAATTTAATTTTAACTTTTAATCCTTCTTGAGCATTAATTTATGTTTTGAAACAGTTATTGAATTTTACCAAGTATTTAGTAACAATTACAACATGTTGCAGAGTATTGGCCCTTTCTACTATCAACATGTATTTATGTGCCCCTTACTATAGCTTAGGACAATGACAACATAAATTCAGACTGCTTAATTTCAGACAGTGTCATCAAAAACCTTACTGTAGACTGTGGTGGAATCCTTAAGATTGTGGTGAACTCCTTGCTCAAGCTGCGGTGGAATCCTAAGCTCAAATTGTGGAAGATTACAATGATTCCTGTGTACTAACTACAATCATATTGGACTATGTATAGATTTTCTTCTCATTTCCTTTTTGGATAGTCTCAACACAGTGATACTACCTCTTAGAATGGTGGAGACCTTGATTTATGTAATTGACCTAAACGTGTATCATCATTCTTTACTCAGACTTCCTTGTTGGACAGTCAGAACACAATAATACTACCTCTCAGAATGGTGAATACCTTGGTTGCTGTAATTTCCTTGATTGTGCATCATCATTCTTGGGTTGGATTTCCTTGCTAGACAGTCACAACATAATAATACTACCCCTCGAAACGGTGAAGACCTTGGTTGTTTTAATTACCTTGATTGTGTATCATCACTCTTGGAACACAACAAATATTTTTGAAGTCTTGGAGTTTTCCAACATCAAGACCATTGTTGGAGACTTATTTTGGACAAGTGAGGCATTGGACAATGAACAATCAATGAAATTTTTGGAAGCACCTATTAAGAAGTATGTGGAGATATATCTTACTTGGGAAAGGGTTATTTAATACACCCTTTAAGAATCCTTGAAGGGTTATCTTATGATTAATACCTACAAATGAACCCCGAACATCAATTTTAGTAATGGTTGTTTAATCATATGAATGATAAAGATCCTAGAGTCATTAATCATAATGATTGAATTCATTCTTATTCCTTTAGTGATTTTAAACCCTTTTCAAAGTGCATATGTCTCTATTTTTTATGATTCCAATTTTATGCTCCATCAATAAAATATAAAATAATAAAGCTAATCTGTCTTCCAATTTTAAAAACTAGGAGTATTTTTTTGAAGCTATCAATATATGCTCTATAAACTATTTTGAGTAAATTTTCTCCTTAAATTTGAAATATACCAAACAATTTCTCTTCATCTATATTGAAAAATTGATGAGAGTTGAGTTTTTCTCCTTTGGAAATAATAATTTCATATAAAAACTTTTGGATTTATTGCTACAAGGGGTGGGATATCTATCTCTTAATATAAAACTGTGAAATCCATTACTAGCGAAAATTTCTGATACAAGAAATAATTCATAGCTAAACACACCTTTATGAATAGTTTTCACATTATTAACAGAAAGAAAGAAGGGTAAAACTTTTTGAGATTTACATGATGATTTATGATTATCTTGAAAATCCATTATTATGAGTAGTAGCATGCTAGGTGTAGATCCATAGGTTACACTATTTTAAAATACAATATTGCATATAAAAATTCATGATAGTTGAAAAGGATCATAAACAAAATTATTTTTAATTGGTTGTTGTTTATATTTGCTAAAAACCCATTTACAAATGGTAATTATGAAGGCAAAAATTGTTAAGGTCACAATCAAGATTTGAGAAATCCATTGGAAGTGCAAGAACCTACACATAACTTAAAATTGTTATATGGAGGACCATGATCAACATAAAACAACCCAATAATGCAAATTTGGTTATATGGTGTGGTTATATCTCAATAAAAAAGAGTTTTAAGGATTGCATTGACAAGTTGTACAGCACATGGAAGAGAACACTTTCTAGTTTAATGCACCCATGCCCATGAGGTTGGATTATAATAATAATAGAGAAAAAATATTTAAACTATATTTGATACTTCCATGATGATTGATGAGGAAACCATTATTACAAGTAATACCATACATTATTCATGTGTTAGATTTATATATTATACTATTTAGAAATACAATTATGAAAAAGAAAATTCATGATACTTGAAAAGAGTCATAAAAATGTTTGCAAAAGAAATTAAAATAGAAACTTCCAAGTAAAGGGAAATGGCTTTTACAAAATAAGGTATAAGAATGTTTTCCATACAACATGTTGAAACTTTCAAAATATTGAGAAAGCAAAATATAGATTACAAGGTGATGTGTACAATATGTAAATGATTAAAGACAAAATTTTGGAGAAATTTAACTAAATCTCAATTACAAGATGTGGAATATTCCTTTGTAGGATCTATTCCATGTTGTGAACAATATTTTCCAAGCACGTGTAAAATAGAAACATGTAAAATGAACATACAAACATTTGACATTTGACATTTGTAGGATACTTTTTTGGAACTATCAATATGCGAGCTATAAGATAGTTTGAATAATTTTCTCCTTAAATTTGAAATTTACCAAACCATTTCCCTTCATCTATATTGAAACATTGATGAGAGTTGAGTTTTTTTCCTTTGGAAATTATAATTTCATCTAAATTTCTTTGGATTTATTGCTACAAGGGGTGGGTGGAGGGCATCGCGCCTTGGGAGGGCGCTCGATGAAACGAGTTCAGGTCGGGTCATTTCGTCTGAGGGTGCCCGTATCAAGTTTTCTATGTTGTGACTGCACAAGTGCCTTGTGCACATTTGTGTGGGTCGTTTTCCATTTTCTCCCTTGTGCGTTCATTTTATCGAGCGGAGGGCATCGCGCCTTGGGAGGGTGCCCGATGAAACGAGTTCTGGTCAGGTCGTTTTGTTTGAGGGTGCCCATATTAGGTTTGCTAAGTTGTGACCGCACGGGTGCCTTGTGCATGTTTGTGTGGGCCGTTTTTTGTTTTCTCCCTTGTGTGTTCGTTCGGTCGAGCGAAGGGCATCGCGCCTTGGGAGGGCGACCGATGAAACAAATTCAGGTCGATTCATTTCGTTTGAGGGCACCTATATTAGGTTTGCTAAGCTGTGACCGCACGGGTGCCTTATGCACGTTCGTGTGGGCCGTTTGCCATTTTATCCCTTATGCGTTCGTTTGGTCAGGCAGAGAGCGTCGCGCCTTGGGAGGGCGCTTGATGAAACAAGTTTGAGTTGGGTCATTTTGTTTGAGGGCACCCATATCAGCTTTGTTAAGTTGTGACTGCATGGGTGCCTTGTGCACTTTTGTGTGGGCCATTTGTTGTTTTCTCCCTTGTGCGTTCGTTCGGTTGGGCAGAGGGCGTCGCGCCTTGGGAGGGCACCCCATGAAATGAGTTCGGGTCAGTTCATTTCGTTTGAGGGCGCCCATATCAGGTTTTTTAAGTTGTGACTGCATGGGTGCTTGTGCACGTTCGTCTGGGCCGTTTTTCGTTTTCTCCCTTGTGCATTCATTCAATCAAGCGGAGGGCATCATGCCTTGGGAGGGCGCCTGATGAAATAAGTTCGAGTCAGGTCGTTTCGTTTGAGGGCGCCCGTATCAGGTTTGCTAAGTTCTGACTGCACAGGTGCCTTGTGCACATTCATGCAGGCCATTTTCCGTTTGATCCCTTGTGCATTCGTTTGGTCAGGCGGAGGGCGTCGCGCCTTGGGAGGGCGCCTGATGAAAGGAATTCGGCTCGAGTCATTTATTTTGAGGGCACCTATTTCAGATTTGCTAAGTTGTGACCACACAGATTACTTATGCACATTCGTGTGGGCTATTTTCCGTTTACTCCCTTTTTCATTCGTTATGTCAGGTGGAGGGCATCGTGCCTTGAGAGGGCAGCCAATGAAACAAGTTCAGGTTAGGTCATTTCGTTTGAGGGTGCCCGTATCAGGTTTGCTAAGTTGTGACTGCATGGGTGCCTTATCCATGCTCGTGCGGGCCATTTTTTGTTTGCTCTCTTGTGTGCTCATTCGGTCAGGCAGAGGGCATCGTGCCTTGGGAGGGCGCCCGATGAAACAAGCTTAGGTCGGGTTGTTACATTTGAGGGCGCCAGTATCAAGTTTGCTAAGTTGTGACCGAACGGGTTCCTTGTGCACATTCGTTCGAGATATTTTCCATTTTCTCACTTGTGCATTCGTTCGGTCAGGTGGAGGTTGTCGTGACTTGGGAGCGTGCCCGATGAAACGAGTTTGGGTTGAGTTGTTTCTTTTGAGGGTGTCGATATCAGGTTTGCTAAGTTATGACTGCACGGGTGCCTTTTGCATGTTCATGTAGGTCATTTTCCATTTTCTCCCTTGTGCATTCATTCATTTGGTCGGGCGGAGGGCGTCGTGCCTTGGGAAGGCGCCCGATGAAATGAATTCAGGTCGGGTCATTTCGTTTGAGGGTGCTCGTATCAGGTTTTCTAATTTGTGACTGCATGGTTGCCTTGTACACGTTCGTGTAGGCCATTTTCTATTTTCTCCCTTGTGCGTTCGTTCAGTCAGGCAAAGGGTGTCATGCCTTGGGAGGGCACCCAATGAAATGAGTTCAAGTCGGGTCATTTCATTTGAGGGCACCCATATCAGGTTTGCTAAGTTGTGATCGCACAGGTGACTTGTGCATGTTCATGCGGGCGATTTTTTGTTTTCTCCCTTGTGCATTCGTTCAATAGGGCGAAGGGCATCGTGCCTTGCGAGGGCACCCAATGAAATGAGTTCAAGTCGAGTATTTTTGTTTAAGGGTGCCCGTATCAGGTTTGTTAAGTTGTGACCACACGGGTGCCTTGGGCATTATTATATATATATATATATATATATATATATATATATACATTTAACTAAATATTCATTCATCACCATTATATCCATGCAAAAAAAGCGGCGTGTTAAGATCATCTAGGAGTAAACATGATGGACACATTAAATCACCATTAAATCCATTATTATATGTATACATTTAACTAAATATTAAATCATCACCATCATATCCATGCATAAAAGGGGTCAGCTAATATCATCTAGGAGTAAACATGATGGACACATTAAATCACCATAACTTAATTATCTAGCAAAGCACCCTAATCCAGTGGATCATAATATAGTGTTCGTACCAACACACATCTAACCATCCACATGTCCATTTATTTGAAAGCAATCCATAATATAGTCATAAACTATATAAAGTCCAATTCATTGTAGCAATTATATGTTCTAACCCTAGAATGAAAGCTCATTGTTCATCTTGAACAATCTGTTCCACTCATATGAAATGTGCTAGTGGCAAATTTTTCAGAATGGCATCATGATCATCTATCGATAACCTCCATTGTCACTATTTTTTTCTACTCTTCACTTGCTTCAACTGCAACCGAGTTGCTATGACCAAGTGACTATATTGGGCATAAATAACCTCTGGCTGGTAATCTTGAAAAATAATATGATCTTTACATTTCTTTACTTCTTCAAAGAAATGCCCCATTAACACCATTGAACCGATTGGGTATGTATAATTTTATGCATCATCATACTCTTGCAGAAATGTGGATTTATACATAGTGCATCGCAATAATTAATAATGCACTTTTTCTTGATTATTTTCTGGTGCAATGACAGTGAAGACATCAACTTCTCTAACCATATCAGAAACACGATCATAATAATTGTCAATCACAACCACGTCATTGTCCATTTCCTTTTTAGTAACGTTTCCAAATGGGGGAAATGGTGTCAATTCTTTGTGTTTCCATGGTTTAACAAATTCCTTAATTTGGTTTTCACAGTCATCGGTGGACTCTGTCTAATCAATACATGCATAAAAAAATCAAGAGAACTTTCATTTCTCAGTCCAATATATATTTGTCATGTTCTTACTCCTAATTGAGTGTAAACTTCTTGTTTAAGGGATTCCAAGGCAATTAAATCGTAAGGATATATCAACATCACCCATTGCAATATTCCAAAAGTACCTGCTTGAGAAAAACACACACACATGTATGAGTCAAATTTTGAAGAATATCTAATATTTTTTTGATAACAAAATACACACATATGTGTATACACATATATATATCTAGACATGTATAATATATTGTTAGTTAAATGTGCATGCCTACCTGTGCACATCTGCCATCCTTGGGTTTGATACATGACTTAAACTATCTTTGCACCAATTAACATCATCTAAATAATTTGCAAGTCGGGAAGTTGAGTGATTCAATTGATGCCTCCTAAGTGCACATTTTACGCATGCCCTAGCACCATTGTGCTCTCATTTTCCATGCCTTGTCTCAAAGAAATTCCATGTATGTCGAATGTTGGTTCTCTTATGAAGACGAGACAACCAAAAGAATGATCTTTCTGATTTAAATTGACCAGCACAACCATCTGACCATACCCAATGTTATTTAAAAGTAACCCTTCGTTTCAACAATTCATTATAAATAACATTAAAACAATGTTGAAAAAAATATGTATCATGTGTTCAATCATCACTGATGTAGAAATGGTACTCCTTAATCACCTCACGATTATTTTCATCATTATCAAAACCATCAATAGCAATCTCTGCATGTCTATACAAAATATGCACAAATATAGATACTTGGTCTGAATGATAATACTCACTTTGTATCTCCTTTTGTGGACAAAACGTGTAATTCTCAACAAAATCAACCACTGATAATATTTTTCCTTTTGGGAACACATCATGTGATTGCTTGAATTCTAAATTCTGCCATCGTGCTATATGAAAATGCTTAATATATTTGTATATTTTCACCTTGAACTTCTCCATAAAATATGTCACTGGAATATCATCGTCAAGTAAAGTGATCTTTTTGATGTTGTGCTTGAATCTACAATAGGAGTGTAAGTAACATTTTCATATCGCTTCCAATTCAGACTAAGATTTGACAGTCTTGGATCATTAGGATGAATGGGATACTTTGCATAGTAGAGTGCCAAATGAGAACATTCTGCACATTTTCTTCCACCAACATATTATTTTTTATAAAATAACTCATTATTCTCTCTTGCACATAGTATCTTCGATAAAAATTCATGAAAAATTGAAGGAGGGGGGTCATTTGACCAATATTTTATGCCAAAATTTACAAATGTCTCATATAATAATTGGAATTATACATGGTATCGACAACAACATGTGTCTCAAACAGTGATAGGCCTGACATACCATGGTTTAATCTTCACAAATGTGCTAAGGGAAAAATTCACATCAGTATTACTCTCCATAAAGTTCTGGAATAATTCTACTTGACTGACCTATGCTATATGTTTGGAATGAGATTCATAAACTCCCTTAGATATACGGCATCACACATAATCCTTTTCATTTGGTGACACACGAGAATTCAAATCCCAAAAATATTTTACCCTATCCCTCACACCATCAGGAAGTCTATCATGATATGGATGCCTACAGATATTAGCCCAACATGCAAGTTCATCATTCTCATCTAATTGAATTCTAAATTTTGTATGCCTCCATAAATTTTTTCTTGATGTTTTAAACAATTTTGAAGTTGCTGACATCAACCGACTTGATGAAGTCCGTTTCACGAGTAAACCTATTAAAAGTGCTCTACGAGCATTCTTTTCAACTTGAGATCACTTTTTGGCTAGTGTAGAAAGCGCTGATGTCACATTTTTTGATACCATTTCATTTGCTAAAGCCTCTTTCTCTCTTTTAATGCCCAATAATTCCGCAACATTTTTGAGAGATTTGTGATTTAAAAATCCACGTAACATCTAAGCTTGTGCTATGATAGATTTACCTTCAAAAATATGTTTCAATCCAAATTTTACTTTATCTCGAACTTTCCTTTCAGCCATTGGTTGTCCCAATTCTTCAATTTTAGCTGGATCCATATTTTCTATAAACTTGTAGTTTTATACAACGTTCTTGGAACTTCCAATTAATTGCAGTGAAA
This sequence comes from Pinus albicaulis, assembly GCA_034641835.2. NCBI lineage: Eukaryota > Viridiplantae > Streptophyta > Pinopsida > Pinales > Pinaceae > Pinus > Pinus albicaulis. Next base: position 757,467,292 of record CM076569.1, on the reverse strand, counting down.
TTCAAGGTGTGGTAGTATCTTCTTGTGGTTCTGATGTTGTCCCTACATAAAAAAACAATATTAACTTCTAATTTTAAATTGGCATATACATATTTTTAATTTTAAAACTATCTTGAACAACAATGTTTTTTTTTTAAATACAAAATTCAAATTAAAGAAACTATTGAATCACTAGTGAGATCGATATCAATATTCTCTTGGAAATTTTTGTTTTCAATATTCTTGTTGACAATTTCCTCAACATTTCTCATTTCCTCGTCATTGTCATGCACCTCTACATCTATTTCACAATGCTTTACCTCCACATTTATTTCATGGCTTAATCTTTCCCTTTCCTCTTGTCTTTTTTTTCGTAATCTCTCATTTTTATCCATTGAATCAATTCTTTTTCGATCATGCCTTGATACGAAATTCCTTTGGTTTCCCATGTTCACAAAATTGGAAACCTAAAATCTAATTCTATTTGGACCAAATACCCAAAAAAACATAAAGACTTTAGAATAACTACTTTATTCTTTCAATAAGAGAGAAAACTAAAAATAAGTAATTAAATTCATAAAGACATTTTGCAAAAATACTTCATTCCTTCATAGAGACATTTTGAAAAAATACTCCATGTCTTCGTAGAGACATTTTTCAAAAATACTTCATGCATCCATGCACCGAAAAAAACTTCAAAAAAAAATTTTGCACCCAGAAAAACTTTCAAAAACAATTTCGCCAAAAATATTTTGCACCCAAAAAAACTTTAAAAAAAATTGCCAAAAAGAATTTTGCACATAGAAAATATTTGCACCTTGACGAAAAAGGAATTCGGACCCTCGCACCTTTGCAATTTTTGGAGCCTCACACCTTCGCAATTTTCACTGGCTCAGAATGGTGTGTGGAATTAATCTTTCGAACGAGAGTATTTATATACAACTCTCGCCCGAAAGATTGTGTCGGATTTGGATTAAAATTTAATAAACTCTCATCGGAGAGATTAAATCATTCTCATCCCAGAGTATAATAAAATCTCGGATGAGAGTTTATAAAACTCTCAGATGAGAGTTGGCCTTCGCTAAACTCTCGGCCGAGAGATGGCTTGGGTAAACTCTCTTGCACAAACTCTCGGCTGAGAGCTTTTCAAACTTTTAGCTGAGATTTTAGCCGCACAGTTAAATGTAACATGTGGTGGTTTAGACTCTCGATCGAGTTTTTTTAATTTCTCGATCGAGAGTTTAATAAATATCTCATCTGAGAAATTATCTCAGCCGAGAGTTTCGGTCAATGAAAAACCCAGAAAATTCTGCATTTTTCAAAAACCTGCAACTTTGGAGGGGCGAAACACCTACAAAAACAAAATGTTATATTTCAGACCAGGTACCATTAGATTCATCTCTGAATCGAGTTTCTAATGATGTAATATTTGTGGAGTTTCATTAAAAATTTCAATTTTTTATTAATTTTATAGTAAATTGTGTCAATGTGGAATTTCATTGTTTCGAAAATTGCACTGAATGAAAGTTCAATAAATTTTAAATGAAAACACCAAAAAATTCAAAAAAATCATATTTCAATTCCTCTCCTTGTCTATTTCAAAAGGATACTCTCATTTTTCTTACTCACAATCACATTGAAAATAAAATCTAGGGCTCATAAAATGTACTAAAACATCATCGTTTTTTTGTCTTTGTCCATTTCAAAAAAAAAAATAGTGATTTAATATGAAAATTACAGAAAAATAGTCAGTGCACTAGTGCAATATATGTATATTATGATGATATGGTTTATTTCCGAAAATGAATAACCTTCCCTAAAAAATGTTAGGGTTCAAAAAGTGGCTTTTTATGTTTTCCTGAAAATTTCAAATATATGCAGTTAGTAAAAAACAAATTTACCCCTCTACATGTCAATAATTTTTTTTTTTTAAATATGATTATGGAGGTAAGACAATTCTCTACAAATCTTGTTTCTATGTCAAAGCATAATTTGCATTAAAAATATGAGTTTAGTGGAGTTGAAGTTGGAAAAACATAGGAAATTACAATTTTCAACGTCAAAAATGGGCAAAAAGTGTTTCCCAACTTCACATTTTCAATCTAAAATTTGTTTTTAAGTTGCAACAAAACTTACTATTTTTAACAGTTTTTCAGGTCCTGAACTTCCAAAGCCATTTTGAGGCGCTAAACGATATTTTTTGGGAAAGGAGCAATGTGGGTCCTTCGATCGATGTTGCTCACTCAAAAGTTGTAGTCCTCGGATAGATATTTCTAACAAGCTATTGAGCACGTCATTCAGATATCAGATACTAAAGTTATGTCCTCATGAATTTGAAACATCAATTTACCCAAACAAGAGCCACATTTTCAAGCTTCATCTCCTATGGTTAGGTTTTTGGACATTTTGGGTTTTACATTGTTTCTCAACAATAAATAGGCCTGCGAGCTTCATTGTAACACAGTGGAGGGGCATGTAGCCGTCACATCTCTTCTCAGAGATACGCTACCAGTGCCTTCGCCTGCTCATCTATTTCCATTATGTTTCTAATAAGCCTTCGAGCCTTAATGTAATACAGTTCAATGGCCTGTAGCCTCCACATCTCTTCTCAGAGATAAGCCTACCAACACCCTAGCTATTCATTTCTATGAAAGCATATTTCAGTCATTTGTTTTTAATAAAATGAATTTTATTTCAATTTCATCTCTGTGTTTATGGTTATATGCGTAATCTTTTGCATTATTGCATAAATTTGGATCAAAGGATGTAGATATGGGTTTCCAACTATAAGTGCAATGAAAAATTATATCAACTTCATGGTCAATACTTTGGTAAACAACCTATGAAAGAAACAATGTAACAGCTCCAGAGTTTCAAAATAATTATATTATAATTATACCCTCGGCTAGATTATGATCCTCTGAAGAGGAGACATTAAGATAGGTTCATGTATCCATCTAAATTCCTCTTTTATTTCCATAAAATTTAAAAATTGTTATATATTGCTTAATCTTAGTAGTGAGCTTTGAAGACAATTTTATTTTTGATATAGAAATACATGTGCTCATGTTGGAGAAGACAACTCCAATGTATTGGAAACAAATCTCATTTTAATATAGCTTGTTTACTTGGCATTTATGATGCATTTGTTTTAATTTTGTTTGTACTTTCTCACTCAAACAACACAAAAACCAACTAGGAAGGTTTCTTCTTTAAACAGTAACTTTGTATTTCATTATGCTTCCATGGAATATGATAGGTTGTAGTTTATAATCCTTATGATGGCTAGTTATATGGAATAGGATAGGTTGTATTTTATAATCGTTATGATGGCTAGTTATATGGAATAGGATAGGTTGTATTTTATAATCCTTATGATGGCTAGTTATATGATAGGTTGTAGTTTAGAATCCTTATGGTTGCTAGATTTTAAAAAGCTTTGCTCTTAATCAAAAGAGTCGATTTACAAGAATTTTATGGTATTTATCAATTTCATAAAATATAAAGTATATCTCTTGGATCATAGGGATTGAGTCTTCTGTTACTTGTTAAGGGATTGAGCCTTGTGTTGCTTGTTTAAGTAAGAACCCTCATCAATATCTTGAAAAGTGTCCCAACATTGTTTCATTGCTTTTTTATTATTGATATTGGCATAGACTAAATATCCCATTACATGGATTGAAATTTGTGTTACTTGTTTAAAGAACCTTGAGCAATAGGTAGAAACATGTACAAACATTCTCTTTTACTAATGGAATTTGCATAAATTAAGAATCAGATCACAGGAATTGAGGAATTGAGACTTGTGTTATTTTTTTAGACAAAAACCTTGAGAAACATATCCAAATTTGCCCAACATTTGTTACTTGTTTAGACAAAAACCTTGAGAAATATATCCAAACTTATTCAAAAAAAAATTCATTGTTGTTAATGCTAACCTAAATAAGCAAATTAGAAATTAATATTGCATGTGATCTTCTTTAAATTTCATAAGTTAACCAATCCTAATTGATAGAATTAATGTAACTGAATTCAATTGAATTGTACAACAGGTTGCTAGCATATTAATACCTCCCATCAATCCAAGGCACACATGTATTAATTTTAGTTTCCAAATATTAAGATGAATAACCTATTCTAAAATTTGAAAATCTGGGTTCAACCATTTTTTGATAGAAACAAAATTTACGCAATTTATCATCGAAATTGTCTTGAATCTCACATCATATATTCTTAGTCGGCACCTGTATCCTATATTCTCAGCGAGAATTTGTATTATATTAGAAAGAGGCGTGCTTGTTATTGCAATCTTATGAAAACAAAATGAAAGGAAAGAAAATAAAACTCTTCTGTTCCAATTTTCATATAATTTCAATAGGGGATTTATAATGATTTTTATTTTATTATTTTAAGGTCTTGTTAATATTGGAATTGGGTTTGCCAAATTTAAATAGTTTATAAATAAAAAATTATTTAGACAGTACAGATTTGATAATATGGAAAAAATTTCTAAATTGAGGGTTTGAGAATTAGAAAAGAAATCTTAGGAAGGTGATCCACAGTTAAAGTTACCATAGATCGAATCATGAGAGTAACAACATCCATGAGCACGAGAGAACTGTGCCACCCATTTTTCAAATTTATTTCAAAATTTTCAAATTTTATTTAGTAGGATAATTCTGTTATGCATGATGACAGGATAGTTTCATGATATCTTCTTATATTTAGGTTTTATACTTATCAAATTTCTATCCATATGACACTTATCTACCTAATTAGAAAAATAATTTAATTAGTTGTTAAAATTTCTCTAAGAGCTCAAAAATTTTGGAAATACTCCCAACCACCACCATGAATAAAGTGTAGCAACCCACACATGAATTGATTTCTGTTGCAGGAAGGAAAATAAGCAGGTTTCAAATCTAGTGATGTTTCCTGTAAAATAAAAATAGAGTACTCAAGCTCACTGTGTGTTTAATTTCTTAAACCATCAACATTGACTTACCTCTTGCCCACAACATCACAGCCCACAATTTTTATGGTTTACCTATTAATATTTTCACCGAAGTTATATTTCCGCCGATGGGATTTTGGCGGGAGCCATCAACCATTGCCGCATTACCAAGACTGCCCACAAACCTTTGCATTTAATTTATTTCTTACCTTCTACCATTTCACACTTCTTGCAGTTTACCGCATTGCCACCCGCACTTCACAAGATTTATGTTATACGTTTATGACCGCCTACAAGTTTGCACTTCAGAAAGTTTATGACTTACTTTTAAGCCACCGGCAAGTTATTTTATTTGAGTTGTGATGTGATCACAATCGCACATGGCAAGCTCATTAGGATAGAGCACATAAGTGTCTGCAAGCTCAGGAGGGTAGTGCCCACAAACTAAACAATTTATGTTGTGATGTGATAAGTGTCACGTCACATCGCAATCGTAAGTTCTTAAGGTTTCCCATATCGTGCCCAGTTAAATATTAAAATTTTCAATCTATGATTTGCGATGGAGTCATGGATGCGATGTGGTTTCACAGGTAGAATACATAATATTTCAGGTCTGCCATTTTGTGTTCTATATGCGTTTTCATGTAGAAACAAAAGAATCAAGAAAAATGATGATCGAGTTGTTAACTGTCTGTTTCTGCATTTAATAACATTTAACTTAGAGGCTTTGAACAATTTTGCATTAAAGAATGTAATTTCATTTTGTTTTACAGAGAGGTGAATAAATAGATAGAGTTGTATGAAAAAAAAGATTCCAGTTCCTCTCATGTGTTGCTCTCGCTCTGTCTGTGTGCTAATTTTTATTTCCATATAATGTATTCTCTATGTTGTGGGGGGAACACATCCCTCTGTTGTTTGTTTTATTTCCATTTTCCAACATGGTGGCAGAGCAGGTTTAGGCTCTCAGTGAAAGAAAGTATTCTTTACTGAAGAAGCTGAAAGGTTGTTTGAGAAGTGGATTCTCCAGCTGTGTGAAGTTTTGTTTACACAATCAAGATGGCAGCAGCAAGCACAAGCCTGACTAATCCCCAAATACCGCAGTTCAATGGGAAGAATTATGATTTTTGGGCCATTACAATGAAGGCCCTGTTTGCTTCATAAGATATTTTGGAGCTGGTGGAATATGGTTTCCAAGAACTAGCAAATGCAGTAGCATATAATGCTTTGACATGAGTAGAAAGAGATTTGTTGAGAGATAATAAGAAGAAGGACACTAAAGCCCTCTTCTATATTTTTCAAGCAGTACATGAGAGGATTTTCCCAATATTTGCAACAACAACAAAGTCTAAGGAGGCATGGGATACTCTCTAAAAATCCTATCAAGGCATGGAAAAGGTGAAGACAACAAAACTTCAAATGTTGAGAAGAGATTTTGAAACTCTCAGTATGAAAGAGTCTGATAATATAGACTCATTATTTACACATGTGATTGGGTTGGTTTCCCAAATCAGGTCTCATGGAGAGATGCTTGAAGAAAGGAGAATAGTTGAGAAAGTCTTAAGAAGCCTACCATCAAGGTTTGATGCCATAGTTGTGGACATAGAAGAGACAAAGGATCTCTCACAATTTTCAGTGGATGAGTTTCATGCATCACTAATGTCTCATGAGCATAGAATGAAGAGAGAAAACAAAATCCTCATTGGAGCATACATTTAAGACACAAATGTATTTTGGTCAAGGTAGAGGTCAATGAAGATCAAATTACCGAGGAAAAGGAATAAGTCCACACAGAGGTGGAAGAAGCAGCCCTACAAGCACAAGTGGGAGGGGCTACAATCAAAATCCAATCCAAGGCTCAAGCCAGAATCAAGCACAAGGATAGAGGTATGATAAATCTCATGTACAATGTCGTTATTGAAAAAAGTATGGTCATTATGAAAATGAATGTAGAAAGAAGCAAAATTACATGGGTAGTAAACCTAGTGTAAATTTCACAAAAGAAAACCAGAACCATGGGAACGTGCTTTTAGCTTGTATTGTAGCACAAGAAAAACAAGAAGATGTATGGTTCTTAGATTCAAGGTGTAGCAACCACATGACTGGAAACATAACAATGTTTTCCAATCTATATGAGAGTGTTGAAGTGACAACGGGGACTGATAGCAAAGTCTCTTTCATGGGAAAAGTAAGAGTAGACATACTAACAAAGAAGGGAGAGAATAATTTTGTGCCAAATTTCTATTATGTCCCTAGCCTACAATCTAACCTTCTAAGCATTCAACAGCTCATGAAAAAGGGCTAAAATGTGTTTTTTAAGAATTATGTGTGCGCAATCAGGGATATACCTCCTTTTAAGAAGTAATAAGCATGTATCATTTCCCTCAATTAATGACTAGTCAAATAGAGATTTCCTATGAGTGAACACATGATTCATATCTATTAAGTTTATTATCTATAAAATTCCATTTAGTTAGATGAAGTTCCACTATTGTGTGTAGGAAATATATTATTTAATACATAATCGAGCTCTGACAATTCTATTAATGAGAAAGACCTAAAAATCCTCAACAATCTAGGCACACCTTAAATTAATGCTTTGGCACACACTAACATTTCTTAGCACCCCACATGTCTTGGAACATCTTTGTACCTAGAACATCTTGTGATGACACTGACGCCCAAGCACATGGTGGCATGTGCTAGCACAACATGGAACTCTCCTAGCATGTGTTGGCATGCTACATATAGTCCCTAGCATGCCCTGGAACACCTTGGTCGAATGCATTGACATACATTAGCACTTGGCACACAATGCCACTTGGCATGTATTGGGACCTATTATTAGTGTGCCTAGCATGCCCCTTTTCAAAAATATAAATTCCTGACTTACTAACCCTCTTATTGGTTCTTCCTTTTGTTTCCTTGACACATATTGATATACCCTAGCACCCTGTGCCACATCCTTAGCACCTAGCATGTATTGGCATATCTTGGCACTATTAATTGGCACATGATATAATTAGCACACCTTGGAACTCCCAAGCACACTCTGGGAATTCTTAACATGCCTTGATATTCCCTAGAATGCCTTACCAATGCTTAGCATACCTTGTCACTCCCACCTTGGCATGACAACTAACACTGACCATTAACACTAGTCTCTAGCAGTACACGTTCCTCATATTCATTAACTTCCATGAATTTTTACCTAGTGCTCCCTTAATGTTTTTCCCTAGTACTCCTTAACACTCATCAACATGCGTTATCACTCTCTAGCCTGCCTCCTTGGTATCCTCCACTTTCTCACGTGCCTGTATAGTCCCCTGACCTGCTGGCTGAACTATGTCTGGCACAGAAAAGTCTTTGCATGGATACATTAGGTGCCTGCCTGGCATGATTCAGCATTGGTCTAATATTAAATTTATTTAGTGGCAAATTTATTTGAAAGTAGATCATAAAGAAGAAGCATTTTTCAAAAGAGATACCAGCATAAGTGCTGAGACTTATATAACTCTTTCACCTGGTGTTGGTGGTGCCTGTGCTCCCTCTTGGAAAAGGTAAGTCGGTTCATCAAACCTCTTATATGGCTGTTGAATTGTGTAGTTACTTTATTCTTCATGTCCCATCTTTGAGTCCTATGCATTGGCTTTTTTCTTGCATCTTTGTGCCATATCACACTTGACACATCTTAGCATGTTTGACATGTATTCCCACTATCTGGAACATCAAGGTGGTGAAGAGAGATCTAGTCCTAAAGTAGGTCGAGTAAGGGTTGCTAAAGGGAGGTCATGATCATCCTCCAAGAGCAAGATCATCATGTGAGGGTTCAGAAGAATGTTGCATACCTTAATGGTCAGTTTGCGCTAGGAAGTAGGATGGCATATTGTTGATTCTCTTCTGGCAGATCAAGCTTAAGAGAGGTTTCTCATGAGAATCTGGGCATGTGATTTCAATGGTGTCTTTGTGTGAAGGCCGCATCAAATTATGAAATGTTGAAACTTGCAACAAGAAACAGTGAGATTGGAAACCAGAAAGGACAAAAAAAAATGCACCCACACTGGTGAGGAATTTTGATGCACCAGGAGTGAGGAATGTGGGGCGTCTAATTTATTTTTCCCTTAAATAAATTGAACAATAAATTGTAATTTCATCTCATAACAACTTGTGTCAGTTAATTAAGTCATGATGACCGAGTTAGCTCAAGAAATTCGAGTTGAGGGTCTAATATGAGGCATCTAGAGGGATTCTAATATTTTTGGGGTCCAATTGAAGTTGATGCATTAGTGGGGTGCAAGTGTAATTAACTCAATTAAATGAGTTAAAATCAGTTTAACTAGTTCTAACTGAGTGATGAGCTAGTGAGAGGTCCAATGAATTAAATTAGATTTAATTCACAATGAGTGATCAATCAAATAACTAATAATTCACTATTAATAGTTGCATGCATGTCAGTTTCGAGGAATACCCAATTGAGACAGAGGTTAAAGGGAACATAACTATCAGTTTTATTCAGAGAAAGTTTCCCATGTGCAATTATAAACTCATTGGGATGCCATGATGGATTGCGCAATCAAGGAAGACTGATTTTCCTAATTAATAAGGAGTTAATTCCCTAGGAATTGCGTGAGCAAGGCAGGTTGAAGTAAGGATGAGAATTGGCTAAGTACTAGACCGAGTTTTCCTAGATCAACGGGAGACAATTGACAGAGTGCTGGAGAATCTCATGAGAGATTAAGCATTGTATTGTTTCATGATTCCTTGACTTAATACACAATAGAGATAGAGGGGTTTTGATTAGTTGCTTTCCCCAACTACATCATGTTGTTATGCGATTGATAATTTATTTCTCTTACTTATATATGATTGTGTGATCATGTTTTGTTTCTGTAGATTGTAGGAAGGATTCAATATCTTGTTTTAGTAGATTACAAGATCAGATTGAATCTCGTTGGTTAGATTTTCTACATGGTATCAGAGCAGGATTTTTTTGGGTGGCGAGTCTGCAGAGAATATTTGAATATTTTGGTGTAAAATTTTCAAAAACAAATAGAATATTTGAATTCCTTGCAAAAATATACCCAAATGGAAAAAAAAAATCAGTCAAATCGGAGCTCGGATGAGGGAGATATCATCGATTTAAAATCAACTCTTTTTTAGAAACTTTTTGTAACTTCGGGACAATTACACTGTGCGCGAGTCAAGAACCTATATGCACTTGAGGTACCGGATGCATGCAAAGCTTTGAGGAGAAAGGTAGAAGTTAGAGACTTGGTGGTTTAGAGGGAGCATAAATTACCTCTCAACATGCATCCTCATGAGAAGTAGTCTCAGAAGGTTGTGGAGTAGCTGCCACAATTGGAGAAGCAGAGAGGAGACTGAGTGGAAGCGTCCATTCAAGCAGAGAACTCCGTGAGGGGGAAATTTCGAGCTAGATGGGAAGAGGGAGCAGCCATACCTCGAGGTGTAAGGTGGGGTTATGTGTAGACATAATCCCAAGATAAGAAATTTGGGCAAGGTCCATTGAGATGGCATGTCTCATGGATCGAACCTGGCTACGAGGAGCCCATAGTACAGCAGTAGTAGGAAGGATCAGTTAGATTGATGTAGTCAGATGTCAGAAAGATAGAAATCAGAGTGATAGATGTCAAATACTAGAGCACAAATAGATTTAGCAACAGTTCAAAGGGCACGGATGCAGATGTCAGTAGCAGTGCAGAGAATCCAGTACTACACAGGTGCAGTAGCTAGCAGCAGTCAGAAGGCTCTGATGACAGATGCATTATACTGATTCAGTTGTTCAGAGGCTATTCAATTTTAGGATTTGCAGGTGCAAACAACACTAGAGAAGTGTAGCATGCAGAACATTCCAAAGGTACCGGATGGGGATAGATTGAATTCCTTTCTTGTTGAGAGGGAGTGTTGAAATTTGCAACAAGAAACAGTGAAATTGGCGACTAGAAAGGACAAAAAAAAAATGCACCCACACTGGTGAGGAATTTTGATGTACCAGGAGTGAGGAATGTGAGGCATCTAATTTATTTTTCCCTTAAATAAATTGGACAATAAATTGTAATTTTGTCTCATAACAACTTGTGTCAATTAACTAAGTCACGATGATTGAGTTAGCTCAAGAAATTTGATTTAAGGTGATCGAGGTGGATATTGGTGGCCACTCGCCTATTCCACTTGGGCCCTCGCCCTTGTCTCTTTCAGTTTTTTAGTTTCCTTAATTATAGCACAATTTACTATTTTTGTCAGTTTTTCGGGTCCTAAACTTTCGAAGCCGTTTTGAGGCCCCAAACAATGTTTTTTGGCATTAAAGGTTTGGTGATGTCATAGAAATCGTATTAGAAGTTGTAGTCCTCGGAGATATGTTTCTAATGAGGTATCATGTGCGTTAAATGAAGATCATATGACCAAGTTACGACCCTGGGAAGTTGGTTGCTCAACTAACCCCAATGGGGCCCATAAAATCTTGGTGTTACATCTCCTCAGGATAGGGTTTTGGTTGTTTAGGGTTTTATCTTATTTTAAATAATAAAAAGACCCTTGATCCTTATTGTAACACAATTCAGAGGAACATAACTATCAGTTGTATTTATAGAAAATTTCCCATGTGCAATTATAAAGTCATTGGGATGCCATGATGGATTGCACAATCAAGGAAGGTTGATTTTCCTAATTAATATGGAGATAATTCCATAGGAATTGTGTGAGCAAGGCAGGCTGAAGGAAGGTTGAGAATTGGCTAAGTACTAGACCGATTTTTCCTAGATCAGCAGGAGACAATTGGCAGAGTGCTGGAGAATCTCAAGAGAGATTAAGCATTGTGTTGTTTCATGATTCCTTGACTTAATACAAAATAGAGATAGAGGGTTTTGAGCAGTTTCTTCCCCAGATACATCTTGTGTTGTGCGATTGATAACTTGTTTCTCTTACTTATATGTGATTGTGCGATTGTGTTTTGTTTCCACAAATTGTAGGAAGGATTCGGTATCTTGTTTTAGTACATGATTACAAGATCAGATTGAATCTCGTTGGTTATATTTTCTACATGAAATAGAAGAGAGGGTTGATACCATCTTGCCTTGTGGTGGTTAGTAGGCCGCAAGGTCTGTGATAAAGACCAACATAAATGGAGGAGGGCTTGCACTGTAATTTAGAGCCATAACAGAAGTTGACACAGGTGTAATATTGACTGATTTAAACCTAGTTTGAGGGTCGACATTGAGATCTAAAGTTCATGTCAAGACAGATCTGGAAGATGGTTTGCAGATTCAGTATGTATGGAGACAACAGATCCAAAGGAGGGTGGAACCTAAGCAGAAGATTGAGAATGCAGAAGAAATGTGCCATATGAAGAATGGATTGACATGCAGAGGAGTTTATTTTGGTGGAATTTCCATAGAGTTTTAGACAAAGATCTGAAGAAACCTATAAACAATTAGTAAATGGACTGTTAGTGGCTGATTTGTGACCCTAGTTTAGTCATCTACAGATTGTTAGAAGTATGATAAGAGGAGTAGTTCATATTTGTTCATAGATTGGACAAAAAAGATCAAATTTTCGACACATAAGAACAATGATCTTGAGAGGACTCAAACCATTGTTAGGTGGAAAATTTGAAGAGCCCTAGATGAAGACAATATTGTGGGCCCTAGATCAGTAAAAAGAATTGATTGTGGTTGGGTAGATTGATGGTAGGCCAAGTACAGTTGGAGGGTTGTTAGGTTACTATCAAAGAAGAGCCTTGACTCTTGTTTTGGTGAAGGACAACAAAATTGGTAGAAGGGAAGGTGTATAGGGCCTAAGGATGTGCAGAATTTGAAGGAATAAAGTAACATTCAAGTGGGCCAACCAACTAGCCCTAGTTCACTATATTGTAGAGGATTGATTCAGTGAGAAGAAGGGTAGCCTCCATAGCCCTTGACTCCTCATATTGGAGCTGTAGTATGGAAAAAGTGGGCATACCAAAGAGTTATTCACAAATGGAATTGTGAACAACTTGTTACCACTCAAACTAGTAGTGGATCTAAAAGGGTTTCCTAAGAGGGCAACTGTTAGGACAAGGGAAACGATGGAGGCTTAGCCCATTGTCACCACAGCTAAGGCTCCTTGCTCTTCACAGATTTTCACTGATGGGTGGAGTCCTAGTAGTTTAGGATGTCACTTGTAGAGTATAGGTCAATGAATAGGTGGGAAGTGACCCTCAAAACCCTTTCCCTAACATAAAATAAAGAGTGGGACTTGCTTTCCTTTTAATCAAGGGAATTATCTTCTAGGGAGAGAGGAGGGGGATTGAAGGGTTGAGGGAGAAGAATAAGACTTATGAAGGAAGTTCTCAATCCCTAAAATCCTTTGGGAACTTGGATTCCCAAATGGACCTTCATGAAAGGCCTTTGACACCAAATGGGACCACACGGGGCCAAGTGGACCCAGCCCAGGTTTGGGGATGGAATTTAGCAAACAATAATGTTCCTATCCTGGACAAGGTGATGGGAAAGGATTAGACAAGTGTTTTTACTTCGATAGGTCAAATTGATCCTATTAGGTTCTATCCTTGGGAACACCTAGGCAAAACTTGATCATAGAGCTAGGGCTTGAGGTATCCGGAGATTCCACCGTCGGAATTGGCCCAAGTTCTGAGGAGAGTGAGGGAACCCAGCAACGCAACTGCCTCTAGGAGATAGAAGTTTTCCTCTAGCTAGATTCCTGGGAAATTGTTGCCCTAGGTGACCTAATGGGGCTAGACCTAGGGAATGTAAAAATTTCTTAATATAAGAAACCCTATTGCAATATCTTGATTTAATTCTCCTACTTGAATTAAGTTACAATTTAATTTCTGAAATATTCAATAAATTAGTGAATTAAATAGTAAATACAACTAGAAACCTACACATACAGATCAAATACTGAATAACATGCTCATAGAAAAAGTGGCACACGGATTTTCTGGACAACTATCCCCGGAAAAACCCCAATGTGGGAAAACCAGTGTAGCTAGCTCTGGAGGGTTTTCATTATTATGCAGAATCTAAGTACAACAATCATGGGCACCAAAACTGGTTCACCCAACAGAGAAATAAAAACGGTAGTAATACGCTGCTCTGAATCCCTCTATGTCAGCCTAACTGGCCTACGTCGGCCTCTACGCTACTCAGTAAGGGCCAGCGTCACACCTAAAGGGCTTACACTACCCCTGCGCTGCTTTGACTGGGCCTGCATCAACCCTGCATGGGTCCTGCTGCCTCTGCGCTGCCCTTGCTGGGCTCTGGCTGGACTACGTGGCTCTTACTGCCCCTGTGGCTCTGGCTGGCTGGAATGCTTAAGTAGAAAAATCATAGGTAAGAAAGGCACTGGCCAAAGGCAACGCATAACAGTCAGAAAAATTGAAGAAATAAAATGAAAATAGATCAATGTCCACAATTAACTGAAATAGCTCAATGGGACTAGAGAGTAAAAGCTTTGACAACAGTAATAAGTGCTTATATAATCAACTAAGAGAACAGAGGAGACTAATTCATGTGGTTAAAATGTTGTAGAATTGTTAGCACAAGAAAACTGTAGAATTGTTAGAGTAAATCTCTGCAGGTACCATTAGTTGGTGATCATCGATAATCATTTCAGTTCATCAAATACCCTGATGAATGGGCCTTACAAGCTATTTGCGTAGACAAACCCCACAGAAGTTGTGTGATGGAAAAATATTCACACTATATTGAAGAAAACACCTACCAAATAAGGATGACATTTCAAATGGGGCAAGAAACAATAGAGAGATAGACATCGAAAAAGTTAAAATGCTAGGGAAACAGGAAAGTAACTAGGTAGCATGGTATAAATCACAACAAAGAAAATTATAAAAATGGAAAACCCTACAAATTAGCACCGATCCAAACATCACCACAATTTTTTCTTCAACTCTAAATCTCCAAATTCATTAAATTATATCATGTATTCAAACCTGATCCTCTCTGTTAGCCATTCTGAAGATAAGGTTGAGAACTTACTACAGAACCATCACCTACATGTAGTGATCTTATTCTGTGACAGACAACCTACTTTCGTGAAGACATGGAAAGGTAAACACTCTCTGCCAAGATTTTCCATACAGCCCAGGTTGAGCAACCACATATACATCACCAGTTTTTTCTCTTCAGATTTGTAACTTAGAAGAGCTTTGTCTGACCACCTCCGGGTTGCTCCCAAAGTCACCCATGCAAGCCCTCTCAACATCATCTTCTTTCTATAGTACCTAATTAGTTATTTAATTAACCATAACAGTTTCTTGATCATGCAGGTATTTCAAATATATTTCCAATAAGCATAAAGCTTTCATGTTAAACAATCAGGTCAAAAGACTTTAGACTATGATGCAAAAAATACAAAGAAACCTCGCCAACACTCAAAGGACAAACAAAGTCAAACCTCTACAAAGTATAAATATATATCTGATAAACTTCATTCCACCACAAAAAATGTGCTTAACTAAAGAAAATTCTAATCACTGTGCTTTCAAGACAAAGCTTTCAAGGGCAGTGATGTTATAAACATACCCCTACACCTCGTGAACAATCAATGTGTATAAATATACCATCATAAGGCTTATTTTAAACATCATTATTATCATTTTATAAATCATTTTTATTAAATCAACAAGAAGAAAGCAACAATTGCATTCAGTTCCACTGAAGCAAAGTATATGGCAGTTTCATACACTTATTATGAAGCTATCTAGATTTGCAACTTGATTGTAGAGTCAACCAATCAGTTGTTGAGCCCAATATTGTCTCTTGTGAGAATCAAAGTTACATCAAGCTCTATGAAAATCCAATGTGTCATGACCATTTCAAACACATTGATATTCAATACAATTTCCTAAGATTCCAACTTCATTAGGGAGTTAGTAGTGTTGGACCACATTCTGAAAAATTTTCATATGGTTAATAGTTTGACAAAGCTCCTAACAAAGGGGAAGTTTGACAAGTTGGGGGAGAATATTGGGTTATTGGAAAAAAAAATATTTCTCAAGAGTGTTAGATTACCTAGTTGGTCTCACCTCAGCCTTTAGAATTTGAGCAACACCAGGATTGCAGAGCTAGATTGTGGCACACCAGTCAGAAAGATTCTTAAATACAGCTAGAAGCTTATAACGACACCTTCGAGGATAGACGAATTAGTTGTTGGGTCACACCCACCAAGTATGGCACACTAGTTGAGGAGATTAACACCATCATCTCAGGTGCATTCATGAGTGCACACTTATGGAATGAGGCACCTTCAGGAGAGGAGTTATATCTATTATGATAATGCACTACTCTAAAATAAAAGCCTTGCATACAAGGCAGAGTTATGAGGGAGTTGCTCATGCTCAAGGGAGATGCACCACTAACGCTATCATTAGCCTGTTTTCTAACAACACCTTATCTTAACTTATAAATGAAAAGGATGGGCACAGTAGTTAGACATTTGTAGAAATAGATAATAAGAGTGAGTACTGTTAGCTTGTAGGTTGTAGTAGGAGATTTTGTGAGATGACAACTTGCTGTGACATTCTTATATTTGAGTGATAAATACTTCTATGAAATTGTTGTTGGAGCCTGCTCTTTTTATCCTGAATTCTCAGATTACAGATTTGTGTAGAGTGGGCCTAATATATTTGTTGTTTTAATCCATTGTACTTCTTCTCTCTCCCTTTCTCTCCTACCTCGCACTCTCTTCCCCTCTCTCTCTCTCTCAACCCTCCAATCCTCTCACTATATCCCTCCCTCTATCCTTATTTCTGCCCCCCTTCAATCTTTGTATCACTATCTCCCTCTCTTACCCTTCTCTACCTCTCTCACTGCTCTCCCTCTCTCTCTCTCTCCATTCCTTCTCTACCCTCTCCTCTTGAACATATCGGTGACACTGTGATGAGTTGGAAGCGTTGACCCAAAACCGAAGTGAAGGTATGATGAACCATAGGTGATGAATGAACTGTCAAGATGATTACCGAACCCAAACAGTCACAGACATGGAGTGAAGGAAGTGTCATGTTCAAGAGCGACTTGCTACCATAAAGAAAATATTGTTCGTTCTTCCCAAATTTTTCCCTGGTCATTTGTCGACCAGTACCTCATTATTTTTTAACAAGCTTGAAGAGGATAGCATTTGCTTGATCTATAATTCAACCCTTCGGGCGAATACAGAATGAAGTATCACTAATTAGTAATTTAACGAGTCTAGCGATGAATGAAACTTGATTCTTGCCATGATTGAGAAGCCTGTCACTATTTTATGATTTAACAAGCTTAACGACAGTGACAGCTTGGTCCTTTTTCATATTTAGAGAGTCTGAAAAAGAGGACGAAAGAGAACTCCATAATTACTTTTTCGTAAATTTGTCTCTCAGATCCGAAAAAGTGTAAAATAATATCTGAAAGAACCTCTTTGGTCATGTTTAACCAATGGTATTCCTTTTTCGTAAATAATCTATCTCAGTCCGGAAAAGGGTTAAGCTTATACTGAGTAGATATCAATTCATTTAATTTAACGAGCTCGAAATGACAAGTGCTCAGCAATATTTTCACATTATCGGATTCTAAAAAGAGCTGAAAGAAGACTTCAGGGATTCCTTTTTCGCTATTATGGAAGCTCTAAAAAGAGATAAAAGTGCGCTTCGAATCCATTTTCGTTTTTAACAAAGCTCGAAAATTAAGGAGAAAAAGCATGCTTTGTGGTCAAGTCATTCTTAATAAATTTGCACGACTAATCTGTTCATCAGTTGTATTTCCTGTTCAGAGTAACATCAAATGGATTAAAAATTCTTGTTTCATGATAAAAACATAATAAAACTATAGTCACAACAATGAATTTAACTTGCAAATAATTAAATGACTATTTAAAAGTAGTTTTACTATTCATTTTTACCATTCCATAGTTACCATTTGCATTTTGGAGCTCTGAACCTGATTTTGCCCCTGAACTTCAGTCGTTGATTGCGGTCGTTTCTATGGACAGATTTCGTTGCCGTTTCTTCCAGGTTAGTGCCATGAACCTTCTCTTTCTATTAGTAATCATTTCATTTTCATTTCTTGCAATTTTTCAGGGTTTTAAGACCCCTAGGTTAAATTTTCCCCAAAAAGAGGGCAACGCACCCTTAGGCATCGAAACCTACGTTGCATAGCAGGTACAGTGAAAGGTACCTGCATGTGCAACGCACTGTCTCAAGCCTAAGCCTGCGTTAGGTGCATTTCAATTTTTTTGTTTTGATGTTTAGCTCAAAATTGACCTAGTTTTTTGCAATGGATGGTTTCTAATGGATCTCTTACTTATGTTTCAGGTTTCCATCGAATAACAATGACGATTACATGGCGAGAAAGAGAACATGAAGAAAAAGACATGATTGCCCTAAATGACCCGGATACTGTAAGAGCCCTAAGGGATTGTGGACTTTTAAAATACTTCAAGTTATCCGGAATGAGGCAACAGATTGAGCTTCTTGAGTTCTTGGTTCGTGCATGGGATTCGGCAATAGAGGCATTTCACATTAAGAACCAAGTGGTTCCTATCACTATTGAGGATGTGTACTTTCTCACAGGTTTGTCGAGGAGGGGTTTACCCATTTCTCTTTCAGGGTCTACCATTGGAGGAGAGTCGGTGAGAGATTATATTTTGCAGTATTGTTATGCAGGGGCAGAACCGAGCAAAGATGGGAAGATTAACATCCGTACAGTGAGAGATTTGCCTTTGAGAACCATCCTGTTCACAATCGTAAAACTTGCTGGCACGGTGACACTACATGTGGACAGATCTTATATGCAGTATGCATTAGAGTGTCTTGAGCCAACAGTATTCAACTGGTCTGAAGCTGTTCTTTCTCAGATAAAGGAACAACAGAATAAAGCAAAAGGAGGAAGGAAAAATAATTTCAGTTATGGTTCGATCGTCATATCTTTCGCTTTGGAATGGATTCCATTGATGCAGCCACAGCATGTGACGCTGGATATCGCTAGTCCTAGAGAGCCTTAGATGCAGAGATGGGTGGAACTTATGGGTCGACATGCAGGGCAGTCGACAGTTGTATTTTCTACCGCATTCTTCTCCTGGTTCCAGCGACAAATCATCGCCATCGATGATTATGCAGACACATCGAGGGCGCCCGTATCAGTTTTTCTAAGTTGTGACCGCCAGGGTGCCTTGTGCACGTTCGGGTGGCCCGTTTGTCATTTGATCCCTTGTGGCATCGTTCGTTTGGGCGCATTGTGTCGTGCCGTGAGAGGTCACCCGACCGGGCGCGTTCGGGTTGGGCCATTTCGTTCGAGGGCACCTGAATCAGTTTTGCTAAGTTGTGACCACTCGGGTGCCTTGTGCACGTTCGGGTGGCCCGTTTGCCGTTTGATCCCTTGTGGCATCGTTTTTTTGGGCGCGTCGTGTCGTGCCGTGTGAGGTCACCCGACCGGGTGCATTTGGTTCGGGTCGTTTCATTCAAGAGCGCCCGTATAAGTTTTGCTAAGTTTTGACCAGGTGCCTTGTGCACGTTCGAGCGGCCCGTTTGCCGTTTTCTCCCTTATGGCATCGTTCGGTTGGGCGTGTCGTGTCACACCATGTGAGGTTGCCTGATCAGGCGCGTTCAGGTCGGGCCATTTCTTTCAAGGGCACTCGTATCATTGTTGCTAAGTTGTGACCATCTGGATGCCTTGTGCACGTTCGAGCGGCCCATTTGTTGTTTTCTCCCTTGTGGCATCGTTCGGTCGGGCGCGCCGTGTGAGGTCGCCCGACCGGGCGCGTTCAGGTCGGGTCGTTTCGTTCGAGGGTGCCCATATCAGTTTTGCTAAGTTGTGACCGCCTGGGTGCCTTTTGCATGTTCGGGTGTCACGTTTTCCGTTTGCTCCCTTGTGGCATCGTTCGTTGGGTGCGTCGTGTGAGGTCACCCGACCGGCCGTGTTCAGGTCAGACCATTTCGTTCGAGGGCGCCTGTATTAGTTTTGCTAAGTTGTGACCGCCCGGGTACCTTGTGCACGTCCGGGTGACCCGTTTTCCGTTTGATCCCTTGTGGCATCATTCGTTTGGGCGCGTCGTGTTGCGCTGTGTGAGGTCGCTCGACCGGGCGCGTTCAAGTCGAGTCGTTTCGTTCGAGGGCACCCATATTATTTTGCTAAGTTGTGACCGCCTGTGTGCCTTGTGCACATTTGGATGGCCCGTTTTCCGCTTGACCCCTTATGGCATCGTTCGTTTGGGCGCGTTGTGTCGCGCCGTGTGAGGTCACCCGACCGGGCACCTTCGGGTCGAGTCGTTTCGTTCGAGGGCGCCGTATCAATTTTGCTAAGTTGTGTCTACCCGAGTGCCTTGTGCACGTTCTGGCAGCTCGTTTTCCGTTTTCTCCCTTATGGCATCGTTTGGTTAGGCGTGGCGTGTCGCGGTGTGTGAGGTCACCCGACTGGGCTCGTTCAGGTTGGGTTGTTTCGTTTGAGGGTGCCTGTATCAGTTTTGCTAAGTTGTGATCGCCCGGGTGCCTTGTGCATGATGTTCGGGTGGCCCGTTTGTCGTTTGCTCCCTTGTGGCATCATTCATTAGGCGCATCGTGTTGCGTCGTGTGAGGTCACCCAACCGGGCGCGTTTGGGTCAGGTCGTTTCGTTCGAAGACGCCCATATTAATTTCGCTAAGTTGTGACCGCCCGGATGCCTTATGCACGTTCGGGCGGCCCGTTCGCTGTTTGCTCCCTTGTGGCATCGTTAGGTCGAGTACAACATAGAAAACAAGGAAATTAGAGATACACATAAACTCATATTAAAATTAAGATAACATTAAACAAAAAATTACACATACACAGAAACTCATATTAAAATTAAAATATTATAGAAAATAATGTGAAATTTAAATTAATATTAAAATAACATCAAAACAAAAAGATTAAAAATAAATTTAAATGATTGTGAAAGCTTAAATTAAAATTAACATAATCTAAAAAATATATAGAAATTAAAATTAAGAAAAAAATTCAAATTACAACAATAATATAAAAAACATAAAAATTAAAAACAATACCTAAATTAAAATTAAAACAATTTAAAAAATATTAATATTAAATATTAAAATAAAATTAAAAGCTTAAACTAAATTAATAATAGTTAATAAATCATCGTATTAATAACAATAATGCACTCTGCCAAAGACTGACGTGGCCAAAACCAGAAAAGGAGGCATTCGTTAAAGGCAGCATATGTCGTGCACACAAATATTTACGCCGGAGGCGTTTTTTTGTTGTTGGTTTGAGGTGAACAAACACTATTCACTTCTTTTTTATCGCTCTTCTACTCTGTCTTCCATTTGGCCTTCTTAATAGCTGTTATTTGGCGCGGACTTTCAACCATGCACGAAACATACAAGTTTGAGGAGGCACCTCCAGATTCAAAGTAAGTAATTTCTGCCCAAAAGAGGCAGCTCCAGTTAGCAGACCAACTGAGACTCTAGCTCTCTGTTCAGAAAAGAAGCTAAAAGGCGAGAGTTTTTTTAGGGTTTTCATGTGACTGTGCAGGTTTTTCATTGTTTTGGGTAGGTTTTCTTCTGGTTAGGATAAGATACTGACTCCCAAGAGGAGGGGCTGGTCTGGATGGTCTCCCAAGATGCCTTCTCCTCCTCCTCTGGCCGAAGACATGGCAGGTTTGAGTCACGTCGCGATGGCTACGGCCACAGTGGGAGGGAGCAGCAAGGGCTGGCCTGGATGGTCTCCCAAGACATCTTCTCCTCCTCTGACCGAAGACGTGGCAGTTTTGAGTCATGTCGCGACGCCCACGGCCACAGCAAGAGGGAGCAGCGGAGGTAGGGCTTTAGTAGAGGCTCCACTGCGGAATTTTCTAGACAATAATGGTGAAATCGTGGCCACACGAGGCCAGCCCGAGATCTGGAGGCGTTTCAAGGAGGCCGGATCTCTGGACCAGGAATCCCTCGAGAGAAAATATCGGGCCGCTTTGGTCGTGCACATTACCAAACTCGAAGGTGAGTCGGTCTCTCTCTTTTATTTAAATCCTCGTTTGGCCTCTGCAGTGCCCTGCAACATGGATTACATGCAGAAGGCTTGGTTTTACAATGAATATGGACCTAGAGCGATGCTGCAGTATGGTGACTTCCCTGTGCCCCAAATGGGGGATAATTAGGTCCTTCTAAGAGTCTTTTTTGTTGCGCTCAACCCTGTAGACTTAAAACTGCGCAATGGAGTGTTTAAGGACACTGGTTTGGAATTCCCTGTGAGAACCCAACCTCTCTTATGAATTTTGTAACAACCCATCATTTTATTTTATATAGAGATCAAATTCAATAAATTAGGTTCTCAAAGCTATTTTATGTGTCACTGAACCCTATTGCCCAAATGAATGATTCAGATGATGATCCACTGCTCTGTTTTTTTATGATCTTTGCAACACATTTATCAATTTTGCAGAGACCTCTTTGATGGATTTTACCTAAAGTTTTTATCAGACTCTTGGCTTGTACCTGTTATTATGTTAGCTTCCAAGTCCATTACATGGTCTGTAGAACGGGCATAATCTTGCCTTTGTAATCTCCATTTACTGCATATTCTACCCATATGCCTGAATGGCAATAGAGCGAACGACCACACTCGGGCGACAGGTGAAACTACTAGTCACGATAACAGCAAGGGAGAGGCTAAAACATGTTCGTTGTACTTGACCTGCCATTGGTTCTCAGATAGAATTTAGGCTAACGATGTCAGATGTGGCAAATTTCAGAAGGTGATCGTGACACAATCATGCCACTCCCGATCAAAATATACATTAATTATTATATGTTAATTCGTGACACAATCATGCTAAAACCTTGTTCTCAAAGAAATCTTTATTGAAAATTTCTATTTCTGGTCAAGCTCTGCATATTTAACTCTTATCAGTATTGACACTCTTCCCAAATCTAACGGATGATTATTTTTCGTAAGTAGTAGATCCCAGCCGTTTTGATCATATTCTGCATACTCCTTTGTGGTTATTGGATCATTTCATTAAGAGGAGTCAGAAAGAGTGTACTGTACTTAGCAGCAATCTATGATTGAAACAAAATCTATTTCAGACATTACACATAATTTTAACCAAAATCCATGGTTGTTTTGGGATTATATAGCCCTCTTTTGCAATTATTTTCTGGTATATTGCATCACTTTCAATGAATAAGTGCATCCAGCCATATCATCCATTGTTTACCACATACTCTTTTGCAATGATTTTCAGGTATATTGCAGTGCATCACTTTCACTGAATAGTGGCATCCACTCATATTTTTGAGCATTTACCACATAGATTTGATCCAATGCCATTCTTTTCTGAACCGCATGTCTCTCTTTGAAATGCTTTTCAGGTGGTTCCAGGTTGTGACGTGGCAGGAGTAGTAGTCGATGAAGGAGCTAATGTCTCAATATTTAGCAAGGGTGATGAAGCGCATGGAAATATTCAAAGTTTCAACACTGTCAGGCCAAAACAATATGGGACTTTAACACAATACACAGCAGTGGAAGAAATCCTGATTTCTTTGAAGCCTGAAAACATGCCCTTTGAAGAAGCAGCCAGCTTTCCTCTGGCTCTTCAAACTGCCCAATAAGGTTTTGACAGAGAAAAATTTCAAAGGGGTCAGACTGTGTTCATTGTAGGTGGAGAAGGTGGTGTTGGTAGCATGGCTATTCAGGTAAAAACGTTTACTATTTTTCTGCATTAAATCTCAAATAATGGTCTTCCTCTACAAAATGATCAGGTCAAAGATTGTAATAATGCTTGTGGTGCACAGTGGATCAGGCATCAGTCAATGCAATAACGCAGACTAAACTGCATCAGATTCCCTACAGTAAAATGTTAATGCTGCAACAAATTCATACAAACTGTTTTAGATTCTATACGAACAAGAGAAATAGGCATGACCCACTGTGCAGAAGAGGAAGATTTAGATGAGTTTTTGCCGAGATAAACTTCTTATAAAACAAATGTTGAAAGTCTGATTTAAAAGGAAGAATCATTTCACTCCCTTCTGTAATTTTTTCTCCCTCCTGTGCAAGGGAGAATGATCTTGTTAATAAATCCATGAAGAGCCCACATAAATAAATGTGGGATCAGCTTGTTAGTGCCATCCAAGGCTAGAACAAGACTTTAATTTATCAATTTTAAATGAAATACCTAATACTTAAATTTCTAAAAGGGATGTAACTGTAATCATTTCCTGTGGCGAAAGAACAATACCAATTGATTCACCAATATGGAGCTTCACAGCTTTGACAAAGATACAAGGTTGTAAGCTGTTGCATAGCATCATGGAGTTCAATCAAGGAAACCAGATATCCACTCCCTCAAATCAATTCCATCTGAGTAAGACAATAAAATGGATTAACATGTGATGAGAAGCGCACAGCTGCTGCCATTGAACATTGAAGTGAGAATATTTAACTGAATATCATAATGCTCTACATACTTGTGAATCATACTTTTCGCAATTACAGGACATACAAGATTGTAATCTGATTATACAATCCTCCAAATTACATTTAACACTTCTTAATTCATCTATTGTACAAGGTTCTGCTGTAGATGCCACATAATTTGTATGGACTTTGTCATTCTCAACTATTTTTTGTTGAAGAAAGTGATCATGTTCAATTCTTCAAATTTTGATATTCATAAAGCATCCAGTATTAACATCTTGAAGACAACCTTTTCATGGAATTTGGTAATAGATTTGAAGCAAGTGATCATGTTCAATTCTTCAAACTTGATATTCACCAAAGCTTCTGGTATTATCATCTTTAAGTAAAATCACATTCTCATAGAATTGCGTAATAGTGTTCAACATTGAATTGACCTCATCATGATGCTCAATATTAGTACTCTGAAATGAAATATCTTGTATCAGTTTAACATGTATTTATGTGCAATATGTGTGGATGAACACAAAGATATAAATTCCTTCCATGTTTCATATAGCATTTACATGAGGAATTTTCTAAGCTTCTTGAAGAATATTAAGAAGTAACATTGAATTTCTAGCTACCCTGCTGAATATGGCATTGCATATATTACATTGCCCTTGTATTAGTTTATTACAAATTCCTAATATGAACTACTACATTATCATGATCGTAGTATGTAAGCAAGCTTAACTTGCAGTTCTTGCTATATTTTAATTAAACAATTCTTCCTTCGCACATCCCAAGGATGCAAGTCTTACTAGTTCATTTTCCTTCAATTTTCCTATATGTTATTCCATCTTAATCTTCCTCATTTGCATTCTAATTCTACTGCTTCTTTGGCTTGTGATATAAATTTGCATCGCTCATATTTTTTGTGTCACACTTTTAATATGCTAAGAAGGCATGAATAGCCTAGCTTTGTAACATGATAAATAGTTGTTGTTTCAGCATCTGATATCATCCCTTGCTATCTTGTTTTCATACACTTAGTTATTATTTAAGCAGGTTAGTGAATCAATTCTATTTATTTTGTTTACACTGTAATTTTTATTTTTCCAAATTAGTAATATGTTCCAATGCTAATAATCAAATGTGCAATTTCTTCCAGCAGGCATTGGTCATCACGGTCCACAAAGGTTACATTCTCCTTTTCTCCTTGTGTTCTGCTCCACCTGAATTACATGAGTTTTAAAGGAATGAGGCTAGGTACTAATCCCAAGTAATTTTTATCATATAGCTAACCCTCATTTTTGGCACACAAGCCAAAGAAAGTATACCCTATGCAGTGCAGCCCTTCGGAACAAGTTTCTTGAAACACTTCCAACAAAAAGAGTGGAAATTCATCCCAATATGAATCTTAGAGATTTTGCACTTTTGTAGGTTTTATGCATTCATGTTAAATATCAGAATTAAAAAATGAATGCAAGTTGCAATGACACCCATAATTCACAGAGTATGCTACTTTGTTGTTTCTTCAAGCATATTTATATACCTGCTGAAACTAATGCTTGGAATATGACAATTATAAAAGGAAAATTTTAATGTTGTACAAGGACAACAAGATACAAATTAAAGTAGGAGGCTCCATCTTTTGCATAGCCTCCTTTACTAAACCATTTAATTTATTGTAGACCTTGGTGTCCAGAGAAGATTTTTCAATTATGTACTGGCAAATCATAGGGTTCAAACTTCAAACATCCTTTCCTTTCCTTGCCTGATGATCTTGTGATTAGCCTTTTAAAACTTTGGTTTTATCGGGTGCTTGCATCTTTAAAGGTTGTTTAGTCGTTAAAACATTTAGATGTCTTAGACAAGTGTGGAGTCACCTTGGCTACTGATCTTGTGATTAGAATTTTAAAACCTTTTTGATGCAGGAAAACAGTGTATTCTTCTCGATGCCCTTGATATTTGACAAGTAATTGAGGGCACAACGGACCATGTCCTCAAATACCCTAAGTATTTTGTTTTCTGTGGTTCTGTCTTCTGTTCTGGTTTTTTCAAGAGGGTATAGGGGATTAGAATGCTGATTTTGGAGGGAGCTTAGTTTACTACAGCTACTCATTTGGTTTGGGCTGCTGTGACTTGTTAAGACTTTTGAAGATGTTAAATATTAAATATTTTTTTGCAGATGTTGCGTTTGTTTGATCATTAGTTCAAACTTCAAACCGTTAAGACTTTTGAAAATGACTTGTTGAGATTTTATTGCATAGATCTATTAAAGGAGTCAGTTATCTATGATATCTGGGAATGTGGTTGGGATGACAATTCCAACAATATATCCTTTTTGAAACATTTGTTAGAGCCTCTCGTGAGATTGAATTCTATGAATTAATGATTAATCCATGAGATCATTGATATGCTCAGATAATAAATTGCCGAGATATTATTTTACAGTGTTATGAAACAATTCGGTTGTCTATGTAGACGTCTGGGTATAACTCCTCTATTCTGTAGTAAAACATACCATTGAGATTGTTTGGGCTTAGGTGCAGAAGTCATAAAGATGATATATAGTAGGTTATGATAATGGATTAAATTCTGTATTGAAGAAAATATATATTTTTATAAGAATGTTTTTCTCATGGTTGCAGGTCAAAGGATGGTGTGAAAAGGCCAAGGAGATTCTCATGGAAGAAAGTAATGTTCAGGTATGTCCTTTGCTTCAGCTAACTTTGAAATACAAATTATAATTTGCTTTCATCTATGCCTCAAGGTGTTCAGTTCTATCTTGCATGCACGTACACAGCAGTAAAAAATATACGTTGTTGGAATACAAAAAGAAGAAATAGAACAATAAACAAATGAAATACATTTTACCATTCAAAATTCTTTTAATCTGAAAATATGAAGAAAATTCAAGATTGAAATTGGAATGTATTAATGTTATCACAAAAATTGGGACTCACGGTAACTTAGTATTTACGAGGTACACCGAAGAAGGGAGTGCTTGATGCATCTCTTGAGGAAATTGATCTAGCCCGTCTTCAAAACAATAACATAGAATGAAAAATAAGAGCTGGGGAAGATGGCTAATTTCTATCATTTCAAAACAGCCATTCCGCTTTTGAAGTATTCTCCTCAAACCCTACTATTTAGGGTCCATTACTTTTTCCACATCAGTGGAATAAATGATAGTGGGGTGGGACTAGCAAACAAATAGCTAGCCATGCTCTATGATGTTGAAAGTCACTACAAGCCGGTGAAGAATCTTCATATCAATAGAATCATATCTTTGGTGTAGGGAAAAGTTTCCTCAAGAGTACCAATTATTATTTATTTTGTCAATCGAAAGCCGTGTATCATAAACACACGAGAATTTCTAATGCATATCCACTTTTTATCCTATTGCCATTTCAAGACTTTAATTGAATGCAAATGTTGTTGTGAAGTGGTTCCTTCAGAATCATGATTTTTTTTACCCTTCTCATTTGCAAGTTCTAATTGCTCTTGATGCTAATTGAGGAAATATTATTGGTAATAATGTACCAAGTATTAGTCTATTGCTCTCTTGATGCCTTGTGCACTAAATTACCAAGTATTAGTGGATAGCATGGACACAAATTGGGCATATCGTCTCGTATACAGTCGGCATGTATGGTTTCTTTTGGAGTTAGTTTTTTTTTTTTTTTTGGTGTATGCATGAAATGGGGGATTCTTCTTAAGAAAGCAAGATTTTGTTTTAACTTTTTACCTTTTTTAGCAGCTACCGATCGTGATGGGATTTCTAATTTTTTTTAGCTTCGAGAAACCGATATTATGTTTTCTACCTTTCTTCGCTCCTTGTTTTCACCGTTCAAGATAACACTAGTGTCGTAGTAGAAATCGCTTTTGCGTTTACATTAAATCATATCTGTGTTCCCTACTAGGGTAAATTTGTGGTTGAAATTTGAATTCTTTTCCGTTTGGATTGCCATATGTTTTATGATGTCAAGGTTCCTCACAAAAGTTCAATTTTTCTTTCGTGTCTCAACACGTTAATTTGTTCAGTTTCAAGGGTCCCATATAACCAAGCATTTTTGGTTTATCGAGGTTAGTCACAAGTTTGAGATCCATACGTACATTTGATGTATGTTCCTTGGATAGCATACAATGTCTATGCCATATGGGTGTCTAGATGTGTATGATAGCATGTTGTGTCTATGGGTGTCTAGATGTGTATAGCAAATAAGGTTTCTTGCATTTGCATGGAATGTGCGCAGTCTCGCTTAAGAAAGCGCATTCTCTGTTTTACCTTTTTTCGCGTTCGTTTGGGTTGTTATTGATAGTCATGACACTAATATAACATGCACATCCATTTCCATATCAAATTTCTCTACAAACAGATCCGTGTAAATTTACAACCGCTTTTTTGTCATACGATGCCAACCCCGCGAGAGCCGAATCTATGGTGTTGGGCGCCTGTGACTTTTCCTTGCTCCGAGTGATGTGGCTAAATAGTTAAGGAGTTTTAGTTCATCCAACCTCGCCTTTATGATTGATGGAAACATTTGATGCATGCACTAATAAGTAATAACATGCAATATCTCGTGGGTTCGTATATCTATGATTCTATTTAGGAAGAGGGTTTCTGATCTTTTCGCTCACACTCGCTTTTTACCTTTTTATCCTCTTTTAAAATTCGCTTCCTCTCCTAGATTTGATCCTTCTTCCATCCATGCTTGAAATTAGCCATGCCGACATGATAACATATAAGTAGTGTCATCAAGTAAATACTTAGTGTTGGTCGCATTACATATGATATATGTGGGTAAGTCTCGCTCGCATGTACTTAATGTAGATGGGGAGTTTTCGTTCGTTTGTCTAAATTTCCTATATATCTTCGTAACATTTACTAAGCTAATTTCTCTATCATTATAGTCAAGGCTATTTGATCAACCATATTCCCACATTACGTGAAAAGTTCATGTGACACTATTTTTTTAAGTATGATTAATACTTGTACTATTCAATTTATGATTAATACTTGTACTATTCAATTTCCCGCTTTTAAAGTTTCATTTTTTTTTTTTGGTTTTAATTTTATCTATAAATTTAACCAACACACGAGAATTTCTAATGTATATCCACTTTTTATCCTATTGCCATTTCGTTGACTTTAATTGAATGCAAATGTTGTTGTGAAGTGGTTCTCAGAATCATGATTTTTTACCCTTCTCGTTTTGCAAGTTCTAATTGCTCTCTTGATGTTACACTGGAGGAAATATTATTGTAACTGTACCGTTATTAGTCTATTGCCCCTCGATGCCTTGTGTACTAAATTACCAAGTATTAGTGGAGAGCATGGATTGCTAGCTTGCACATATTGGCTCGTATGCTAGCTCTAGGTATGTATGTGGTTTCTTTTGGGAGTTAGTTTTTTTTTTTGGTGTATGCATGAAATGTGAGTCTTCTCTCACAAGAAAGCAACATTCTATTTTTAACTTTTTACCTTTAGTAGTTTTCACCGATCGTGATGGGATTTCTAATTTCTTTAGCTTGAGAAACTCGATATTCTATTTTCACCTTTCTTCACTCTTGTTTTCACGGCTCAATATAGTGCCGTGTCGTAGCAGGAACCGTTTGCATTTACATTAAATCATATCCGTGTTCCCTACTAGGTAAATTTGTGGTTGAAATTTCAATTTTTCCGCTTTGGATTGACATTTGTTTTATGTGATGTCAAGTTTCCCCTACAAAAGTTCAATTTTACTTTCTGTGTCTCAACACGTTAATTTGTTCGTGTCATGGGTCCCATATAACCAATCGCCTTTGGTTTATTGAGGTTAGTCACAAGTTTGAGATCCACAGAGGCATTTGATGTATGGTCTAGATAGCATACAATGCTCATGCCATATGTGGGTGTCTAGATGTGTATAGATAGCATGTTGTGTCTATGGGTGTCTAGATGTGTATAGCAACAAAGTTTCAATACTCGCATGGAATGTGCAGTCTCTCGCTAAGAAAGAAACATTATGTTTTTACCTTTTTTCGAAGGTTTCATTTTGGGTGTTCATTGAATAGTCATGACACTAATATAAATATGTACATCCATTTCCATATCAAAGTTCTCTTCACAACAAATCTCGTTTAAATTTTTCTCGTCGAATCGCTTTTTGTCATACGATGCCAATCCTACCGCAGCCGAATCTATATACACATAACAGAGACTTTTTCTCGTCTCGAGTGAAGTGTACAAATAGTTAAGGAGTTTTAGTTCATCCAACCTCGCCTTTATGATTTGATGGAAACATTTGATGCATGCACTAATAAGTACAATACAACATTTGTGGTTTCAGAGAGTCCGTGATTCTATTTAGAAATAAAATTTTGTTGATCTTTTCTCAGCTCACACCCTATTACCTTTTATCCCTCTTTTAAAATTCGTCTTCTAGGCTTTGATCCTTCTTCCATCCATGCTTGAAAGTATCCATGCCGACATGATAACATGTATATACGTCCGCAAGTACTTAGTGTTGGTCGCATTACATATGATATATGGGTAAGTTTGCCTGCATGTACTTAATGTAGGATAGAGCGTTCGTTTTTCTAAATTTCCCCTATATATTCTAACATTTACGAAGCTACCTTTCATCATTATCAAGGCTTGATCAACCATATTCCCACATTACGTGAAAAGCTCATGTGGCACTATTTTGTTAAGTATGATTAATACTTGTACTATTCAATTTCCTATCCAGCTTTTAAAGTTTCATTTTTATTTTTTTACATTTAACCAACACATGAGAATTTAATGTATATCCACTTTTTATCCTATTTCCATTTCAGTTGACTTTGACTGAATGCAAATGTTGTTGTGAAGTGGTTCCGTAATCATGATTTTTTTACCTTCGTTTTGCAAGTTCTAATTTGTTCTCTTGATGCTAATTGAGGAAATATTATTGTAATCATGTACCAAGTATTAGTCTATTGCTCTCTTGATGCCTTCGTAATAAATTACCAAGTATTAATGGAGAGCATGGATTGCCACTTTTGCACATATTAAATTTCGTATGCGAGTCGAGATGTATGTGGTTTCTTTTGAGTTAGTTTTTTTTTTTTTTCGATGTATGCATGAAATCTTCTTTAGAAAGCGGCATTCTCGTTTTAAATTTTTACCTTTAGTAGCTTTTGGGTTGGATCGTGATGGGATTTCTAATTTCTTTAGCTTCGAGAAACTCGATATTTTGTTTTCATCTTTCTTCGCCTCCTTGTTTTCACCGTTCAAGATAGTATCGGTGTCTATCTTTAGCTTCGTGTTTACATTAAATCATATCCAAGTTCCCTACTATTAGGTTAAATTTGTGGTTGAAATTCTGAATTCTTCTCGTTTTGGATTGCCATATGTGTTTTATGATGTCAAGGTTCTTACAAAAGTTCAATTTTCTTTTCACTTATACACGTTAATTTGTTCAGTCATGGGTCCCATATAACCAAGTAGTTTTGGCTTCTTATCGAGGTTGGGTCACAAAGCTCTGAGATCCACAGAGGCATTCGATGTATGTTCTCGATAGCATACAATGTCTATGCCATATAAAGTTCAGATGTGTATAGATAGCATGCAATGTCTATGGGTACTAGATGTGTATAGAAAATAAGGTTTCAATACCTCGCATGGAATGTGCAGTCTCTGCTAAGAAAGCAACATTCTCGTTTTTACCTTTTTCAATGCTCGTTTTGGTTGTTGCTGATAGTCATGACACTAATATAACATGCACATCCATTTCCATATCAAAGTTCCCTTTCACAAGCAGACTGTAAATTTTTCTCGGGCCGAACTACTTTTTTGTCATACGATGCCAATCCCGCGCAGCCGAATCTATGGTGTTACAATTCTGAGACTTTTCCTTGCTCCGAGTGATGTACAAGTAGTTATGAGTTTTAGTTCATCTAACTCCGCTTTATGATTGATGGAACATTTGATGCATGCACTAATAGGTAATAACATGCAATATATGTGGGTTTGTATATCCGTGATTCTCGTTTTAGAAAGAGGTTTCATGATCTTTTTCAGCTTCACACCTCGCTTACCTTTTATCCCTCTTTAAAATTCATCTTCCAGGCTTTGATCCTTTCTTCCATCCATGCTTGAAAGTAGCCATGTTGACATGATAACATGTATATGTCAACAGCAAGTACTTAGTGTTGGTCGCATTGCATATGATATATGGGTAAGTCTCGCCCGCATGTACTTAATGTAGGATAGGAGTTTTCGTTCGTTTGTCTAAATTTCCCTATATATTCGGAACAATTATTGAAGCCAATTTTCATCATTATAGTCAAGGCTTGATCATTCATATTCCCACATTACGGGAAAGCTCATGTGGCACTATTTTGTTAAGTATGATTAATGCTTGTACTATTCAATTTCGTCCAGCTTTTTGTGCTTCATTTAAAAAAAAATTCAAACAACACACGAGAATTTCTAATGTATATCCACTTTTTATCCTATTGCCATTTCAAGACTTTAATTGAATGCAAATGTTGTTGTGAAGTGGTTCCGTAATCATTATTTTTTTACCTTCGTTTCGCAAGTTCTAATTGCTCTCTTGATGCTAATCGAGGAAATATTATTGTAATCATGTACCAAGTATTAGTCTATTGCTCTCGTATGCCTTGTGCACTAAATTACCAAGTATTAGTGGAGAGCATGGATTGCCGCCTTGCAAATATTGGCTTGTAAGGCGAGTCCATTTTTAAAGTTTCATTTAAAAAAAATGTAATCAACACCAGATACCGTCTCATTTTCCGACGCCTTGAACCTTTTTCCCTTTTCGTCGGTCTTGCGATGTTTTATTTTTTATTTT
The DNA here is from genome assembly GCA_034641835.2 of Pinus albicaulis. Lineage (NCBI taxonomy): Eukaryota > Viridiplantae > Streptophyta > Pinopsida > Pinales > Pinaceae > Pinus > Pinus albicaulis. The sequence goes on along the minus strand of CM076569.1, from coordinate 757,434,134 downwards.
TAAATTTTTAAATGTTTCGTATTGCGTCAAAACAAGTGTCGCTCGACGCTTTATTGAAGTGTTAAAATTGCGACTCTATGGCTAACCATGCTTTGTCCGGCCTCAAAGTGCTTTCTCTTGCGACGACTATGTGTCGGAATAACGACACTTTGGTCGTCGGAAATTGGGCCAAATTATCAGTGTTAGGTGAGTTTTGTGTTTAATTTATCGACTATATTTTAGTAGTGCTTATATTATTGCATATTTTTCAAATCGTGGAGTTGTTCCTTTCCCGTTGCATGTTTTTTTATATTGTTGTTGTGATTCAAATTTTTAGTTGGGTTTTCCAATACATGCTTTCTTTGATAGATTATATCAAAAGTCTTACCAATACAATAACATTGATTGTTGTATGTGGACATTTTGTTCAGGATGGTCCATTACATAATCAAGATGAAGAGCCGGATCATGCACCGAGACTTTCTTCTCAAGAACTAACCAAACTAAGTATGGTATATGTGATGGTACTCATTTTTTGGCGCTTACTTTTAGTTTAATTATATCATTTAGCTCGATGCTTTTCATATACTCAACTAAACTTTGTTGATTAACAAGACTTTGTCATTTCCATGTTTTAGTGAAACCGTTTATGGTTTGATACTCTCATACAACCTTTATCAAGTTACATGCACCTCATTGAAAAAAACAAGAGAATTTTGCTTACAAGCGACTATCTGTCTTTGTCATTGTTGACTTAAGAAAGTCTTTTAGCTAAGAAACTACTTTCAAGGTTATGGCATAACTTGTCATATAAATTAAATAGAGGTTATATCCAAAATTTTAACTTGTAAACTACTTCGCTGGTTTTAGGTTTCCATTTAAAATCTACTTCAGTTTGAACTTTGAACGCGTTGTTCCATAGACTTGAATATTAAGAGATTTTGTAAGATTAAAAATTAGCCCATAAGGCCTCTCGCTATTCATTTATTTTATCCGAATATAACATTTACTATTAAATTAGAACCACTTGGTACAAATACATCAAGGTATCAATATCATACTTTGTAGAGTGTCGTAGAATAAAATAGGAACAAGGACACCGAATTCTTTCGCCTTTCCGGTTCTTTATTCCTTGTGTATTTTTGCACCTTTAGGGGGCAATTGCTAGTTTAAAGTCTAATTCTTTGGGGTGCTAGCTCAATGGAAGAGCACCCGCTTACAAGCAAAATGAGGTTGGTGGTTCGATTCCATCATGCCCTAATATTCATATATAGGGAATGACGAAGATCAATTTTTGGTGACAAGATGCTCTTTTGACCATCACCAATGAGTTTATGGTGATATTTTTCGACCCTCACCAAAATATGAAATAGTGACTGGCCAACGAACGCCACCATATATACGCACTAACAGGGAACGACTATTAAAGGTCCGTCACCGTAAATCGTTGTTGTTGATATGAAATAGTGAGGGTCATTGTTTATCATTATAGTTATTATTCATGATGGACCTGATGTCACCAATGAGTTTATGGTGACGATCAATGAACGTCATGATATATATATGCAACAATAGTGACCATGAAAGGTCCATCACAAAAATCGTTGCTATTCATATGAAAGTCGGTGACGGTCACTATCCGTCATTATAATCAATATTCATGATGGACTTTGAATGTCACCACAACACATACTTTCTGGGCGACACCACCTTTGGTGACGTTCGCTTGGTGACGCGAGGTTATTGTCCATCACCATTGCTCATATGAAATGGTGACGATCATTATCCGTCGCTCATAAATCATTATTGGTGACTCGACCTTGAATGTCGGCCCACAACACCTACATTTTCGGCGACGCCACTTTTGGTGACGTTCAATTTTTGGTGATCGTGAGGCCATTGTCCGTCACCATTGCTCACAGCTCATATGAAATGGTGACGGCCAATATTCCTCACTAGAAATAATTTTATTGATGACGGGACTCGAATGTCACCACAACACCTATACTTTTCGCGACGCCACCCCTTGGTGACGTTCAGCTTTTTGGTGACGAAGGCTCTTTTGACCCTCACCAATGAGCTTATGGTGACCATTTTCGCCCCTCACCAATGTGCCTTTTTCTTGTAGTGATGCCTCAAGTTATAAAAGGAGCCCCATTACTCAAATAAGGGATTTTTACCTTGACTTCTCCCATAAGACATTAGAGAGATAAATATGGTTCTTTTGGAGAGAAAGTAGTGGCTCTAACACTCAAAGATGTTTGGGTGGTGTTCATCGTACTCATGTATCTTGGAACTTTCACTTAATACTAAGCCTTGTGGCCAACACATTTCATGCATATATCATGATGTTTTGAGAATATTCTTTAATTGTTTGCATTTTATTTTGGTATTTACATGTACTAAATAAATTGAACTATTTCTTGGTGATTTAGTGCTTAACACATCGGAAGTGTGTTGTAATTGTTATAATGATCGGGCATCTATGTGAAGTACTTCGCTTAATGATCAACGATTATTTTGTCTTATGTGTGTGTATTTACTAGAATAGTAGTATTGTTTTATTTAGAGACTCACTTTTGTTCCTTCCAATGAAATAATCTCTTTGATACATTTACAATCGAGCACTTCACAAGGCATACTCTCTTTCCTTTCTAAGTACATGTGGGCTACTCTTTTATGATAATCATTTAATGCAAGGAAATGATCTGAATTATGTTAAAAGAACACAATGTAATACCCATATAACCATAAATACAAATATGCAAGAAATAACACTTCATTTCATTAATATCAAATAACCGAAATTTGTTTACGTATTTAATGAAATAAAGTAGCTGTGGCACTGTAGCTTATCTCTCGAGAAGAGATGTAGCCACTACAAAGCCTCTCGAACTCGTGTTATATTAAGCTCGAAGGCCAATATATTATCGAGAAACAATGGAAAATTCTAAACATCAAAAACCTAACCCTAGGAGATGAAAAAGACCAGAATACATAAATCTGGCCGTGGCAAATTGGTACATCAATTTCCCGGGTCGTAATCTCTGGTACACTATCTCTCGTTTGACGCACATGATACATCATAGAAAGATATTACTATGACTACAACTGAAAACAAAAATATTAATTCTAGAACAGATTCATATTCGTTCTGAGGTTTGATGCCCAAAAACGTCATTTAAGGCATCAAAATACTCGGTTCAGACCTAAAAACGCTAAAAATAAAATCGTGCTACAATTAAGGAAACTCGAAAAACTGAAAGAAACAATGGTGGGGGTCCAAGTGGAATAGGTGGACACTTCAATATCCACCCGTATCAGGAAAATATTTAACCAAATGAAGTCGAGCCATTTCTGGATGGGACTCCTATCCCAAACATTGTGAGGTCTAGACTGGGACTTCATATCGAGGAGATCCCATGTATTTGGAGGGTCCAAAACCATCAACATGTGGACACTCGAGGTCTCATGCCCCGCAATATTTTATAATCGTGGTTTGTGCCACAACCAAGCGCGAACTAAGGCAATTTTCAACATGATTATTACTACCTCTTCCGTATGTGATGCTCAAGTGGAATTTTTGCACGTGTGTGGACCATTCCCGAGGGTGGCCATTCTATAACTTCTATCGTGTCTATATAACAGATGCATGTGATAAGTGTGGATGATTATATCCTTTCCAGATATAATGCTTCCACTACCGACATGCCTACATGATGGAGTATATCCCCCGTCATAGGTGGGGTATATCCGGACAATATCAAAGAGTGTTTCTCATGATAGGCCATTAAATTTCTCGTTGACCAAGTAATGTAGTGATTTACAATTGGAGGCATATTTCTCAAAAATCAAATGGTTACTACAAGTGTGGTAGGGTGAGGACTAGTGCAGCAAAGGTAGTGTTTTAGTTCCTTAAATGATTTATGTTATGACTCGTACTAGGAAATATTTCGTTTTAGCTACACCCTTGGCCACTTGAATTAAGGAGCAAATAAATATGTGAGAACCTTGAAACGAAACTTTGGTCATTAGGTTGGCCAAATCCTAAATTACTTGGATTTTGGCTCAATCCACATGCACCCCATGTTAATCCATAATGTATCCCAAATATTGAATTATCTACATTCCAAATGAGAATTTATCTAGATAGGCAGGCAAATTTTATTTTAGGGTGCTCAAGACCTACCAAAATGTGTTGCAAATGTTTTCCTGTGTTTGAATGAATATGAGTGTTGAAAATTCAACAAGAAATGTGTGTCTAATTTAATTTTCCCTTGTTATATTGGAGGTTTTTGTGGTGTAGTCTTTTCGTATGTAAAACTCCTAATATCCACGCAGTCATTTCTAGTCCAATTTAATTCTTCCTTAATTAAATTGGACAATAAAAATGTAATCTTATCTCATAATCACTGTAGTAGTTAACCGAGTGATAAATCGCTTAGCTCGTGAATTTTAGTTGAGGGTGGTTGGTGAGGGCATGCAGAGATTCTATTAGTTGGTGAGTTCGAAAGGTGCTTAGTGCAATAGTTTAATGCATAAGAAATCAATTAACTCAATTCTAGTGAGTTAAAGTCAGATTAACTAGTTGTAATTGCTTGTTGCACTAGTGAGACATCAAGTGAATTAAATCAAATTTAATTCACATGCATTGATCTTCCATGAAATTATGATTTACTATTAATAAATCGCATGCATTTGCTCATGGAGACACAATTGAGACAAAGGTTAAAGGATGTTAACTATCATTTGTATCATTATAAGGTTACCCGCATGCGTAATACAACTATAGATTTATACTGCGCATTTTTGGAAGGTTGAATTTCTCAAATAATAGGGATTGCATTCCACATTAATCACAGAAGAAATGTAGGCCGATTAGAGGCAAGAAATTGGCTGGCGTTAGTTGATTATTCGGATCGTTGTGAGACAATTGTGAGAGTGTGAGACTCTCTTGTGAGAAGAGTGAATTTTAATTGTTTCATGATTCCTTGTGATATACAATAGAAGATAGAGGTTTTGAGTAGCAACATTTCCGGGAAAATATTTGTAAGCAGTGTTTTATTTTCTTTCTCTTTCTTTACTTCTTGTTGTGATTGGTGATCGTGTTTATTTTCTACAAATGATTTGTAGAAGGATTCAAGATTCTGTTTTTTAGCATACCGCATGATCGGATTGAATCCATTGATATACACATATCGTTTGTGTAATTTCTACATGGTATCGTAGCATGGTAAATCATTATAGTGGAGAAGAAATTGAATTTTATGGATCAATAACATTCGAATTTTCAAAATTATTCTTTGGTGTGACAAGCGGATCCGGATCAAGATGGCTTTCAATGTGGCTTGGATATTGGAGTATGCAATTTAGGAAGTTCCACTATATTTCATGGAAAGACAGATGTGAGGCAGCGCTTCTATAGAAACTCCGGTTGTACACCATTGATAATGACATTCCAAAACCTCGCAAAGAAGAGATGTCGGCTTTTCTCTTATGCTTGGCAAAAGAAGGTTGCAAAGGCGAGGAGGATATTGAGGAGTATGAGACCACATTATCTCAAGTCTCCATGGAAAAGTGACTCCATATGCAATGTGGAAGGCTTTGACAACATCTATTTCATAGTAGAAGTGATCATAGAAAATTGGAGTACCGAAGGACAAGCTCATGAAAATTAAAATGGAGAAAGGTGACACTATTCCGAAATATTTAACCGAGTTTGTCCAATGTCGAGATGAGCTTGGGAGTGTCAAAATTACTAGAGATGATGACTTGGTGAGCCTAGCTCTTCTAGGCCTTCCCAAGAGTTGGCATAGTTATCAAGACTGGCCAAATGGGAGGGAGAAGTCACAGATTGGGAACAAATTTGGTCGGATTTGTCGCAAGAAGAATTCAAGTGAAATACCAGGGATGGATCTTCATCAAAGACAAATGATGAAGAAAATTGTGCTTTGGATGGTGAGGAAAAAGAAAGGGAAAGGAAATAAATCCTATTCTGTAACCGACACCGACAAAGAAGGAAAGAAGAGTGACATGTCCATAGTGAAGTGTTTTTCATTGTCAATGGCATGGACATTATGGCACTAATTGTCCACAAAAGAAGAAGAACAAGAAGGCTTTAGATTCGCATCTAGTGAGGCTTTGGCTCGCAATTTGGAGTTGATTTTCTCGCTCATCGCATGCATGGTGTCAAGTGCAATGGGATCGTTGTGGTACTTGGATAGTGGCATCTTCCACATGACGAGATAAATAACTTTTCGCAACTTGGAGGAGAAGCACCCAGATGCATATCGAAATGGGTGATGGCTGTGTGAGGTACAAGAGCACGGATTGCAATATATTCCGCAGAGCGCTCATGTAAACCCTTCTTATTAAAATATGTAATGCATGTACCAGGATTGAAAAGAATTCTTAGTTTTAGTTGCAATGTTGGAGGATAGAGGCTATGATGTGGTTTTCAAAGTGAAGGAAATATTTTCGACACAAAGCCACAAGACAAGCTAAGAAGATTGGGATTCCTATGAAGAATCTCTATAAAATTGGATGTGATAGTCGCGCAAAATTGATGGGTAAGGCAAGACAGCGGGTGAGTCGGGGATGAGGCTAGTTATGGCACAGGAGATTGGGCCATCTACACCACAGCCTTGAAGGTCATGCAACATATTTCTATGGGACTTCCCAAGGGTACTCTTGCGCCGATGTACACATGCAAGGGATGTACCATGGGGAAGTATGTAAAGGCAACTTTTCACGAGAAGGAGAACCGAGCAAAGAGAAATCCTTGAAAGATTTCACTTAGACATGCGTGGACCATTCTCTACAACTTCGACAACAAAGCACAGCGTATATTATGTGATCTTTGTTGATTTTTTTCTAGAAAGTGCTGGATCTACTTCATGCAGAAGAAAGACCCGTACGTTCTAAAAATTTTATGAGTTCAAAGCATTGGTGGAGAAAGACACGGGAAGCATGTGGAGGATCTTAGAGCGACAATGGTGGTGAGTACATATCCAATGAATTCAATAACTTATGTAGAAAAGAACACCCAAAGAGATTTGATTTGTGATCTCATAACCCACAATAGAATGGGGTCGCGTAAAAGAAAAAACAAAACAATTTTGGGTGCGGCACGCAGCGATGTTGCATGATTAGGGCCTACCATTGCATCTATGGGCCGAGGCATGAAACATAATGGCGGTTATAAAATCGTAGTCCTCATCAAATACTTGGCATGAGTACACCAAAGGAGGCTTTTGGAAAGAAACCCGATGTTTCATATTTTAATTTTTTTGGCTCTCATCTTCGTCTATTTCCATGTGACCAAAGTTTCAAGGAAGAAGCTCGAACTAATAGCCGATATTGGGATATTTGTGGGGTACATTGATACTCCCCACAACTATCGTATTTTCCAAACAATGTGATGACTTTTGTGAGATCAGATATAAATTTGATGAGGATAAATCCATGTGATTGTCCCTTGAGAGGAGCCGATTTGTACGCAGGAGGAACTCTTGACTCAAAGGATGAACCCAAAGATGTGGAGCAACCACATGTGGAGGATCAAGAGTGGAAGAAAATACCTGCGCATCCATCCACTAGAAATGGTATAAGGCGCACCATGGAAGTTGATAGATTGATACTTGATGCGACAAAACATGTAGGAGCACATACTTCATCACAGAGACGGAGACAGATCCAGACATGTTTAATGGATACATGGCTCTTATGAGAAAGTGTATTGTGACAGTAACTATCCTCCTCTCGAGGAAACCGTGTAGCAATCAATTTGGGTCGACGCCATGGTTGAGGAGTATGACTCCATCATCAAGAATAGTCCATGGGAAGTTGTCCCAAGACCTGTTGGAAAATCAAGGTTAGATCTGATGGATTCATAAGGGAAGCAAGTATGATGGGAGTTTGGAGAAGTACAAGGCTATATTTGTAAATCGTAGATTCTCACAAGTTGAGGGGATTGACTATGAGAAGACTTTCGCACCGGTTGCGAGATACTCATCGATTAGATCTATCCTTGCACTCAACGAGATGGGGTGGAAGACATCAGATGGATGTGAAAATTGTGTTTCTCAATGGAGTTATTGTGACGAAGTGTACATAGAGCAGCCGAATGTTTTGAGACTTGATGCTGAGTCGCATGTGTGCAAGACTAAGAGAGCATTATATGGGCTAAAGAAAGCACCTCGTGCTTGGTACACCGCATTTACAAATACTTCACTAGGTTGGGCTTCACCCAAAACCGGCGGATGTGAACCCGTACTAGATTGTGGCCGATGGTAAGCTCATGATTATCGCATTTATGTTTATGATCTAATTTTGATTAAGTGATGAGCAACATAACTTCTTGCAAAGAGGATCTTGAAAGAGAGTTTGAAATGAAGGACATGGAACTCCTTCACTATTTCCTCGGTTTTGGAAATATGGCAAATGGATGGGGAGCTATTTTTTTCTCAAGGAAACTATGCCAAAGAGATTCCGAGTAAGCTTCACATGGAGAGTTGTAAACCCATGGAGATTTATCTTCCAGAAACTTGAGAAAGGAGGATACTGTGAATTAGTAGACGCCACTATTTATAGTAGCTTGTGGTTCACTGGCCATCATGAACACCAGCACCGTATATTTGCTACGCTTAACCAGTACCGAGTCACATGGTTAAGCCAACCAAGATATTTTGGAAGGCGAGGAATCATGTCTTGAAATGCCTCAGGGCACTACAAAGTATGTATTATGGTGGCCAGACGGATAGAGGGAATGAAGCTTCAATGCTTCTCACCAATGCATAATGGGCAAGTATTCCACTCCATTGCAAAAAGAGCACATCAAGAGGGATCTTTCAAGATAGATCGACAATATTTTCTTGGTGCAATAAAGCAGTAGATCTACACTTAGTTTAGCCGAGGTAGAGTACATGGCAAGAATTTAGGTCAGTATGTGAGGCCATCTGATGAGGAAGATTTTTGTTGGTTTGTTTGGTTCTCGATGGATCCGATGGCATACATTGTGGGATAACCGCAGTTGCATTAAACTCTCAATTAACTGTATTCCATGATAGGTCCAAGCATATAGACATCCGATACCACCATCTCGTTGATCGTGTTCGCAGGCGCATTATGTTACTTAAGTAAATTCCCATGAAAGATCAAGATGTAGATATTCTCGATGAAGGCGATCACCAAAAGGAGAAACTTTGAATACCATAGAGGAAGGATCGTGGAGATAATCCCCTTGTTGAGAGGGAGTGTTGAAAAGTCAACAAGAAATGTGTGTCAAATTTAATTTTCCTTAATTAAATCAGACAACAAAATTTAGTCTTTCTCATAATCATAATAGTTAACCGAGTGTGATAAACTCATGGCCCATGAATTTTGTGCTGAGGTGGTCGGTGAGGCATGCAGTATGATTCTATAATTTATGGTGTTTGAGGTTAAGTTAGTGCATTAGTTTAATGCATGAGAAAATCGCTAACTCCACCTCATTGAGTTAAAGCCTAATTGAACTAGTTGTAACCGTTTGTTTCACTAGTGAGAGATCAAGTGAATTAAATAAGATTTAACGACATGTGAAAGTGATCTACCAAGTGCAAATGATGTTTTACTATTAATATTTTCATGCATGTTAGTTCGAGGAGACCCGGGGGCTGAGGCAAAGGTTAAAGGGATGCTAACTATCGCTGTATCATTAGTAGGTTTGCCCCATGCGTAAGACAACCATATGATTTCCCATGAGTATCGCGCATTTTTGGAAGGCTGAATTTTCTAAATAATAGGATTTCGTTCCACATGAATTATGCAAGTAAGGTGTGCTTATTAGAGGTAAGAAATTGGCAAAGTGTTGGTCGATTTTCATTCGCATCAAGGTGAGACAATTGTGAGAGGTAGGAGACTCTCGTGAGTAGTATTGTGATTGTTTCATGATTCGGGTGAATATACAATAGAGGATAGAGGGGTTTTGAGCAACAAGCTTTCCCCGGGAAAATATATGTGTTGTGGTTTGATTTGCTTCTTTTCTTTACTTGTTGTGATCGGTGATCGTTTTTATTTCCGTAATTGATTTTTAGAAGGATTCAATATCTTTCTTTATCATATCGCATGATCGTATCAATCTCCCTTGATATACACATTGTTTATATAATTTATGCAATGAGGATTTCATCCAAATATACAACCACAAAATATCATCCATAATCATGAACATTGTTGAAAAATTACTCAAGCCAAAGGGCATGACCGAATACTAAAAGGGCCTTCTTTAGATTGGAAGTTTTCTTCCATACATCATTTGTTCAATTGGAACCTAATGGCAAGCCGACTTAAAAATCAATCTTACTAAATAACTTAGCACCCTTGAGCTTTCGATCAAGAGTATCACTAATCCATGGGATCAATTATCTATTATTGATAGTGAATTTGTTCAAGGATCTATAATCAATAAAAGTATCCATGTCTCATCCTTCCTTTTACACCAACATAATTAGACTCCCGCAAGGTGAGGAGATTGCTGTCGTGGCCCTTTTTGGATTATATCATGACTCGATGTGTTATTTCCTCATTCTCTAAGAGATATCATTTATTTTTTCATAAATATTATTTTTTATTTTCTCATTCATCAAAATTTTTCCATGGGACTTTTGCACCTGCACTAATTTTCTAGTGTCGTTTATGACTTATCGTTACCCTTATTTTCCTATGACTTGGTCTATTTATCTCTGAGGCTGGATATCCTTAATTTATTCCTTATTCTACGAGTCTCGGGGGCCTCCTTTTCCAACAATTTTTTGTAGTGTATTTTTAAACCTAATCTCCTCCTAATTCTCTACTTCAATTTATACTTAATTTTGATACTATATCCATAAGTGGCTCCTATTGAGGGATGTCCAAGAAATCCATATTTTTTTGTGTAGACAACTATGGTACTTCAAAATAGGCAATACCAAAGTCTTTCTACCTATCTTTGAGATTAAGATATTGATAATGTTGGTGTAGTATGGAACCTCTCGGTCTCTCTCTTATCACAGGGTTGTCCATCTTATGTATCTACCATCATAGTTCCCTACAAAGTATAATTCCTCCTTAAGGTAATAAAAATAAGCTTCCCAAGTGGGTCATGCCTTGAATATGATAGATTCATGTTTTTTTTTTCTCTCCTAGTAACCTTCCCACCAATATTTGACATGAGGGGAGGACAGGGAGTACAAAGATGATCTTTTTCTATCACAAAAAATGGATAGATTAATATCCCTCTAACAAATTTAGCCATTTCTCCAAAGAATTTTCATTTGTTTTGCCTTCAAATAAGGGTATATCAAAGTTAAATTTAATTCTGAAGGGTTTCATGCTCTAAGATCGTTTCCTAGTTGAAGGTGCCTCGATTGTTGGAAATCATCAAAGGATCTATAAAGAATTGTCCCTCGTCTCATTCCAATGTTGCGTGAATGCTTCCTCAAGAAGAAAATATATGTGGCCACCGCTCCATCATCACTCTTTTCGTCCAACATGGAGGTGTTAGTCATTAGCAAATTTTGTCGATATCAAAAAGATGACTGGTAATGACCTCTAGATTTCTAGAAACAACATTTGAGAAATATTGTGAGTTCTATAAATCTCACTACCTTCATCATCCTAAACCTAACCGATTCACTAAATTTTCCTATCTTTTCCTTCTCAAAACTATCCCACTCGCCGCAAAGGAGAACTTCATTATTTGACCCGTTTGCCTCATTTTTATCACCGCACCTACACCCTCATCCATTCCCTTTTCCCCTCTAAAAACCCATTTTTCTTTCCCCTAAAAACCCTCATAATCCCCCTCGTTCATCATTTTTCCTCTAAAGCTCTTAAAACAATGTAAAAATCCTTTTTACATTGTTTAAAACTAAAACTTCAAACCTATCTGACTTTGAAACCTTGCAAAACCATGTTTTTATATTAAACACGCTTTTTATGAAATAGGCTCTTTAAGCCCTCTCTACTAAAGCCCTGCCCCCTCACACTCACATGACCCTAACCCTAACCTTCCGCTATTTTCCTTAAGCCCCTTTCCATTTCGACCCTTGGTCCCCTTTACCCCCACAGAACTATTCTTCCTCGCCCCTTCCTATCCCCTTTCCCCCTATTCAAATATACCGCTCTCGTTTATTATGAAAAACCCCTCTAAAAACCCGTGAAGTAATAGGTGGGCCCTTTTCTTTCGCCCGCTCACCTTTTCACCGGCCATCTCCACCGTCGATCTAGAGCTTTGGGCCCCGACCCGATGGCTATCGCATCCCGTTCCCTTCATCCCGCATCAATACAACCCCACACAACTTGGAAAACCCCGCCTTCCACGTCATCAAGCCGTCTCCGCCTTCCACTAAAACTCCACCCCGTCATTCACCTCGCACCCGCTTGTCCCCTGCCCACCGCCCAAACCTCGCACCCCGCTCCCGTACTCATTCCGCACTTCGATCTCGCCTCCCGAGATCCGACGACCCAACCGCATATAGCGCGTAAAGTTGCGATGGGTTTAACAACCCCAAAAAAAAAAACTCCGTGTGCAAAATGGGTTGTTTCGCCTCGCCACGTGGACATCACCTAATGGTATCGCACAAACCCCCCACTCAAAACCACAAACCTCCCTCAACACGTGCAATAAAGCACTTATGGTTTTCAAAACCACTTTTCCCCTTCGCACCATAATTTGAATTCCGCCCGGTCTCCGCATATCACGAAACCTTACCCTCGCTCCATTTCTCCTCTACAACCGCCCTCCCACACCGAAAACCCCGAAAAAACGCAAGATGCCCTCCCGCAGTTTTTAACTAACCGGTTTGTCTTTGTGCAGGTTTTAATGGCGGGAAAGGGTCTATCAAGCCCCTAATGTTTCTTCAAAATGATGGATGAAACCCGGGTGATGATCCAAAGATTTGCATCGTAGCTTAAAAAGGGAGATCAAGGCTATGTCTAGGTTAATCAATGATGCTCCCATGATCATCGATAATCATGAACCCTTCGGAAGACATAAACGACGCATCCCCGCACAATAGTAAAGCAAACAAAGAAGCAGAAAGTACTGAATAAAGCAGAAAAGGTTAAAGGGCTAATCCTCGAATCAAAGGATAAACGACAGAATATTAGCCAAACAATCGCGATTAAGGGATGAAAGTCAAAGGTTTAAATCAAAGGATAAATGAATAAAATAGTCATAAAGCAAGATCAACGAACAAAAGTGAAGAGCCGTATTATAAAGGTTAAATCAAGGTTCAAAAGCCTAAAGACTTAGGTTAATTTTGAAAGCAAAGACAGATTAACCCAAAGACAAACCTAAGAATGACTAAATCAAGAAGCATTTACTTCAAAGACCAAACTGCCACCTACAACATGATTTCTTTTCATAAAGGCATTAGGCGCTTATTACACAACAGAGATATTTTAGAAGCAAGCCAATAGTTATATCAATTTATTACAAAGCTCTTGTGTCAAACACTTCAACTAATTAACCCAGGAGTTATGATAGGAAAGCATTTAAACAGAGAAGTAGTTGCGTATATTCCCGCATTAAGCCTCGCATGGTTTTCAAGGTTAGGAATGCACTTACCTCGTAATAAATGATACCAAACCCTATCTTGGCCTTCACCTCCTCATTTTCGCATAAATATTGCATCTGAACTCATTGTATTGTTGGCATTTGATGACTCTTTGAAGTAATACATACCCTTGGAAGTTGAAAGGAAATTGATGTCTTGGAACTCAGATTCCTTTGATTTGTTTGTTGATGGAGGAGGCTAGATCACCGGATCACCGAGCTTGGTTGTTGGTGAAGTGCTTCTATTTTTTATTGTTATTTCCTTTTTTCATTATGTTTCCTTCTTTCTTCGTTGGCGTAGAGAAAAATTTAGGCTAAGAAATGCCTTTGGAAAGCACCTTAGTTCGTTTGCTCTTCACTCGTCTCAATGTTTTCTTCTACAAGGTATGATTAGAGGATTCTTAATTTCTCTCCGGCCCATCTAGCTTTTTATTTTAGAAATGATTCACTGTGAGTATAAACTGTGGAATTTTTTGGTAAGTCCATGTTCATTGGTATTCCTTGAGATGTTGTTTTAAGGAATGATTTCAATAGAAAGTAACTAGGGAAATTAGTGGTGAATACATGCTTCGAGTACAACTTGAGATATTGTTTTTAAGATATTCTTAAGGTATGCTTAAGAGAGTCTAAACCAGGGAATTCTATGGTGTGCTCCGTCCTTTGTTCTCGCCTTTAAAGGTTGCTTTGAAAGATCCCTAGAGAGTTGGTCAAAAGATTAGATTATTTATGTTCGATCTAGGCTACTCTCATTGTTATCTTATATATTTTCTTATTTGAAAGTAGTCTTTTGATTGATGGATTGTTGTCTCGAAAGGTTTTCTTATTAAAATTTTGTCCAAAGAAGTCTATGGTTTTCCCCGTCCTTTGGCTTGCTTCAAACAAATACCTCAAAGATTTCTCTTCGTTTAAAGTACATGATAAAGGATTCTTAATTTCCTCTTTACCCATTTTCATTCTTATCCTTAATGTTCATCTCATTATCTTAAAAACTTTGGAAGATCCACCGGCCAAGTTAGATTTTCCCTATGATACTCCCCGATCCATCGATGAACTTGTCATGACTTTAATTTGACTCCACTTTCCAATGACTTAGATATTTCCTCATTCTACCTATGCTCTTGGTCATCATACACAACCAAAACAAACAACAAACCTCATACTTAATAACTAGCCTAAAATCAACTCCTAAAATCAAACAAGCACACATCATTTGCAAACAACCCGAGAGATCCCCTCCGAGTCTAGAAGGTCCTAGAACTCTAAATATTGGTTTTGATGTTGCCTTTTCATTTGGTTTTCCAATCAGCCAAATCATGGGACCACAACATTCTCGTTTATCATGGTGGACCGAGTACATAGTAGCCTAAAAAACTCTTAGACTCATTTAACCCCGCTTAGAAAATCAACCGATAGCCAAGAGTAGAACCCGATTGTCTCACCATCCTAGAAAAATGATGACACAGTTTGAAGACACTCATACAAAACCTTAGGGCTACATAAAGGAACTCAAAAAAAACCCCAAAAATATCCTCGATTGGTTTTTATTAAATTATTGGTGGTATCCATACATTTTACTCTTCAAAAAACATCCACTGTGCGACTCAACTAGCCTCCAAGAGGCCCTACTAATCCCACTAGCTCTGCTGCACTCCCCCGTGAATGCATTAAAACCTAACTATGCTGATGGTGGACAGCAAGTTGAAATCTTCCACTTGGCGACTCCACAACTCTCAATATACTCTTAAAGACTCCACTAGTAGAGAACTCTAGACTGCTGAAAAGATATAGTGACCCTCTCTAATCTACAAACATGGATCCAAAAATACAACGAAGATATGCCCCAAAGGCAGATCGTATCCCCGGATTCCCGCACAAAATGTCCGAAATAAATTGGTTAAAAAACCTACCTATATTTCAAGATGAAAAAGTTGACCACCCCTTGTTACATCTCATCGCATTTCATATACACATATGGAGGTTAGAGGTTGAATGGCACGAGGATCGCTCATGAAAAATTTTATGGTAACATTGGAAGGTAAGGCAAGAAATTGGTATGAATGGTTGGAACTCGGCATCTTATTTCTTTAAAGGATTTCCATAAGATATTTTATAAACACTATATAGGTATTTTCCATCTCTATCATTAGCTGAAAATTGTTGTGATCAATCTCAGGATATCATACAGCATCTATGTAGATGGTGATGAAGATTTGGAAAATTTTCATCCCTAAGACCTCTTAGAATCCATTCACCAATTTCAATCTCAAGGTAGCTATCATGACAAAATTTCAGGGGAGTTAGTTGAGGAAGAACCAAATCAATAAATAGAAGGAAACCCACAAGATCTCTCCGAAGGCACAACCGGGTGATTCAACATCTCTTTGTGTGAGGGGCTCAAGAAACATTCAACCTCAAAATTAGCCTTCACAAGAAAAAGAGAATTGTTGCAATTCTATCCAAGGAAAGAGAAAAATGCCTCCTCATTCGACCGAAGAAGAAATAAATCAGCTTCTAAACATGTCAGCGCATGCCTTCAAATCCTCATATGAACCAAACATTCCCGTTCATTTTCTTACTAGTGCTATCTATCATAAATCGAAAGTGAACTTATAGATCAATTCAAAAAGAAGCAAGTTGTTAATCCAATATGTTCGATTGGTGAAATTATTTATGATGATTCTCCAAATTTAGATCAACTGGACAATGTTGATGTTCTCCAAATTAAAGCTAAGTTTGCAGAAAATACCAGCTGATTTGTGGGATGAATTTCACTATCATCAAAGTTGAAAGCGTAATCAACCAAGACAGTCACCTATGACACTGATGAGGAAAGTAATCGAAAGTTTAAAGTAAGTGAAGAGTCTTTCACTTTTCTCTTTACTTCACCCTCATTCCATCGAAATAACTTTCACATAATTGGAAATCACAGCTCTTCAACTTTGATGATAAGAATGAGGAGAATGAGGAGAAAGAGGAACTTCTGAGCAAATTGTCAATAAGAAGCCTTCTCCCCGAAAAGGTTGAGGAAATCAAGCTTGAACATGGAATACCTCTTATATCTAGATTTACAATACCAAGTTCCATTGAAATACAAATTAAAAATGAAGGCATAGAGGTTGGTAATCACATGAGATTTGTTGCACTACCTTCTTGGGAAGATTTATTATTCAAGAGTTCCCCGCTCATCAATATAATAGCCTTCACACGTATTTCAAATTTCACTCTATCAAGTAAGTATATCGACTTCTGATAGAAGATAATATCACAATATATGATGAGTCCGATCGTACAGATGATGATCATGAGGAAGAGGTGGAGTTTCTTTTCCAAAAGAGTCCCAAGTTCAAGAATTGGAGGAAAAAGCAAATTCCGGATCAAGCCTATTTTCTAAATCCTCTAAACCAGGTGTTATTTCAAGATCCCTATGCTATTTTCTTTAAAGTAGTTGAAGAGGGAGTAAAAATATGTCAAGGGCGCTTTAATGCAAGGTTTAAAGAAGAGTTTAGACACTATTGTTCTATTACTAAGTAAGGTGGAGATGGTATTTGATTTTTTCAAAACACTCAAAGAGCTAAACCAAGATCCATCATGGAATCATCTCTATTGATTGGATGTATTGGAAAAGAGATTTCATCATTTGATCGACATCATGAATAGGTTAGATTAGAATAAATAGGAATGCAAATAAGATCAACCTCCATGAGCATCTTTCTAATTTTCTTATTTTAGAATGTCAACATCCAAAATGAAAATACAAAAAAAAATAATAAAGAAAATGTAAAAAGAGGGGAAAATTCAAAAGAGGTACAACCCCATACCAAAAACAAGATCGCCGAAAGTGTGCAAGTCCAAATGTCACTACTCATTCAAAATGATATATTTTTCAATCATCTAGCCTAATCATGGTTGAACATGCTTTAAATTTATGTTGATAAGTTAGTGAAAGCAATGATTGTCAAGATTATTTCAAACTTGACTTATCAAGATAGATTAGGGAATATAAGATATCGTTCCACATGCTCAAAATGATAACCAAAGAGAAAGATGAGGATGCATTACAAATGATAGATCACAGCCTTATCTTTCTAAGTTATTTTTTATGTAAAATAATGTTTGTGTGTGTAGCTTGTTCTAATGCCACAACCATGGTTAATCGTAATTTCTAATCCCGATTTGAACCATGCTTTAAATTTCATGTCACTAGTTAGAGAATCAAGATTGCCAAACAAACATGACCTCGCGTCAAATAGTCTGTGTAGAGAATAAAAGAGTTCACACGCTTAATCTGAACTCTGGAAGAAATAAGGATAGGAGTAGATAGTTTATTTATGTTTTCAAAAAATAAAAATGTCAAGAGTTTTCCAAGCCTAAGTGCACTCAAATAAGAAGAAAAATGTTAGGACAAGCAAGATTGCAGTAGGTAGAAATGTTGTTAAGAAAGTTCATATGTTGCAGATTGTTAAAATTCTCATTTCAAAGAAATATCAGCAAATGAAAGGAAGGGAAATCTACCCAATGGAAAGGACACTGCATGTCAAGCTCGTAGATTTGATAAACTAAAGGTTCTGACACCTTAAGAGGAAATTTTCCCTCCGCAAGTCGAGCCACTATTAGTCATCGCAAATTTTTCCCCGATATCAAAAATATGACTAAGTAATGAACCCTAGATTTCAGAAACAACATTTAAGAAATATTGTGAGTTCTATAAATCTCACCGCCTTCATCATCCTAAACCTAACTATCTACCACCCTTCTCCTATATTTTCCTTCTCAAAACTATCCCACCGCTCGCAAAGGAGAACTTCATTATTTGGACATGTTTGCCTCATTTTATCACCTCACTCCATACCCCCCCTCATCCATTCTCTTTTCCCCTCTAAAAACCCATTTTTTCTTTCCCCTAAAAACCCTCATATAATCCCCTCATTCATCATTTTTCCTTCATAGTGTGCCTTAAATAATGTAAAAATCCTTTTTACATTGTTTAAAACTAAACTTTAAACCTATCGAATTAAAACCTCAAGTAAAAACCATGTTTTTATATTAAACCCGCCTTTTTTATGAAATAGGCCTTTAAGCCCCTCTCGCTTAAAGCTCCCACTCTCACACTCACATGACCCTAACACCTACCTTCCACTATTTCTTAAGCCCTTTCCGTTTCGACCCCCTAGCCCTTTAACCCTACGTTAACCGTTCTCTCCGCCCCTTCCTATCCCCTTTCCCCTATTCAAATATACCTCCGCCCGTTTATTATGAAAACCCCTCTAAAAAACCTTTGAAGTATTAGGGCGTGGCCTCGCTTCCTTCGCCCCGCTTCACCTTTTCACTGTGCCATCTCCACCATCACCGATCTAGAGCTTTGGACCCCATCCACTTTACTGCCGCATCCTTTCCCTTCATCCCGCATCAATACAAACCCGCACAACGTGACAAACCCGCCCATGTCATGTCACTAAACTCCACCACCATTCACCTTGCGCCACCGTCCTCGGGTCCACTCCCAAACCTTCACTCCCACTCCCGTACTCATTCCGCACTTTCGATCTCGCTCCTCGAGATCCGATGTACCCCAAACTACATATCGCATTTAAACTTGTGATGGGTTTAACAACTCCCCGACTCCGCGTGAAATGGGCGGTTTTTCCTACCACGCGGCAATTGCTTAATTGTATCGCACAACCCCCACTCAAAACCACTAACCTCTCTAAACGCGCGCGCGATAAACCACTTATGTTTTTCAAAAACTAGTTTTCCCCTTCGCCCATAATCTCCAATCTCCACCGTTCCACATATAGAACCTTACCCTCTCGCTCCATTTCTCCTCTACAAATGCCTCTCGAACACCAAACCTAAAAAATGCAGAAGTCTCCCCGCAGTGTTTTTAACTAACTAGTTTGTCTTTGGTGCAGTTTTAATGGCGGGAAAGGCCTACCATTCTCCCAATAGCTCAAAATGATCGATGAAAATATGTGGTTTGCATCAAATTTTAAAAAGGGGAGATTAGTGGCCCTCGTCTAGGTTAATCGATGATGCCCGATGATCATCGATAATCAGTGAGAACCTTCAAAGATATAATGGACGCATCCCCGCACACATAAAGCAAACAAAGTAAAGTAATGAAGAAAGCAGTATGGATTAAAGGGATAATCCTTAATCAAAGGATAAACACAAGAGATTAGCCAAACAACAAGATTAAGGGATGAAATTCAAAGGTTTAAATCAAAGGATAAATGAATAAAACAAATATAAAGCAAGATCAAATAACAAAGGCAATAAGACAAACATTATGGCTAAATCAAGGTTCAAAAGCTTCAAAGACAAAGAAAGTTAATGTTGAAAGCAAAGACAAGATTAACCCAAAGACAGCCTTCGAATGACTAAATCAAGAAGCATTAGCTTCTCCAAAGACCAAACTCGCCACCTACAAAACATGATTTCTTTTCATAAAGGCATTAGTGCTTATTATTAATGCTCATAGATATTTTGCCAAAATTACCGCTATATCAAATTTATTACAAAGCCTTTTAAAGTCAAACATTTCAACTAATTAACCAAGGAGTTAAGATAGGAGTTAATTAAAATAGAGAAGTAGCCGCGTATATTCATGCCTTAAGCCTTGCATAGTTTTCAAGGTTAGGAAATGCACTTACCTTCGTAATAAATGATACTCAAAACCCTATCTTGGCCTTCACCTCCTCATTTGCGCATAAATATTTCATCTAACTCATTAGTCATAAGTATTTGATGACTCTTTGAAGTAATACATAGTGTCTTGGAAGAAAGGAAATTGTGTTTTAGAACTTGTGGATGCCTTGATTTGTTTGTTGATGGAGGAGGCTAGATCACCTGATCCCCGAGCTTGGCTATTAGTGAAGTGCCTCTATCTATTATTGTTATTTCTCGTTTTCATTATGTTTCATCTTTTGTTACAAGAGAGAAAAAATTTTAGGCTAAGAAATGTCTTTTGAAAGCACCTTAGTTTTGTTTGCTCTTCACCGTCTCAATGTTTTCTTCTCAAAAGGTCTAATTGGGGGATTCTTAATTTCCTCTAGTTCCATCTAGCTTGTTATTTTAGAAATGATTCAATAGAGTATAACTAGGGAATTTTTTTGGTAAGTCCATGTTCATCGGGTACGCTTGAGATGTTGTTTTAAGGAATGATTTCAATAGAGGAAACCAGGGAAATAGTGGTGAATCCATCCTTCTTTTGAGTACAACTTGAGATATTATTTCAAGATCTTCTTAAGGTATGCTTTTAGTAGAATAAAACCAGGGAATTCTACAGGTAGCCATGTCCTCTCAATCGCCTTTTAAAGGTTGCTTTGAAAGATCCCTAGAGAGTTGGTCAAAAGTGTATTAGATTATTTTTGTTTGATCATAGGCTAATCTCACTATTATTCTATATATTTTCTTATCTAAAAGTAGTCTTTTGATCATTGATTATTGTTTCGAAAGGTTTGCTTATTAAAAGTTTGTCCAAAGAAGTCTATGGTTTTCCCCCGTCCTTTGGCTTGCTTCAAACAATTACCTTGAAATGTTTCTCTGTTTAAAGTACATGATAAAGGATTCTTAATTTCCCTTTACCCTACTTTTCATTCTTATCCTTAATGTTCATCTCATTATCCTAAAAACTTTGAAGATCCACCTGGGCAAGTTAGATTTTCCCTATGATAATCCATGATCCATCGATGAACTTGTCATGACTTTCATTCGACTCCATTGCCCAATGACTTATATATTTCCTCATTCTACTCATGCTCTTCTGGCCATCATGCCCAACCAAAACAAACAACAAACCTCATACTTAATAACTAGCCTAAAATCAACCCTTAATAGCGTACAAGCACACATCCTTTTCAAACAACCCGAGAGATCCCCTTCTCCGAGTCTAGGAAAGCTAGGTCCTAGAACTCTAAAGATTGGTTTTGATGCTGCTTTGTCATTTGGTTTGCCAATCTCGCCAAATCACGGACCACAATGAGGAATCTTGGTGGTGATAGGACCGCTCCCAAGTGAAACTATCTCAAGACCCAACTCACTATACCCCGACCTCATTAAGGACATGCATCGAAAAACAACGCTAATACCACTAATACAAGATGTACGAGTGAATGAAAGGAAAGAAAGGAAATGAAACATGAACACATATAGAAATATAACAAATACCACAATAATATGGTGAAAACTCAAATTCTATTAGTAAATGAAATAGAATAATATTGTACAACACAAAATTATCTGAATGGTAGAAGCTATATTTGAAGAGCTAGAAATGATAGTTACACGTATTCATAAAATTTATTACAAGATATTGAAATGATGGAAATTTTAACATAAACAAAGAAACCTAAAAGTCTAAAACCCTAACCTCAAGATGAAGCACCAAAAGGTTTATGGGCCCCAAGGTGTAGTTGGTACATCAACTTCCTATGGGTGCTACTTTTGCATACAATATCCATTTGGGTAGAAATAATATCTCTTCGAAAGAGCTACTTAAGGAATGCAAATTTCAATCAAGGCTAGGGCATGCCATGTCAACCCTCAAGCCCCAAATTTCCAAAACACATTGTTTAGGACTCAAATAGCCTTAAAGGTTTTGGGACCTAAAACCATAAAATAACTTCGAAGAATATAGAGAATCGTTGAGTCACTAGAAGAGGCAAAGACACCAATATGCATCAAGATCAACCTTCTTGAAATTCCTCTTTAAATTCTTTTGGTAGTATCTTCATCTAAGATCCATGTTTCTTCTTAATTTTGACAATGCTTCTTTTATTCTTTAAATTTCTTGACGCCTTCCAATATTTTTTTTTAATTATGATTTTGTAATCTACATATTTCTTCATATTTCTTTTTCAAGTTTGTCCTTGACTCCGTCCTTTTATGATTCCCCCTTGCTAGTATTTACCCATTTCTCTTAATCGTTGAAACTCCTTAGTGAGTGCTTAATTAAGGTTTCATCTCAAAACCTATCAACTTTATTCTTTATCTCCACTTTAGCTTGATTTAATTCATCTTGAATTTTATACATCTCCTTGACATTTGTATATAGTATGTCATGTTTTTTTGTATACCCTTCAAACACTTCCCACATGATGTTTTGTCTAGTATCTATAGTAATGTTAATCCATTGCTTATAAGCTTCATCATGAAAATAAGTCTTCATATTTAAGGAGTAATTCCATATTCCTTTAATAACCTCAACCATTCCATAGAGTTGACTTCATCTTTATCTTCGTCTCCACCGAATTTAGGTATTTCATTTCTTCTTAATTGAAGTCTAACCAAACCTCAACTTACAACCTCAATATATAAACAATAATGATCTCAAATAGTTGTGATCCTTTTTCAAGTATTTTATTCTATGTTTTCTCTTTCCAACTTTAGTATATTAACATTAATGATCTAAGATATTCATGATCCTTTTCAAGTATTTTATTCCATATTTTTCTATTTCCAATGGATTTTGAATCACCTCAATTGAAAATTCCAATAAAAGTATGATTGCCTGAAATTTACATACTTTAAAATCATGTTCTAGAATCTATCCTTCTAGATGGAATTTCTCTTTCTATTTGTCTCTATAATTTTGGTATTTTTGAGTTTTTGAATTTTTTACCTATATTACTATGATATGTATTATCTACAATCCCATAGGTTTGATCAAAATTTGATATGGAAAGTGAAATTTATGATAACTTTCCTATAATGTGATGATTTTTCAATCCTTCCTAAGAGAAAAAATTTGTACAATTTGATACATCTCCAATTTTTTGGAATATGATTATGAAATTTCTTGTTAAGGTACTTCAATATGTCTCTTAATACTTATCAAAATTTCATAGTTTGAAACTTTTCTAAGAGAATGTTACAACAAACCTACTAGCAAGACTTGTTGAAAAGTTGATTTTAAGACTAGGTCAAATAAACCCCTAGCTTCCATAAGCATACCTCCAAATATGTAGAAAACCAAGATCTAAAATTTTGAAAAAAATTACTTATATAAGATTCCTCATTTTCCTCAAAATTTGTTCATCTAAATCTTCCTAGAGAAAATGGTATAGAAAATTTATGAAATGACTCATTTGGAACTAATTTTAGGACCAATCAAAAACCCTAACTTTTTGTAATGTATATATCTCCTCAAGTTTAACAAAAGGATCCGAATTTTTAACCACATGTACCTAGATAACTATCATTATTATATTCATAATATATCCATATTAATTTTCCAAAAGACATTGTTATAATTAAAATTTCAAGATAACCCATTTAATTTATAATTCATAAAACAATCACATACCTCAAATTTAGTGGAGTATATCTCTAAAAGTACAATGAATAAAACTTGAAATTTTGGGCATAGGTACTTCACTATCTCTTCTTAGTCTCTTAATTTTTATTTTTAAGCTTCAATTTAAACAAATTATAGAAAAAATGTCATGATGATTTGTTTGAAGCAACAACCCTAGGACTAATGCTTTGATACCAAACATTATGATCCAAATACATGAAAAATAGAAGTACACACCATGTACACACTAATGTGAATATGAAACATAACCTCAAGATAAATAAGAGGTATAAATTACACAATAACTCCTTAAAGAATAGATAACTCTCCTCCAAATGCACAAAAAATTCATACATCTAAATCACACATTCTTAATAAAAACTATATGATTTTTATATATATCTATTCACACCTTGCACATGTGGCCCTTTTCTTATTATTCCAAAAATATTACATCTATATTTATACATCACATATGAATTTAACCCCATATATTCCCTCGTTGGGATCATATTAAAAACTGTTGAAAATAAATCCATGTCATCTATGAATGAAGTAAAACACACCAAGATACACTAGAATGAATCAACGACCTATGCTAGGCATTCATGGGCATCTAACCTATTGAAATAAATCCATAATTATCCATGTACCTTCACATATATCCACCACCTTCAACGACAAAAACATACTAGGAACCTTTTAGAACAAATCAACCATTTATCAAAGATCCTCCTAATCATCACACTTAATGAAAATAATTCATAACAACCATCCATGTACTAGATCTACCACCTATCGTAGTGGAAGCATGCTCTAATCAAATAGAAACTAGGTTTCAACCCATCAAATCCTTCATAAGTGCATGTTCTCACCTCAAGAACATTTGAGTTTCTACCACTCCAATCAATATCAACAAGGCCAAGTACCACCTAGGTACAATGTAGTTGAAATACAAACCTTGTCTTCATCATAAAAATGATTTAAAAAAAAATCTTCGATACCCCTGTAAATTTATTCATTCTTTGAGTTTAATGCAAAACAAAAAAATTGTCTCATAAGTTGGTTTCTTATATCCAATCCTCACGTAACTGGCCTTAGGGTTAATCTATGATATCAATTTATAAAATAAAAATCAATGGAATATATTTATCATACTTCAACAAAAAATACTTTAGGAATTCCAAGAGAAAATATACCAAACATATGCCAATAAGTTTCATTCATTAAGGCACATTTTTCTAATTATAAACTAGATCTAAAATTCACCTTATTATAATAGAATTTACAACAACAAATTTTCCCTATTATCTTCAAATGTTTGTTAAATCACTAAATGATTTCATCCTTTTGCCTTGTGTAAAATCATCAAGACATATAAGTGTTGGAAATTTACCAAAACATGAAGAAAATGACTAAAATCGAATATTCCATTATACAAGTATTGCATAGAGGAAATTTTCATATTATATAAATAAATGAGTTATGATGCACCTACCACAACATTATCACAAAGCTGGTACAATATTAAAGCTTTCCAAAAACCATAGCTATGGAAAAACAATGAAAACATTGGCCACAACCAAATATGTTCAAAAAGAAAGCATCAACGCTAAAAATTCCTCCTCGATTCAACAATAAGCTTGTATCACACAATCTCTTCTACATTAGCACAATCAATATTCTCAGAAGGGTTTGCATACCTTATTTATGTTGCATCACACAAGTACATGGCAAGACAACTTTATTGCTAGTCTTTATATCTACTCAGATTTTAGCCATTAAATACTAGACCTTCCACTTTTGAGTCATCACAAACACCAACACCTCTACTAACACCAAAAATACAATAAATCCATTATCTTGACATCAAGAATGAGACATAGCTTATTTATTTGATGAATGCAAAGATGTGTGGAGGAATACGACTCCGATTCATCCATGGTCTAAGCGAAATTGTCCTCCTGATCCATCCGGTACCCCAAGCCTCAACAATCTCCTTCAAAGCATACACATGGATGTCATATAAGAGGAATGAACATGTGTGAGGGAAATAAGAAGGGTTTTATAATCCGGGGAGTGCAAGAGGCACCGAGATAAATCACACTCGATCATGTACTAAATGGATATAATATCAATATCTATCTCTCTCTCCTTTAAGGCCTTCCCATGAGGCGTATTTATACCACCCTCAAAACAGCTTGTTTAATTTGGGATACAAATAGCTCACAGCTATGTAGGTAGACTGTTTAACCCGTAAACCCCACCCATAAAATAGGTAACGGATATTTTTTCATATTTCAAATTATATATGCAAAGGTATAATCTGACCCGCATGTGCACATGCTTTTTAGAGGGGCGTAGTCGTGTGCGGAATTCAAAATAATGTTTTTTAAATAAAGGAACAAGTCTCGAAGGGAAAGGGTTGCCCAAGGCCATAACTCGGTAGCATCAAGTATACGAGAGGTGGAAAATGATGCTATAACAAAGAGGGTGCATGGTGCATTGTGGAAGGTTGAAGGGTGGAGCCATACCTTCGAGGTGCGCTCATGCGCTCAAGGATGAAGTGATCGCGAATTCTCCAAGGAGGGCGTATTCCTTCAAAATAAAAGAGTGCACTGAAGTGAGTGAACATTCCTTCGTGTCGAAGGAGTGCGCTAAAGGGGAGGGTGCATTCCTTCGTGTCGAAGAAGTACGCTCATGGGAAGACTAGTTCATTTCTGGAGGGCACAGCTCGGAACATGGAAGGGGTTCGTGCTTTAGGAGTGTGCCCACTCTCAAGGAGGGTGCAAGACGCACTTCGAACAACGAAGGGTATCCTATCAAGGCTTTCGGAGTGCGTGCATGCGCCTTAGCCTCAATGAGCTTGTTTTGCAACCAAAATTTGTTTGGCATGGGTGATAAGGCAAGGTGAACATCATGAGTTTTAGACATAAAACCACAAGTGACACATACCAACTCATCAAGAGAACTTATAAAATATTGATTAACAAAGGGTTATACATCAAAACGCCACTTTGTACATGTTCCCCAAGTATAACTAGAGTGAAGTGTGTGTGATCGCAACCCTAAAGTGTCATTTTACAACACAAAGATGTTGTGACCATGAAATGCAACTAGAGATGTTCTAATCATGAATCAATTTATGTCATACAAAGCAACATGAAACGACATCACTCTAATGATATGACACTTGATATGACAATGAAATAGGTCTCCAAAATTCGGATGTAGTGAAATTCTGAGGGTGTTGGAAGCATCGACGACACAACCTTTGAGCAATATGTTGAAAAAATCCCAACGAAGAGAGTCTAATCCAAGAGCATCCATGCAATTGCAACTACCATACACATTTTCTTACATTTGCTTAATTTTGATTATATTTCTTATGATTTAGAATACAAACAAAAAAATTATAATGAATTGAAATATTTTTGTCCTTAGTGAATATTTGTCAACCAATCGAATATGAGGAATTGTGTTTAGAACTTGAACACTTATGATGTTTGCAAAAAAGGTCCAAAGTGAACTTGAAGTATAAATATGATGTTTGAAAATGAACAAAGGGTTATTGCTCTCCTTTAATTTTTGATCTATTTAATATTTGTAGTGTATATGGTTATGAGTTCTAGACATATATATACGTAAACTTTATGAATGTAATAAGGCACCATAACATTTACTATCGACTAAATAAAAATTGTCAAAAAATATAATTATATGTCTTTGATGGAACTTTTGTGTGAAATAGACTATCTAACTTTGATTTGTGATTCGATATGTTACGTATGGCGAGTTTAAAATTTTTAAGTCCAACCGTAAATGTGTAACGTATTATAAGCTCTTGAATTCATTGTTGGAGCTTCACATTTTTTTCTTTGCAATAATAATAATATTATTATTATTATTATTATTATCCAATTTTAAAGTCATGGTCAAGATATTTGCCAATTTTATCAAGTAAGTCTACAAAGGCATCATACTTACCCCTATGTTAACCTCTTACGAGGAAACACATGCTCTTAACCATTAGGCCCACTCAAGGAAATGTAATCAAAAGATATGTTAGTATTGAAGCTATGTATAATTAAATTCTACTTATTGCGTTTTGTTGTTTTCTTATGTTTTTGAAAAGACATTCAATGCAAAAAAAATGTTGAATAAAATATATAGAGGGACTTAAGAAATAAGTCTGCATTGAAAGATAATGCCAGGAAAAGTAAAAGGAAAAATTATAAACTATACTTCAAGGAAAGGCATTTAATTGAAAGCAAAGTTAGAGCTCATATCTTCTCGTCCTCCAATGAGAATCGTAGCAAGAAGAAAAAAAAAATTGTTGGTTGGATCTTTTTTTGGGAAGCAGGAGAGAGCCCCCGATTGGGGATCGAATGATCGTGTGAGAGGCATCGTCCGTCTTTGGAGATTATTAACTAGAATGATGATCGCTATCTTCGATTATTTGGATGATTTCATCAAAGAAGAAGAAATTTACATGTTTCAAATGCATTAAACAAGCCGAGTTGACCCGTTTGATTTAAGTGGGTTAAGATTAAATATTAAGTCCGGGAAGGCATGGGTTCCATCAAGACCAACTCGAACTGCGTGATGGTTCTCTCGCCGTCATAATATGTTTTAGCTTTCTAGTATAATGTAGGAAATATGGTATCCATATATGGTCTAGTGGTATGATTCTCGCTGGGTGCGAGAGGTCCCGAGTTCGATTCTCGTAATGCCCCCGCTTCGCGTTCATGTCGTTGTTTGACATGTTGATTCCGATTATTTCCCCTTTGTTGTGGCCTGCGTCTCGATTCTAATTATTTCCCCTTGCCGTAGTAGCCCATAGGTGTTTAGAGAGCAAGTCTCGAGTTCAATTTAAAGTCCCGTCCGCGGATTTGATATATAGCATTTTGTACTCAGGAACTTTCATTTAAGCCGCCCGGTTCCGCCTCCTTTATCTCCGATGATTTCCTCTTTGTCATAGCCTATAGGTGTTTGGGGAGTTAAGTGAATATACTTGATCGATTTCTCTAATGCGTATTCCTTCATTTCTTATTTACCTTCGTTGGCGATTATGTTTCTCTTCTTCATACCATGATAGTTTTTCATTGACTTCTCGTATATTATTATCACGTTTTATAACTAACCTAACTAACCAATGTAATGGTGAGCATTCGGAATAACATTTGAGGCGAGACTAGATTGCATTCTCCATTCGTAGGCGGTGGATGTTGAGGAGCCTTTAAACATCCAACTAGGTTTTCAATCCAAATATAATATCCTCTACGATATCCGGGAGAAACAAGTAATCGTTGTCACTCGCTATAATAACACATTGAATTGGGAGGCTTTAATAGGGGTTGTGTGCTTATGTTTTGTTCCACTCACAAAATTTGGGGTAAGGATCACGTGTAAGCTACCGTTTCTATTTCTTAGGAAAATGTCTATAGATCCCCAAGCCCTAAGTGAGAACTAACAAGAGATGAATGCAGAGCAAAGGCAAGAAATATGATGAATTCTATGTGGTATTTACCTCTTCGAGGTTGAGCTTTATTGTTGTTTTAATGAAAGAAGATCTAAAAATGATGTGAATTTTAAGATCATACAAGTTAGACACTAAATCAGTATGAGTTTTAAGGTCACTTACCAAGGTATACATCAAATTGGTATATGAGACAACTAAATTGGTGTATGAGTTTTAAGGTCATTGGCCAAGCGTACACCAAATTGGTGTATGATTTTTAAGGTCACGGCTGCTTAGACACCAAATTGGTGTACGGTGCTCAAGGTCACTACCAAGATAGACACCAAATTGGTATGAGACACCTCGATTAGTGTATGATTTTTAAGGTCACTATGAAGCTAGACACCAAATTGGTGTATGAGTTTTAAGGTCATGATCAAGCTAGGACATCAAATTGGTGTACGAGTTTGAAGGTCATGGCCAAGCTAGACACCAAATTGGTGTATGAGTTTTAAGGTCATCAGAAGCTAGACACCAAATTTAGAAAGGAGGTTTGGTTGTCATGGTCAAGCCGGACATCAAATTGGTGTACGAGTCAGTTAACATACTAAGCTAGACACCAAATTGGTGTATGAGACACTTCCATTGGTATGAGTTTTGAAGGTCACTCATGAAGCTAGACACCAAATTGGTGTATGAGTTTTAAGGTCACTACCAAGCTAGACATCAAATCGGGTGTACGAGCTTGAAGGCCACTTCTGCCAAGCTAGACACCAAATTGGGTGTATGAGACACTTCCATTGGTGTATGAGTTTTAAGGTCATCAGAAGCTAGACACCAAATTGGTGTATGAGTTTTGCTGTCACGGCCAAGCTGGGACATCAAATTGGTGTAATGAGTTTGAAGGTCACTATTGTTTAGATACCAAAATTGGTGTATGAGATACCTCCATTGGTGTATGAGTTTTAAGGTCACTCAGAAGCTGCATAATCAAATTGTGTATGAGTTTTAATGTCGGAGTCAAGCTAGACACCAAATTGGTGTATGAGTTTTAAATTATACAAACTAGACACCAAATTGGTGTATGAGTTTTAAGGTCATCATGAAACTAGACACCAAATTGGTGTATGATAAATTGGTGTATGAGTTTTAAGGTCACTTCGGCCAAGCTAGACACCAAATTGGTGTATGAGCTTTAAGGTCCACCGGAAGCTAGACACCAAATTGGTGTATGATTTTTACTCACACAGCTCAAGCTAGACACCAAATTATGTATGAGACACCTCCTTGCGTCGATTTGACTACTAAGTCTATGAAGACATACATAGAGTACCTTCGGTTTTGAACCCATAACTTTTTAGAAGGAAACACATGCTCTTAACCATCAAAACCCCCTTTGAATCCTATTGATTTTATTTCATTCATTTTTTTACTCTAACATTATACTAATCCAAAATATATGCAAAATTTCCGAATTTGTTTTCCCTTCCCTAATTGATTTCCATCATCGATCGTAATCTTCCATTGTCCTAGTTTGAAATTCATAAAATTTTGTTATAAATTTTTGCATCGTGGAAAGAAATTATCCGCAGCTAGCCCATGGTTCTCTATATAAGAGGTTTACTTGGATTAAGAAAATCCATTTCAACAACCACGTCCATGAATAATCTTTATTACAAAGATTGATCGATGTATTGTCTACAACTAGAACATAGACGTAGTACCCTTTGATGAAAAAAAGAGGGGGACGTTTATGGAATCATATTCCATATATGGAGATGCACAAAATTTAGAGAGATTGGTGATGAGACATTTTGATCTAGTAGGTTTTCCATGCGTGTAATGGCCGCTCAGGGCTCACTCCGTTGATTCTATAATTTTTTTAGCAATTTGACTCTACTTTTGATCGTAAAATTGTGTCATGAAAATGACTAGTTAGATCATACATTTGAAGTGACAAGATCCCTTCCGCTCGGTTGATCAATTATTTTGGTCAATTAAATATTGACGAAGAGTTTTTCACATTATAGTAAATTAGATGCAGGAGCATCCACGTAAAGTTCAATGGCACAAAGCATGTGTCTAAAGGAGATGAATCAATGTCATAAACTTTGAAGAATCACAAATTAAGCCGAGAAGGTTTTTCTAAGGAAGCCACAATTTTACTCATCAAAATAGGTTTTAATTTTATGTTTTTAATGGCCAAAATGAATTCAAGACCATGAAGATAATTGTAACTGTGACTTTACAAAATTCCGCTTATTTTTTTTTTTTTAATCGTGACTCCGTCAAAACTACGCACAATAGAAATAAGCAACGTCACTCGGTTTTAGCAGAAAACACATGAGCAATGTACAATTTGAGGAGACTTGGACTTGCAAGAGGCTTTGATAAAGAGCAGACAAATCATACAAAATATCTATACAAGGAGGAAGAGGAGGAAGTATGTGGAAAAAAGCATTTTGAAATAAACTCGTGAATAATCCCAAAGGTAATCCAAGTAAGGTACAACAGTATGGATTAGAGTTGGAGTTCAACTAAACCATTGTAAAATTATAAATATTTAGAGTTGGAGTTCAACTTAGCCATTGTAAAATTATAAAGATTTGAATCATAATAGTGTATTTGTCGAAATGTTAATTTCTAACCGTTAGCAGTACCTGTGTGGCCGCTTGTTATCTTTGTTTGAAGGGTTCGGCACGTAGCCGCTTTCCAAATTTGTCGAATGCTCGCGTTGCCTATACAATTTGAAAACAGTCTTAAAACCAAAAATAGAGCACTTTGACACACAGACAGTACGTTTTAAGTTTGTTTAAAGCCTTGAATAGTCAATTTTCTTTAAAGCCCTTGAGCAAATTCCTCTCTATATCCTAATAGAGTTCACATCAAATGTGGCATAGTATTTGTTTGTTTGTATACGCGGGAATTTGATTTAAACGCTTGAAGAAGGTGGTCCCCTCGCAAATCACTACGTTAGGCCAAATCAGCAAGGATACGGAAGCATGCGATTGATCGCATTTTTTCTTTGGGTCTGTCATAATGCCAAGAACCTGGGACCCGATTATGAGGTGGATTGAATGTGTTTTCGGTTACACTTTGGGCCCGCACTAAACCATTTATTTAATCTAATATCGCTTTATGAATGCCATTTAATAAACCATAGCACGTCCAAAAGGCCTCGTGACGTCATTCCATTTGTAACGCAAATTTGTTTATCGGGTGATTATTTTTATAATTTTGAGGTCCTAAGGGTCTGACATGTGGAAGGTTTGCGGAAGGTTGTTGTATTATGTTCATTTATGTTTTGTTTTAATGCTTTTGTTATCGCACAATGTAAAGGTTTTTAAACCTTTGGAATGTTATGTTTTAACATAAACATATGCTTTTGTTTTTCGTGGGCCCCGGAGGCTTGGCATGATAGACTTGTAATTTAGTTTTCATATATATGTTTTATTTTGTTATGTTAATTAATATATATGCTGTACCATATATGAGCTCAAAGACTTATTTGAAATGTAATGAAGAGTATTTGTAATACACAGCAACAGCAGTAATGAAAAGTTTTTTAATATACATGAGTGTAAAAAGATGGTAGTATATCGTATTGTAAAAAGACAGACAAGTCTTTAAAACAAAGTGTGCATTTTCTCGTGTGAGACCGAGTGCAATATTTGTACGTAGAGACAGAGGTTTTGTGTTGACCGCGTTTGCAGTGCGCTAATTTCCTTTTGTAATCCCTCGCAGAAAGGAAGTTTTTTTGTAATAGTTTTACGTTGAATGAAATAGAATCACAGCTTTGTGAAACTTCCGTCCTTAAAGAAATTATTTTTTTTATATTTTCTCGTGTTAAAGGAGAGTATCATTCTCTTTAGTTTGTCTGTGAATTTTAAAATTCCAACATGGTATCTGAGTTAGTCCAGGCTCTTTGAAGGTGTCAAAGAAGCTGAAGGAAGTTGATTTTTTATTTGTGCAGGCCTTTCTCTAGCAGAGGCAGAAGGCTCGTTGAAAATAATCCAAGGTATTTCTCAAGACAAATTTTTTGTGTTACTATTTTGAAATATTTACGCTTATTTTTAAAAACACAAGCCAAGTGTTTGAAGCATAGTTAGAGTGCAAGGGATGAGCTGAACCGCACTAGCATGAGTATCGTAATGCTCATCTCACAATTTAATGGGAAAACTATGATTATTGGGAAATAACCAGTGGTATTTTGTTTGTCTCTCAAGACCTATGGGAACTTGTTGAGGATGGTTTTGAAGAGCTCGTAGATGAAAATGAGTTTACTACCTTAACTCAGCAGAGAAGGAATTTTTGAAGAGCAATAAGAAGAAGGACTCCAAAGCCCTCTTCTATTTGTATCAAGCAAGACATGAGAGTGTGTTTCCAAGGATATAAAGAACTAGGAGATCCAAAGAAGCATGGGAAACTCTCAAGATAGCCTATCAAGGCATGGAGAAAGTGAAGACAACAAAACTACACC
Source organism: Pinus albicaulis (assembly GCA_034641835.2). NCBI lineage: Eukaryota > Viridiplantae > Streptophyta > Pinopsida > Pinales > Pinaceae > Pinus > Pinus albicaulis. The sequence continues at coordinate 757,400,344 of CM076569.1, read as the reverse complement.
GTCGAGGAGAGATTTTGAGACTCTCTCGCATGAAGGAGTCTCTGATAACATACCATTCTTCACACATGTGATTGGAATACCGCACAGATAAGGTCTCATGGAGAGACACTTCAAGAAAGGAGGATTGTGAGAAAATTTTAAGGAGCTTACCCTCAAGGTTTGATGAATAATCACCACCATAGAAGAGACAAGGATCTCTCAAACTTTTCGCTGATGAGCTTCATGCATCACCGATATATGAACAGAGATTGGGTAGAAAATGAAAATCATTTTTGGAGTGCTGCCTTCAAGACCTGTATGTCTTTGGAAGAGGAAGAGGTCAAGGTAGGCGAAACAAGAGAGGAAGAGTGCGTGTCAAAACAAAGAGGTGGAAGAAATAGTCCAAGAAATGCTCAAGGAAGGGGCAGCAATCAAAATCGTAACCAAGGCCAAAGCAACAACTAAAAAAGTGGACAACAACATGATCATGGACAAAGGGGACAATAAATCCAATGTCCAACGTCATTATTGTAAAAAATATGGGAATTATGCAAATGAATGTAGGAAGAAGCAAAATGATATGGGTAATAGACCAGGGCAAATTTCACTAGAGAAAATATCAAACAAGATAAATTGTTTTTAGCATGTAATATGGTCGAGAAAGAGTGAAGATTTATGGTTTCTAGACTCATGTTTTAGTAACCATATGACAGGAAACATAGCCATGTTTTCTATGTTAGATGAGAATGCAGAAGTCACAAGTCACATTGGGAAATTCAGAGCAAGATGATTTTCTGGACAGAAAAGGCATAGTAAATGTCTTGAAAAAAAGGAGAAAAGAAGAGCATACCCGATGTATATTATGTGCCGTATGAAATGTAACCTCTTAAGTATTGGACAACTTGTTCAAAAGGGGTACAATGTTGTTTTTGAATATGATGTATGCACCATCATGGATAAACCACCAAGCAAACAATGTATTTATGAGGATGACAAGGAACATAATGTTCTTCTCAGATGAGAGCGTATTTGAAAATGGAGAAGAAATATCACAGTAACACAAGAGGCTTTCCAAAGAGAAACAAAGATGAGAATTGGTTAGTGGCACTTGAGATTTGGACATCTCAACTTTGGAGGTCTTAACTTGTTGCACAAAATTAATGGTAAAGAGATTACCATTACCTATAGAAACCGTATTGTACCTTTGTGAAGGTTGTATCTTGGGTAAACAACACAGTAGAAAGCTTTCCATCCGGGAAAAGCATATGGTGTGCTAATTCTTAGAAATTGTCCACTCGATTTATGTGGACCAATGCAAACACTCATCACTTGCAAGTAGCCACTATATGTTAACTTTATCGATGATTTTACAAGGAAAACTTGAGTTTATTTTTGAAAAACAAAAGTGAAGTGTTTGAAAGATTCTCAAGAATTTCAAAGCACTTGTGGAGAACCAAAGGCTACATATCAAATTCCTAAGAACCGATAGAGGAGTGTGAGTACATCTCTAAAGAATTTCGCGTTTTTGGCAGAAAATGGCATACAAGAAGCATAAAGCATAGTATACCCGCGTTGTAAAATGGAGTTGTCGAAAGGAAAGAATAGGACAATCATGGATATGGTAAGGAGTATGCTAAAGGAAAAACATTTGCCGAATGATTATTGGGTCGAAGTCAGACATTGTGCGCATATATCTTGAATAGATGCCCAACAAAGTAGTTATGAACAGAGTTCCGAAGAGGCATATGGTGGCACAAAGCAAGGAGTCACCCACATGAAAGCTTTTTGCTGTGTGGCTTATGCACACATTCCAAACATCAACTAAGGAAGAATTAATAGCAAGGTGAGAAATGTATTTTTATTGGATACAAGTGAGGAATCCAAAGCTTACAAGTTGTATAACCCATCCACCAAGAAGTTTATTGTGAGCAGAGATGTTTAGTTTATTTGAAGAGGAAGCTAGATGGAAGCATTGAGAAAAACAATAATGTTAAAAATTGTTTGTCTCATGATGAAAGTGATGAAGAGATGGCTGAAATAATATCCTCAATAGCAACACCAACACAAGGACAAAGAAAGGACACCCTCGAGGAGAAATGAGAGTGCTTCTCCAAGCACACCACAAGGAGGACATTCGAGTGCTACTTCAAGCACTTGTACACTCAAATTTGAAGAGGAACAAAGTTCAAAAATTCCAACAAGATTTATGCTTTATTACAATCTCAGATCGTGTACCAAATTAATTACTACAAGTCTTTGTAAAGACCTAAATCATAATAAAAAAATTTATACTTTATTACTAGTTTAGATTTTACCTTAATTTTAGATTTGATTTATTGTTTATTGAAATTTATTTCAATATTTGATTTATCGTATCAAGATTCATTTTAACTTAGGATTAGTTATATATCAAGAGGAATTAAATGGGAGTTATGTTGGTTTTGTCTCTATATAGAGATAACATAGCTATATTGTAAAGCTCAAAAAATTTTTAAAAATAAAATAATTTCATATAAAAATCAAAATATCTATGCATCCTTCTTGTCTTTTAGTGCTATTAAGAATTAATGTCTCTCTCTCTATATATATATATATAGTCAATCAAAGAAAAATCAAAATATACCTATAGATAGTCTAATTCACAAAGAGACATTGTCTCAAAGAGACCTCTGTCTTTACGGAAAAAATTGCTAAAACAATTTTTCAATAGATATTAATACTTTCTACCAAGAGCATATATCAATATGTTCAAAAATGCACCCAAAGACCTCATTGTGTCCTTCTGTGAGGCAAGTACAAGAGACCATTGTCATTGCTTGAAAACTTGATACTAGTATTCATCCTTCAAAACATATGACTTTGGATCTTTGGAAGAGCCTCCTCACCAAGAAATATGTTATGTACCAAAAGGCCTTTGCTAAGAGCAATCGCTTCCCTTAGAAAGGGCATCACCCTATCAATAAAGTTTCGGTAAAATGTATTCTATAGTTACATAGTCACAAAACTCCTAAAGCTCCTTGATTTGATGTTCCCACAGAAGTTAGATGTATGCCATCCAAATGAGCTTTTACTTTGAACTAATCAACACTTTCACCTTGGAATCACCAATCACCCACAATTGTCGATTCCTTTTATCTTAGAAAAGATAAAAGAACCCACATATCTAACAATTATGCCCAAGTATACTAGTGCCAACACCCAATCTTAAATGAACATAATGAACAAGAGGAAAGAAAGACAAAACTATACAACCTTTCGTACAGCCACAGAGACTCCGATAGGCTCCATAAAAACAATTCAAGCAATATAACGTTTAAAAATAGGTGTCATTGCCACTTAACAAGTTTACATGTGGTGGTTCCTTCTTCATTTCTTTAAAATCAACTCAAAATTTATGAGCAAACCAATGAGAATTCTAGTTTCAGCTTACAAAAACAGATCAATTCCTATGAAGCCAAATTTGCTTGACTCTTGATCAATCCCCTTAATTAACTCTACCCAAGGCACATATTTTCATACTCGTCAACCTCAATTTTGTTTGTTGTCTTATATAAGAATATCATTTGCTAGCACTAGCCATGTAAATGTTCAATTCTTTAAAGAACTCTTTCTATTTTTAAATATGCACATATTCAATTCTTTTAAGGACTCTTCTATTTCTAAATTAATGGGCATCACTATTTTCTATCACGATCCATGACTATATTATATTCTCTAAATTTACAGAAAATATAGTTAGAGAATATAGTTAGGAATATCTTTGTAACACCCAACCATCAAGTTCTTTGCCCACTACTCATAAAACATTCCTCAAGATACAAATTCCTAACAACTGCATAATCTTAATGTCTTAAGAACATCTTGCCATACCCACACAATGAAAGGATGACTCTTCTATTTATAAAATTAACTAGCACCGCCATTTTTCTATCACCATCCACTATATTATAAGAAAAGGATTTGTCTTTTTGGATTAAGTCCGTCATGGTTATGGTTTGGAATGTGGACCAATTCAATGGTGAAAATAATTTATTTATATGTATATCATGTTTAATGATTTGCAATTCATGTCTATTATTTTACTTTGATATGGACATTCCAACCGTGGTATCGTAGCTAAGTGCTCCATACGAGAGAAGGGAAAATTCCAACACAGCTCCAAAGGAAGGACCTCAATGACCGTTTTCTATTGTGGCAAAAGGTTTCAGGAGTTCCCCTGATTGTGCTCAAAACTACTTGATTGAAGCATATGATTGTGTCTCGGGTTTTGTTGGTGCAAGCGTGAATTACTTTTCCCCGTGGTATGCATGCCTTCTTCGTTGTAAGCCTACAAGAGATTATCTCAGGCACATGTAGTTTTTTCTAGTTGTGAGCTTGCACAGCGGAGTAAATCATAAAGAGAAAATTCACATACTATCACATTGAGCAACTCGATTATCCCTGCATATGTAAGCGATTATATGTATTAAGATTACCCGTAGTGACTTATATGAATCATTGTACATCGTGTTACATTGGAATATCGTGTGATCTAGAAACACTATGAATTAAGGGCGTACTACGTATTAGCACCATATGTCTATAGGAGAACGAGTTAAAGCTAGTGAGTAGTTATTTTTTGTGTAAGTAGACCTAACTTGCGTGAAGCTCTCCGGTAAGGTCAACCAAGTATGATGAATTTCCCTTTGACTTCCAATAGGAATTTTTTTTGTTGTAGTTACAAACTCGATTGATTATTTTTATCTAATTCAATGCATAGAAGTCAACTACTATGGAGATTTTGATATGTTAGCTGAATGGAGCACCAATATTCTACATACTAACATACAACAAACCCATGCAATAATCTAATTTAAATTTGGCCCCTCGCGCTTTGGCTCTCTAGAATTGTCTGTTTGATGATGTCGCCACCGGAGAAAACAAAACCAGACAACAAAATAGAATGGCACCGAAGAAATTGTGGAGGAAAATAATACAAGCATGTTTACTGTGGAATGGTTGATCCATCCTATGGGCTCTGCAATGTTGATGCAAGACATTGGATTCTATGAGGCACTATCATAAATGCCCTCTTTTCCTCCTATTTTCTTTTAATTCAATTGAAATCGTAAGATGTTGTGGATTCATAGGTAGGGTCGACACAAAGAATTTATGCATTCTTTAAATCGTATCATATTTACAAAAATTCTAACTTTCCAAATTCTAACTTTCCTTCTCAAATAAATGCAAGCCGCATAAAAAATGCAACAATGTACCGTGTGAATTATTAATTGGAATCCCACCGTCTATGCTTCCTAGTTTGGAACACGTTGGAATTTTCTATAATCTTTGTATCAAAGTCACATGATCTATGCCACCACGACAATCAATTTTTTATTATTATATATATAATGGTCAACATACATAATGTACAAGTGTGACATACACAATGTATATGCTCTATGCATGAATAGTTGGAGCCATGATTTTTCAAAGTTCAAATGTCACCGACAACTATCCATATTTTACTCATTAAAGTGCATTGTAAATGGGTGCAACTTTGGTCGTAGCCAACACCATTTCAAAGTTGATTGCAAGTTTTTTTTTTGTGTTTTGGAAGTTATAAGTTCGTAGGCTAATCATTGTTGCACTTCAACATTGAGATTATGAATATTTGTTTGGTGAATGTTAGACATTTGGTTCTCTTTTTTTCAAAGAATACATTGGGCATCAATGATTAAGCTAAAGTAGAGCTGCGTTTATTTTAACTTATAGTAGTCGGGAAAGTCTAATTACATTGTTGGTACATATCTCTTGCCTTGTCAAATTACTCTAAGAATCACATATCTATTATTTTCTTTCTTAGACACATGTATCATAGATTTGCATGCTTTTGCCGATATTAAGTTTGTTGTGGGAATATTTTGCTCAAGGAGAGGCCTCGTAGTTTTGAATTCAGCTTGGTTAGGCCACCCTTCATTGATGTGAGTTGAAAAAAGTGACCAAACTTGATGATTTGTTAGAGCTATTAAAAAGCATTACCTCTAATGTTCATAACACAATCAAAATCAAGAAGGGGACACTCTCTTCTCGACATTTGAATCTATTTGCAAAATTCACAAGACAAGATCAAGTCTTTGCAACTCGAATCTTAACCACAGCAAGATGAGCTACAACAAAAGAGTCATCATTCGAATCTTGCCTATATAAAACAATAACTCCTTTTTTATTCTAAATCTTACTCCCATCAACAATTATAAATTTATTAGAATAATGAGGTCATTTCAGGAGTAGATTTGCATGAAGATGCAGAGGTTCAACCCGCACTTCCCAACCTCTTCATCATACCTCGAGAAGAATTTTTTAACAAATGTGAACATAACTGTATTTCGATATGAAAAGGATTTTCCTTAATATTCGGGACTATTCCAAGTACATCCGATTCCATAGTTTTGGGTTTCTTCAACATGATTCATCTTCACTTGCTCGTTCCATAGCCTTAATAGATTTGCAAATGCCAACATTGTAATCGAGTTGGCCATGTGGTACATCAATGTTTTTGTCTTCACCCTTGTGAGTATTTTTGCAAGCATGTCATTATCTGTGCGTATGTTCTAGAAATAATAATCCTAAAAGAATGAAGATTCAATTTTGATGGATCACTTTTGAAAAGGTTTTCAAACGACTAAGAAGATATACTAGTCATACCACATAATTATTTCTTGACTTTTGACATGCCTTGCAATGGAGATATCTTTATCTTGTTACATTTTATCTATTAGGATGGAATTGATGGTCAAATACTTTCTTCGAATATTTATCAAGCAAGGCCGAGCCACTATCAACCAGTCGTCACTGCCAAAGCCAAGAGCTAGAGTCCGCCATAGCCATATTTAGAATTGTATCCAGAGATAGATTTGTGCTCCATGAGCATGTTCTTGGTTTGTGGTCTTATTTAAACCACCATTGGAATAAGACTTCATTTTTCTACATCATTTTATGGTTAACTTCGAACCATTATCGTAGGAGCACTTCCACTAGCAAGGCTTAAACTTCTATCCAGACTTGGAATTGTTCTAGGAATTGATTTGAGCTTTAGTTCCGGTGAGTTATGGTTATCCTTAAAATACCATCAATATAGACCTCTATACATTCTACTTCATTTGATTTGTGGTCTTTCTTAAACCACCATTTCAAAGAACACATCTAACCATTGGTTGTCATGCATTTTTTCACTTTAGATCTCTTCTTGGACTCATACACAACCCTTCTCGATTAAGGAGGGAATGTTGGAAACCTAATCCATCAGTTATGGTGTGAAATGTGGACTATTAATAAAATTTCAAGATACCTTGAAGTTAAATCCAATGGGTAAATTATTATATTTATATGTGTATCACATTTAATGAAATTGCAATTATGCCTATTGTTCTATTAATGTCCGCACATTCCAATAGTCTCCCCGCCTTGCGTCGAGTATACGTGAAGTCTTATTTCCCTCATGTCCAAACCAAATTTCTCCTTTTCATGAAGAACTATTGCACAGAGAGGGGAGTCTAATATAGGTCATCTAATTCAGTAACCATATCTCTCCATGAAGGCCCAAATCCTCCACTAATAGCCATATTTGCAACCAACTTTGTATTCAATTCCCATGCTCCATATTCAAAGAATTATGAAATCAAAATATGATAAATGAGACCTAAAATCCTAAGAAATCAAAAATTTACCAAGCACTTTGATCCATGGGTCTAACCTAACCTAATTCGATCCTCCCAACTCTTCATGCCACCTAGAAACCAAGTATTAGAAACACTCTAACCAATCCCTTCCAACCGTTGGTTCCCCCTTCCACACTAAAACTTGGGATTGAATTCACTGCATTTCTCCATAGTTTTTGAATTGAAATACTTACACTTCATAATTTTGCCCACAGACATTCATTAAACAACATTAGCCAAATATTTTTAGATGCTAATTTCGACCAAATAAGTAAATGTTCTTCAAACCTCGTCCTCCATTCCTTTTTTGTTTAGCTAGGGTATTCCATTTAAATGGTATAGTCTCCTCATGATTTGTTCCAAACTATTAAAAAACTGTTACCTCCCTCTTAGTTTACTCTAATATACTCTTTGATGCATGCCAGAGAGACCCAATAAAAAATAATGCTCTCAAGAACTAATTTAAGTAAAATGTATCTTCCTCTAATAGACAACCATATTTTATTAATCGACAATTAATCATGACTTATTGTTTTTGCACAACCACAACCAATCAACAATTCTATAATCATTTGGTTTTAGGAAAGTAACCTAAATATTTTATTCAATTATATGCATATTCGACCTTGAAGAAGAATAAAAAAACAGATCTATGTTTCCACTTCATTTGATCATTTATCGTATGAATGTGATATTTATTAATGCTAATCTCCATCTCGTTGGCTACACAAAAAAGCTCTAAAATACGATCAAAAGTACTCCACACACTTATTATATCTTCCCAAATAGGAGAGCATCATATATGAATGAGATATGTGGCTACCATAATACCCTTGATAGAACCTCGTTAGGGTCCTATATTTTATAGGATCTCAAGGTGATTGAGTATTTTCATATTTGTATTTCTACACCGTAAATAATTTTCAAAATGCAAATGATTTCCCAAAAAAGTATATATTAAAGAAAATAAAAAGAGGGTATGTCAAAAAGAAAATGAATATGAAGAAAAAGACAAAAAGAAAGAAAGTCGAAAAAGAGTAAAAAAGAGAACAAAACCCCACAAAAAGAAAAATAGAAATAATACTCGAAAGTGCTACAAATTTAAAATGCCACTACCGTTAAATGGCTTTCCTTTATGTCAAAATCCAATAAGATTGTGTGCAACTTGTCTTAAAATGCCATAATGACTAGATTTGTGTTCTAATCATACTACTTAATCATGATGGAAAATTTCTAAATTTCATGTTAAATTAGGTTAGGTGAATAAAGATTTGCCAAATAGTTTAATCTTGGAAAATCAAAATAGTTAGGTAGAAAATGAGATTGATTCAACAATCTAATCTAAATCAATAGGAGAAATAAGTGATAAAATAGGTTAGATTTTTATAAAAAGGATACGTGGGTCTCATGAAGGCTAAATGCACCCTAAGGAAAGAAGATGAAAAAAATGTTACTTTTTAGAAAAAGAAATGAAAATGAAAGGGTAGGTAGAAGTTGTATTATAGCTTGGAAAATAATTAAATTTTTATCCTAAATTTGAAATTTTCAAAGTTATTTCATGCACATGAAAAGGAAAAGGGGTAAATATTTTATCCTAAGTTGAAAGTGGCTCAGTGCATGAAAACGAAAGGTTGACATCTCATCCCATATCCAAAGTTTTTACCTTTATTAAACCCCTCGCTACCCGACAAAACATCTCATCGCTTCACATTAACGTACCACCATCCGTACATTCATCCGATCCTCCGACCACGATCCGACGACTCCCACCTATCAACCCCCCTCTCCATCTCATTTACCGTCGCGGGTGGTTCGAAAAAGTTGTTTTGCTTTCCGGCCCACGCTAACATGGTGCATTCCCGTCATTTCGTACCCCCCCCCCCCCCCCCACTCAAGCAACTTACCACTTTTCGCACTCTCCGAAATTTTTTTCTTTTGCCATACCAAAAACAACCAACTCGCCCGTTGAGTGCTTGTCATATCACACTACCTCAACCATTACCATTTCCAATTAAATGCCTTCCCGTTAAAAAAGCACCCATTGTACATTTAATTCATGACTAACCATTAATCCAACATATTCCGCGCCACAATCAACGGAAATTGATCAATTCATGTATAAACTCATGCTTAATAAGCTTCTAAACCTTTACCGTGTCTTTCTTTTCTACTATATGCATGTTTTTTTCTGTGTTTACAAAACACCAAAACATCTTATCCAATCATTATAGAATATTTCTCCCCGCAACTACCGCATTTTCTTCCCAATCAAAGTTTTACACAAACTTCAGCCGACTATTTTTCTCTCGAAACCCTCATTTACCATCAAACCAGATCCAACCATGCCTCCTAAGCAGAAGTGACTCGGAGGAGCGCAAATCCATTGCCCCATCTCCTCAAGGACCCGATCACATACCTTTGGCAAACATAGATTATAAAATCCATGAAACCCTATGTGAATTCGAGTTATTTGAAATGTATTGTTGGCTAGAAGACAAGTACATTGAAAAAAATTCTAATGATATTGACTCGTGGAGTCTAATTTACCCCATTTATTTTTCCCCATACCACAATGCCCCCGAATTCACGAAGTGTCAAGCTTGTTACAAATTCAAAATTTGTGAGAGCTATAATTGCTCCTACAAGAGAGATTTTATTTACCATAATTTCCCAATCCATGCACCAAATGATGCAATCCCCTATCTCACAGGAAGCACTCAAGGAATCGTATCGGTTAGATTTTTCAAAAGGATAAAACCCTTGATATTTTTCTGCTATTGAATATACCCAATTACCCAAGAAAATCCTTCCTACCCATCCTCCATTTTCACCGATAGAACCAAGAAAATTATCACAATTATCTCCCACCTCCTCGAATATATTACTCGCATTAGTGGGTAGATGAGGCAATTATAGGATTCCTTCTCCATAGATTCTAAGCCTTCCATCCTATTCAATTTTATCCAATTCCTAACATATGCCATCCATGACCAATTTGTTAGATTCCAAATAGAAGAGGTGTTTAAATATGCCTTTGTATTAGTATATATGTTTTTGTATTTCTCAGAGACAACATTCAAGTTTGCAATGCAAAAAGTTGGATGATGATGGAAATTAGTAGTTCATCATCTTCTCGGACTACAATGGTGATGAAGGAACAAAAGAATATTCATACAAATGCTTCATTGAACTCGTTTGTACATCCAAAACGCTCTTCTAAGAAGCACCTTTGAGCCAAGAATCGTTGAATACATCGTAAAGATTTTGCAACTCTCGTACCAATTAAAACAAGAGTGGCATTCACACCTCTTAATTGCCACTGCACTGAGGATCTATGGATGTGAGCTTTCCATATAAGCTCCCAAAATTCCTCCCAATGAGGATTTTTTCTCTATAATACATCGTGAAAAATTCTCAATAAAATGGCGTTGCATGTCCATTTGTGTCCGTGCAGAGAAGAAATCTCAATTCGGTAATTAACACACAAATAGGACCTTTCATTTGTAACAAATGGGATGTATGTAGCTAGCGTACAAATTGTTAAAGGGGAAATGCAATTCACCTTTAGTTTTACATGGTCATATAATCCATTAGGTAATTATCTCCAAGCTAAGGGTAGAAAACAAATCTACACCTTACATCCATACACACAGCGTAAATTGAGACTCTATATGAACCAATTAGAGTGGATCGAAAACACTTTGCAAGAGGTCGAGGAACAATTGGTTTCCACTTCAACATCACGTACTCCCCGTCCCACATGAGAAAGTAGGAGAAAGGATGAAGGAAGAAGAGTCACCTTCGTTGACCGAAACTTCCAAAGAAATAATTCAAAATCATGTATAGGAAGAGTGACCAAGTTCAATCCAAAAGTAAACCCAAGAAAATATTCAGAGTAGGAAATCATAATAATCACTAAAGAGACACCTACTTCCTCACAAGTTGATGGTCAAACTACACTCTCTCCTACCACTTCGACAACTTCACGGATCAACAAGTGCCATTCCGTACAAGTACAACTGTCAAAGGGAGAAAGAGAAGACCACATTTTATACATTTAGAGAAATTAAATCTAAGAATGAAGTTTTGAAAACCAAAATAATTATAATCACCCTTGAAGCAAACTTCCAGCTCTAAGAGTAGACCGGACATCATCCTTTGACTCTAAGAAAGGCAAAATGCATGGCTCTTCTCTCCAAGCACATATCTCCACAGCCCAAGATCGCATTTGAATTCTACATCAAAGGCATACATCCCATTGATCAAATGGATATGCATAAGAAAACAGGTGAGATGGTTTCATCTACACCGACTAATATTGTTATGATTTTGTCCAAATTGTGTGCTCTCCTTAACCGACATCCAATCACAACAAACCGAGAAAATCTCTTCTATGGCCAAGGATTCATGAATTAAGTCTGGAAGACTTAGTGGTCGCAGTTGGATATGATCCTTCCAACATCAAAGTTGCAGAAGAGGTAATAAAGAAGAAAAATTTTGACATGGCGCATTAAGAAAGTAGTTGAACTGCCACCCACATAATACCCTTTGACTAAGGAAATTGAAGAAACAAAGTCTCGAAGTCGACATGATGAAGCTCATCATGGAGCGTAATGCCCAGCTGAGATAGATGGAATAAAAATGGAGAAGATGATAAAAGAAAAAGAGCAAGTTTCGAGCTTTCATTAGTCTCTTTCGAGGTTGTTCCTCTTACGCCCATTCCCATGGCCACACCTACAAAGCAGCGGGCCACAATGCATGGATCGTAACAACTAACAAAGGTAGTGCAACTGGCCAATTGAGATAGAAGAAATAAAGAAGCTTCTTTGATCAAGCAATTGTTGCAAAGATCGTAAAGTCCTATGATAGCTCACATGCTGTACTAGCCACGCAGAGGGCGAAGCTAATAAAAAGGTTGCGTAAGTCCTGAAAGAATCATCCATTGGAAATACTTTCGTTGGCCAAGTCAAAGAGATAATTTGGATGTATATCATTGAGTCCATTAATGAAATATGGCCTCAGACGATTATTTTTAATAGTAAAGATTTGATAGAGAAATCCAATGATGCCATTAAAACCATCAAGGAGGAGCTTGGAGGCATGCCAACAACATCATCAAGTTCTTAACCCAAGAACATATGAACCTGATGACTTGGGAGTTGATGACAGATGTAGACAATTTTATAGGTAAAGAAGGTTCTTACTAAGAAGAACTTGATTCGTTGTACCGGAAGAGAAATGCCACAAATAGAGATAGTTTTAAATATAATTTTCAGCAGGATTGAACCCTTAACCATAAAGGTCTTCCTTCTCTATTTGTAATAAATGACAAATTGATGAACAAACAAGGATTATGTAAAGAATTTTAATGATATTGCTAGATACACCACGAAATTTTCAAATATCAAAGGCATTATGATAGGGGAAGCATTATTGATAGGCATTAAGTCATGAACTTTTCTATTCAAGAAGAGGTAAACCACATCTTTGTGGTAAAACCTACTTTTTCTAAGTATAATCAAGTGGATGAAATCTTATTTAAAAGTTTATTAAGTTAACTATCCTAGATGAAGATTGGCTGGATAAGCTAAGTGAGCTTCAGTAAGAAAGAGTAAAAAGAACAATCAATTAAAAACAAGACATAGATGCTCGCATCAGCCAACACTACATCCAGGCCGCAACCTACAAATAGGCCTACTCGCAATTGATTCCTTAAAAATGCTAAGCCAAGACAAGCAGATCACCCACATCAAGCCTCGTATTTTGTCACAATTAGACTTTATTGTTCGATTTAGGCTAATATCACATTGTATGTTGAGACAACATTGATTGTAATTAGTTTTGTAATATTTAGCATAAATATCATTGTTTGAAGTATTCTAGGTTGATTTCTCGAACATATTTTTCCTATTGTGCAATTGTAAATTCCAAGTTTTCATGGAGCATCAATAATACAAATACTTCTTTCAGATTCATGTGATGTAATTACCGGTGAATTGTTTCTAATATTTATGTGTTTTCCATTGTTTTTCATTTTCTTTGTTTATCGAATTCTTAAATGTAAAATGTAAAGTATGATGAATAAGACATGTTATTTACAACACATTATTCCGGTTTTTTTTACAATTTAAAATGTTTTCCACCGAAGTCGATTGAAAAATACTTAATCGCTTTTAAGTCTCAACTGAAATTCACTTTTCTACCATATCTATTATTTATTGAAAAATCTAAATAATCAAAGAACGCAACCAAGCTTGCCCTATTATAACTCTTTTTGAAAATTGGATGCAATATCTAGTTTTATGTTTTGACTCCATTGCCCAATCCGAATATAAAGATTTAATCAACCAAATCAAACAAACAACCAAGTACAACATAGCTAGCCTAATACCTATTTAAAACAAAGTTAAATCATAAAGAGAGATCCCTCTTTGAAGTCGGGTGTATTGTGATCCCATCTCCCAAAGTGGTTTTGATGTTGTCTTATGTGTTTATTCTACCAATATTTTAAATTACATAATGATAACAAAACCTTCAATTCTAGTAGAATGAATAGAGTCTACTCAAAACTTCTTGCAACCAACAAAGAAAATGGAGATAGCATTCACCTCGTTCCCGTACTTCGACAGCTTTGAAACTCCTCAAGGGAGAACCACCGGGAGCACAACTACAAAATTTGCTAATGAAATCCATCCCATTATCTAATTAACAACCTCCAAAATCATGCCAACCTATAAGAGAAACAAATTAAAGAAAATGTATAATTAACTCTCCTATCGAGTCAAACATCCTCTCGCTTATTTGACCCTTCCTCTGCAACGGTTTTGAACCACTCATATCATCTTGAGAAATCCTTTCGTTTTGTGTCGATGATGTGGAAATCATTATGGCCCTCCTTCAATGTATCACTTCATGTCGACTTTGGCTCATTATCGAGGAAGATGGTTTGGAAACTCCCTTTTCGCATTCTGGAGCTCGTATGCCTCAATGGCAATTTCTTCGCATTCGCCATACCCTCACATCATTGGCCTTCGATCAAATGATTCTAAAAGTGTTCAACTTCATCTCATTGATTCACACTTATAGATTTCGTTGTTGTACCTTGAGGGCCATCGTCTTTATTGGTGGTTTCTCTCGCGCCTTTTAATAGTTTACATCATTGATTGGTAATCGTAGTAGTTTCTACCATGTTCGACATCAACCTATCTATTCACATGGTTATATTTGTTGGGAGGGTAGATCGAGATATAGACGAAGACCCCTAGATCACATCTTTTATTATCTAGGGTTGTGAGGGGTTATTGAGTATTTATTATTGTACTCATGATCCTTTCTATACAAAAGGGTTGTGACCACTGCTAGCATGAATCTTTTCGTCGAAGTGTACGAAAAAAGACCACTTTAGCTACACATAACTTATTGCCCTAATAGCAAGAGATGGTTACAATATCTTCAAATCTGCAAGCAGTCGATCAAGACAAATGCCGCAAAAATCCGCATCTATGCATAAAAAGACATTAAGCAACAAAATAAGGTTTTTCTCCATACATCCAATAGACAAGACAAGAACAATATTTTGAAAGAATTTTATATTAAGGGCACTCCGGGAGGAAAACAAGAAAGGTGTTTCCAATTCTTCTCAATGGGATGGGTTATCAAAGTCCTCGCTTTCGCATCTAGAATTTCTCTCTCGTTGGTGTAGAAAACCTAGACAAACATAGAACTCAAAGGGATGCCTACAAAGTAAATAATGGAAAATTTGACAATGATAATGGCTCAAAGTCAGACCAAGAGTATAGATCCAGAGTATCTAATAGGCAAAAAAAGGTGATGAATGGCAGAAAAATCCTTTCTATTTATAACAAAAAATATTAAGTCATTCTAGATCTTGGTGCATGATTAAAATAATATTAACCAAATCTAGATCCACCTTTTATGGAATATTTTATTATATTTGTTGGAGGGGAAAGGAAATTGACTTGGGTCAAATCCCTTTATTTGTAAATAATAAATAAATAAATGATTTATTTATCATTTTAAGGAAGTGGTTGAATGATAATTAAATAAATAATTATTTATTTAATTATTTATAAATGATTTAGTCATATTTAACAAGGAATATTATTTAAATAAGATTTAAATAATTATTCCTAGAAAATAATAAGATAAATAAGGATTTATCTAATTAATTTCTTCGTTTTTGGTTAAATATGACCAGGAATAATAATTAAATTATTGTTTAATTAATTATTCCATGAGGAAAACCAAACAAATATAGATTTGTTTAATATTTCCCTTTGGGGTTTCCTATTTAGACCATAAACAACCTAATAAATGTGTTTTATTAAGTTATTTTACATAGTGAAAGCAATTTTACTAGTGGTAAAATTGGTCTTACATGGTGTACTTGGGTCCATCTAATGATAATAGGTTAGATGACCAAAAAATGGTGTAACACATACCGTGGATCCATTTCCATGATCTCTTCGTACCTGATGGTCGTGTCCATCTCTCAGGTTCATATGTTATTTCATGCCTATTCAGAGATATGTTATTAGGCATGTTTATATCGTAGATGTCAAGTATTGTATTATGTTTGATCGTTAAGTCTCTTTATGGCAAACTTTTCTAAAATCCTTGCCATGGTCATAAAGTGATTCAACCATCACTTCGGTTATGATTTCATGCTTTAGGGGCATCTATTACATAACATTTGTCGCATTCCTCGGTCCTTTATCCTAAGTGTCATCTTTTGTGTCGCTCTTGTCACAAACTTCGAAAAGAAACAAAAATTTTATAAACTTGTTCATCCTAGATAACATGCTTGAGATATACCCAAAGAGCTAAAAGAGCAATTCCTCGAAGATTTTCTCTCGAATGTTTTTTGTAAAAACCTTTTTTTACAAGCCCATTGCGATTATCCCCTTAATATCCTCGCGCTTGTCACCCTATCCCTAACTGCGGAATGTGCCGCTGCTGCCATGGGAATTCAAAGGTAAATTCATGTTGGTCCTCTTTCAAAGGTGTTCTCCAAAAATGGAGCAAGTAAGCTTTGACCTCTAGAATTCTCGAGAACGGAGTTTTTTACTTTTTTGTTCGTGATATGGTCGAATACTCCCATTTTTTACCCTTGATCTTATCTCCAAATATTTCCCCTTTGATATAAGGCCTTTCTCCTTCATTATTGATCCATAATATCTACTGCCATAAAAGAGTGCCATGCTAGTGAGTCTTGGTTGGTCATTCTTGGTTTCCGGCTTCTTCTTCGATTGCACCTAGAGGTTGTCGATTTGACGAAGAAGGAGAAGACATTGAAAGGATAGGCTTGGACTTGGATTTCCACCAAGGAGGCCTCCAACATCAAGGCCCCGCTGTAAGCTTCCCTTTGCTTCATTTAATAATGAAAAGTATGGTTTTCTTCCAATGAATATGTTAATATTAATTGGTTTAGCATGATACTCCTTGATCTCGTCATGTGTTTTGCTTTGAAATATATATATGTTATGTATTTTTTCATTTTGTCGTGTGATCTTCTTTTACAAGTACTTCCGACGTAGAAGGCATATAACGAGGAACGAGCATGAAAGCGAAAAGATAAATATCAACATCGAGGAAATAATCGCACAGTGAGGTACCCATCTCCCTCTCTTTTTATTACTTCAATGTTAAACTAGGAAAGATTTTTTTATTTCGTCACTTTCGTTGTTACTAGACCCTCATTGGGTTAAAGGAATCACTTCTTCCGAAGAAGGGATTTTTCCGTGTAGAAAATGGATATTCGATCATGTAAAAGAATACTATCGACATTATTAAGGGATTTGCCTAAGGAATTAGCTAAGGCCTAATATATAAAAGGAGATGGAGATCAAAGTGTTTAGTGCAAGTAATGGGTTACCGACGAATGGTTTGATCTCAATAAGTGTATGGAGATGGATTAGATCTAATAGATCCAAATGACCACATATTGAATAATTTTTTTTTATGGTTCGATAGATATTTGATGATGATGTTATGTGTGTTTGTCACAAATCTGTATGCTAAGATTTGGGTTTGAATGAAGTTTTATCGCACAACGAAGGTATCACTCAAATAATCACATATTTGTACGTTATGTTTGATTCGCGTAAATATCATGCCACATGTGGGTCTTCCCATTAGTCGCATATATATTCTATGAGTGGACAGACGGTGACACCTGGGTATGAAGTATGAAAGGCACATACATACATTTAATTTATTCATACGAGTCGCATACATCCGTTAGGTTTTCAGCAGATGAGTTGATGATAATGGTTGATTTGTTTGTTATGTTTATTATTGCTTTTCTATGAAGTCTTTCATGATAATATGTGTTTGACAAGATCAAGTTGGGTTGAACTAATCGTGGATTTAAAATGTTGAATAGCAATGATGTTTCTACGTGATGATTTTTATGTGGTTCGTAGATCCGTGATGGGTTCAAGATGTGTTTCAATGATTGTTTCAAATAGTGTAGTGATTCATATTTTGGGTTTAGTATTTTGGAGATCCGTACGTAGGTCTTCTTAATGATAAGTGCATACATACGCAAGTATATTTTTGAACAATAGCATATATATTCCGACATGATTATTTAGGTTTGTAGTGACAAGATCCGGTTTCTATGATGTGGTCTAGTATTTTGATGAATGGGTATACAATGATATGAGCTGGTTTGATTGATTAAGAATAAGTTAGTTCAATGACTGGGATGGTGATTCGTTTGTCTATCGATTGGAGTGATTTGATATAGTTTTCTTTTTCTTTTCTTTTCTTTTATTTTTTTTTATTTTTTTTATGTACTTTTGTTATTTGATATTGGCTTAAATGAAGGTAGTGGGTCCATCGAAAAATATGATGAAAAGTGACCTACTAGTTGTGATGGTTTGAGTTAAGTGGATCCAAGATGAAATATTTTGAAACATGGTCCAAAGAGGTGTTGAGGGGTTGAGCCTTTGGTGAGGGAGTTGGAAGCTCCTTCTAGTGGTAGCTAGCAAACCCGATCGGGGGTTGGAGCTCCCTTCGGTGGGTGTTGTTAAATGAGATCAGCCGGGAGCTCCCTTCCAAAGGGTGTTGAGAACGAGAGAAGGTTGTAGCCTTCTTCCGTGGGTTCCTACCGCATCTGCATGATTATGCGTCAATAGAGAATGTAAGAAGTTTTTATAATAAAATATGAAGATAGAGACGATAACAAGGTGGTTTTCTCCCACATTGGGTTTCCACCTAAAAATCCTAGTGTTCATGTGTGTTGATGTGATGCTTGTGTGTGATGGTTTATTATGTTCTCACTTCTCATGGTTATTGCTTAATTAATGACTAATGAAGTACCGATGCATCGGTTCAAGTTGCACGTACGATGAATTAAAAGATAGTTAATCGGATATATGCTACTTGTCTTCGCGCTCGCATACATAGGTTGGTTTAATTCATTACAAAGAGGGGCATGTAAATAGAATAAGAAATTGAAAGTTTTAAGTGAGTTTTAAAATACTTAATTCACCCCCCACCACCACCCCTTCTAAGTATTTTTCCCAACATTTATCATGCACCATAAAACTTTGGCTACCAATGTCGAATAAAAATGATAGATATTTTTGAGGTCATTCCATCCTTTCTGGGAAATGCTAGTCTTGACCACTTGGAATAGGATACCTTCTATCACCCTCTTCCTTGACCACCAAAAGCTGAAACACATTTTCCTTGTTTTGGTTATAACTCCTTTTGGAATTTTGCAATGGTCTTCTAATGGACTAGTATACTCTCGAAAACCAATTTTTTACCAAAACCAATCTCCCTCAATGGTAAAAAATTTTATTGCATCAAATAGAGATCCTCAATTCTATCTTGTTGTAAATAAACAACCAATCTTCATAGTGATAATAATTAGGATTTACTTCCAAAATCAAGGTATGTCAATCCCTTGCCTGGGCCTCTAACTTATTCATAAGGAAAAATAGATCAACTTGATTCATCACTTCATCATTTAGGTCCTCATGCAATAATTCATAGTTATGAATATTTATAACCACACATGTGGTTTTGAAATAGATCAATATTTCTTTGATATTTCCAGTCTGCAACCAAACCCTTGTCGAATATCATGATGTCAATGAAAAACAAAAGGTGAGTGATACGTACAAAATTGGATACTCTAGCACTTTCAATTTCCTTCTTTTTTCTTCCTAAAGAGCATGATTAAGGTCTTTATTACTATAAGTAAAAGGAAATGAGATAGAGAACACATTTATCGGAGTCCTCTTCGTGACATGGAAAAATATAGATGGTGATCCATTACACCAAAAGAAATATATTCTAATCACCCCATGATCCTAGTAGTATGAGAAATAGCTAGTTAACCTAGTCATAAGCGTTGGCTAGATCAATATTCAAAATAACATGTGATATTTTTTGGGTTTCAATAGTGTGCATCCATTCATGCGCAATTCTAATCGCATCATGTATTTGACAATTTTTAAGAAAACAAAAATTTCATTTCCGATACAATACATGACAAAATATTCTTTAATCTAATAGCAATGATTTTGGAAATCAATTTAAAAAGTCAAATTGCAAAAAGAAATCTACATAAAGTTTTAAAAAGGTGACGACATCATGTTTCTCTTGGGGATGGGAGAAATGAAGGTCCATTTAAGTGCTCCCAAAAATTTTCCTCGGAAGTCCTAGATTCTTCCACCACATGTAATAGGTCATGATTTAAAATTAATAAAAACAAAGATGAAACTCCAACAATATACCATCACGATCAAGAGTTTTTCCTTTGTGAAAGGAGTGAAGAGTATGCTTCAGCCCATTCCTATAATGGGTTCTTCCAAAGACTTCTTCATGTCATCACTGGTGAGGCTCAAGAAAAGATTGATAATCCTCATGATTTCACCAATATTTGATTCCTCTAGATCTGGAAGAGTTTTAAAATTCAATTTTGCTCTTCTTAGTTTTTATTGAAATATCTAACCATGTTTTAATGGGGTGAACAATTTCCCGCATAGTATTGATTTGCATCCTATAATTTTCAAAATTATGAAAAATGTGTGTTGTTATCTCCTTCCTCCATCTATGCAGCTCAACTTTTAGCCTCGAGGTCGTTTTCCTCTTTTTCCAATAAATCATTCTTTATGTTTTCAAATTCCTTAAGCATTTGTGCCTCTAACTCAAAGAAGGTACCCAACTCATTTTGATAAAAAAGAGTTTAATTCCTTCTTCCACCCTTTTTATTTACGAAGGTTTTGTAGCATGTTTTTTCACCCAACCTTTCATTCAACCTTTTTCATTAGCCCCGAGTTAAAATCGATGCAATAAAGGTAATAAAGGAAAAATAATAACCAAGGTCATGGGACGCTTATTCCAAGTTACCGTTAAAAACATCCCAGTTGTGGGTGTTAATTTGGCTTATTATGGCTAAGGGAAATTGGCAAAGGCATTGGCAAAGGCTTGGAAAGGCAAGAGATATTTATTTACATTTTATTTATGAAAATATTGGAAATTAGGGAGAAAATGAAGGTGAAAGGTCATAGGCCAGCATGTGAGGAGGAAATGAAGGAAAACTTTGAAAAAAATGAAGAAATTAGAGGCCTCATTTATAAAAAAATCTTATGAGGATCAGCTTCATAGCTTTTGGTTTCCGTTTATTTTTTGGAGCCTCTCTCTATTCTCTCTCTATCTCATACTTTCACACACTTAGAGTATTCTTGGAGAACTCTATCATTGGAGCAAGGAAAGCAAAGGAAGGACAAATAAGGCAAAGGGAAGAAAATATCAAGCAAGGAATAGCGGGCTCAAGGGCTACAACGGGATTACTTCTGCAGGTGTATCGAGATGCATGTACGATTTCATTGCTAGTTTTGTCATGCATGGTACATTCATGTTTATTTGGTTCTCTGTTGTCATTGCATGGGTTTTGTCGTCGTGTGTGGTAGTGGTTTCAAATTTCTGCCTAGTTATTTATGGATAGCCATGGTGTGATGGGGTTCTCTTACTTGGTTGAAATTTATTTCTGGATGGTTTCAAAACCGATGTTGAAAATGCACAAGAAAACCTTGATTTAATTTTTCCCTTGAATTAAATTAGAGAAAATTGTAATTCCACATCACAAGACAACTTGAATGAGTTAACTAAGTTAATTTCACTTAGTGTTAATTTAATTCGATTTTAGGGCCTAACTTGAGTTATGTAGAGTGATTCCCAAATTTTAGTATCCTAGGTTGAGTTAATTTGGCTTGTAATAATTTAATTCATTTAAATCAAGTTAAAGTAAATTAAACTAGTTCCAACTCTGAGGAGCTAGTAGGAGGTCTAGCAAGCAAAGTGGAGTGCATTTCTAGTGTTCAACCGCTAACCGATAACCGCTCATAATTAACTCATGCATGCATGAAATACAAGTTACCCGTAGTTACCCAAGCTTGGTACTTCCGGGAAGTTCAAGGGCAAACTGTATTATCGGGGCTTTATAATTATCCAAGTTGTACAAGTGGTGCATGTAGTCGAGAAGGACCTCGTAGGGATTGCACATCTTTTAATTTGATTTCCTAATTAATATGGGAAAATTCCATAAGAAAGAGTGCACGGAAATAGGATCTTGGTAGGCAAGATAATTGGCTAAGTGTTGGCTAGAGTCAAATTATGGATGGAGTGAGATAGATTATACTTCAGGCAGTGCTTCTCAAGCTTGAGCAAGCATTGTATTTCTCCTATATTTTCTAACTAATGTAATATAGATAGGAAAGGGTTTTTATCATTTTATTTCCCTCAGATATATGCTCATGTATATGTATTGATTGATGATTTAGGCTTTTGATATATATTCTCAATCGTGAATTTTCTCTCAGAAGATGAGTAGAGTAGATTTGATTCTTATGTTTTAGAACATAACATGAGTAGCATTAAGAATCTAGAATTAATTTCTACATGGTATCGTAGATAGATTCACATTAGAGAAGATATTTCAAGTTATTGCAAGAGGTTATAATTTCAAGATTAGTGCTAAAGATTTCTCTAGGACTAAGAAGATGAATTCCACCGTACACCTGCCGGGTATGATCTCGGAAGGAACCACAAATTTTGTGGCATGGAAGATCCATATGGAGTGCGTATTAGATGATAACAAACTACTATATTACATCAAGACATATGTATTTAAAACCTTATCATTTGATGCCTGGTGGTCTCATTTCAAAGGAAGAAGGATGTATCTGCAGTGAGGAGGATCATATTGAGAGTTCAAGATCATATCGTCTCGAATTTACATGGGAAAGAAACTACATTCGCGATCCGGAAAACACTAATGGACTTTAAGAACAACAATGACCATAGGAAGATGGAACTAAAGGAATAATCTTTGGAGCATCAAACAGCAGAAGGTTTAATCACCCATGGCACTGAAAAATTCACCCAATTTTGTGATGAACTTAGAAGGTGGTTAGTGTGGGATCAAGCCTTGGGAGAATATTAAGTAACTCTAGCTCTATTAGGTCTTTCCAAGAGTTTTCACAATTCTCGTGTTCTCGTGAATGGTAGAGACAAACTACCATTTTTGGAGAAAAGCAGAAGTCTGATCTCTGCAGGAAGAGACTGTGTGGAGAAATGGGAGATGAGAATTCATCCAAGGTTGGGATAATGAGGAGAAATTTTCTTTGGCTTTAAAGGCAAAGAAATTTCAAAGGGAAGAAATCCCAATCCAAAACATAATCTAGTCGGGGAAGGGCAAGAAGAAAGACTTGTCAAAAATCAAGTTCTTTCACCATCATGAGTTGGGACACTATGCCACGAAGTGTCCACACATGAAGGCCAACAATAATCCCTTAGGAGGAGGGCAGTGGAAGCCTAGCTTCACAATTCAAGGATTTCACCCTCATTACATGCATAGACATCAATGATGGGTTCACATCGATATGGGAGATGATGGAAGGTATATCATGACCTATATGAGTACACTACTTTTCAAAGGAGTCGGTTCCCTTCACATTAAAAGATGTCATGTATGTTCCATGTTTGAAGAAGAATTCTGTTTGGTTGCTATGTTGGAAGACTATAGCTACGATTTGATATTTACCAAATGAAATTTTTCTCCTTAGACAAATCGCCAAGGGACAAGTGAGGCAAATCAGTGTCTTCGTGAAGAACCCTTACAAATTGATGTAGGAGATTGTGTTGCTTTGAACAGAAAGCAAAGAAGGTAGAGCCTAGATATCGAGGAATTATGGCATGGGAGACTTGGTCATTTTCACCATGGAGCTTTGAAGATCATGCAACATATTTCTGTCAGAATTCCCAAGGGTGCACTAGAGTAGCGAGATACAAGGAAAAGGGCGTACATTGGGGAAGTACACCAAAGCCACCTTTCACGATAAGGACAAGACAAAGACAATCAATCCTTGAAATAGTTCACTTGGATGTGTGGATCTTTCTCTGACAACCTCCATGGAAAAACATAGGTATTATGTTATATTTGTAGATGATTTCTCACGTAAGGGTTGATTTCCTTTCATGTAGAAGAAAGACTAGACATTCTCCAAATTTTGTGAATTTAAAGAACTTGCTTGAGAAAGAAAATGTATGAAAGTGAAGGCTCCGAGGATCAATAATCTATGGTGAATATGTCGAATGAGTTCAAGAATTTTTTTAAAAATAAGGCATTCGATGGGAGTTGATAACACCCCATAACTTGCAATATAATAGGGTGCCCGAGAGGAAGAACAAAAAGTATTTGGTGGGAGTTGTACAAGCGCATGATCAAGGCCTACCATTGCACTTCATGGGTCACATACAACAAAATAGTATATGTGCATAACATGAGTCCTCATCGGATTCTCGCGGATGAGTACATGTTATATTAACAACCCCCCTTCTTATTTAGTATTATCACTAATATTAAATAAGAGGGGACCCTTATTCAAAAAAAAAATTAAAAATATTTTGTTTTTAGTGCTTGTTTTTTCCTTTTTCAATAAAACTTACTATCATAAACTTAGAAAATATTCCTTGAAAAATCTAAAAAACTTAAGTTTTATGATAGCATAGAATAAAAATCATTCTTAAGGAATATCGCATTCGCAAAAGGTAATGAATGTATCTTTATGAGCTGAACACTAAAATCATGAGATCACGGATACAAACTACGCACTAAAAGAACATTCATCGCTTCACATGCTTCGTATGTCATATCTTACGCCGAAAACCTCAAATCACCGATGAGCGATAACATATATCGCAAATCGCGTTTCGCATAAAAATACATGAGCTGATGTTTGTCATATGGTATGTCTTGCGATTTTCCAATATTGCGATATAGTGATTTTCGTGATGTTACGATATTGCGTTTATTATGATATTCCAAAATCTATACAATTAAGTATCCGCGATATTGCGGCTAAAATCGTAGATCGCTCTTATCGCATCTTTAAAGGCTCATTATACGAAAAAAAAAACTTTCCATAAATAGAGACTCGGTTATGCGCTTTAATGTTAATCAATGAATTGGTTGTCACTTCATTAATGAAAATGGTTTCGTTCGATCAAAGAGTTATTTCACGTAAGTTGGCATATTTTATACGTTCTCGCATTTAAAAGCTTCCTCTACCTTTTTTCTATCATTATTCTCACTTAATTCATAAATCATAGAGCGAAGAATCGAGAACTATACAAAGTAGTATTCGCAGTATAATGGGAAAGAAAGACAAGGCTCGAGTTCTCAAGAGAAATAAATGACTTTGCTGGCGTACACCGCCCGTAACAAAGATGCCGGTATTACTACTTGGGAGGGCATGTATAATCTACTTCGAGGAAGAGAACCCCGTATTAATGGAGGTTACGCCTCATTGGGTGCTCGCATAAATAGTTCAAGCGTCTATTACGAGCTAGCTTGCTCATTTTTTGCACCTATAGCAGCAAGGCCTAAAATACTTCCATACACCTTATTGCCAGTTAAATGACACTGACAAGACGGAGACATAAACGTACGCTTAAGACTCGTGGTCAAGAGCTCATTGGCTCATTTACTCCACAAGATTTGAGACTCATGTATCATTTGCCGAAGGCACAGAAACTTATAACAAACACTATGGAGAATTTTGCCAAAGAAAATGAAAACTTGCGTAATGCACTAAGGATCGGTCAAGGAGAGACAAACCGTCAAGAAAGATAAACACTCTGTGATGTATAGCACTCGGTTCTCTCACTTCTCCGTATTGCTTCGTCGTCGCTATGCCTCGTCGGATTTTGGAAAGCCAAACATTAATAATTTTTTCGTCCGAATGGCTACCGTTATTGAATGTTGTTGTTAATGCTACTATCAGGATTGGGCTAAGATGTTATCCGACAACTTAGCCACCGGCTATTTTGAATTATCAATCTAAAAAAATTGTTTCTGTGAGGATTTATCCTCCTTTTTACTTATCTCGGCTATGTGATGGATTCCAATCTCGTTATGTTTTCTAAGTTTCCTTTAATGGGTTGGAAATGGACAACTCAAGATCCCCTACCCATTCATGTTTATCACAAAGAATTGTGGGATTCAAAGTTCATTCCCTATTTTTACAAGATTTTCCATGGAATCATGTTGCCCTTGTACGTATCGTTATACATGATAAAAACGCTCCAAGGTTTTCCGGCTGCAGGTAGACATACTACCCGTTGTAGGATGGCTCATAAGAATTGTTCACATATGTTAGGGTTTTTGGGTTTTGCTTCTCCTCATGTTTTACCTTTGTATGTTCCCGATAAACTCGTAGCCCGATAGAAATTTTTATCAAACCCGTGGAGAAGGAGGTTTGACTAAAGATTTGCAGAGAAGAAGAAGGCTATTCGGCCGCAATTTCCGTGGCTTGTGGGGCCTTTTCATTATTTGATGTTGGTCATGCATTTAAAGAAGTAAACAATATTACATGCTTATGTTTGTTCAAGTTTCCAAGAAGACCATTCGACCCCTATGATATTGTAAAAAATTTCACTAACAAGAAATTTCCAAGATAAGAGTGTTTTCTAAAGAAGAAGATCTTTTCGATGACATGTTCCAAGAAAAGGCACACTTAAAGAAATTCTACATTCGGCTCAAATACTAGCTTTCCTCCAAACAGAGTTTCAATAATTCAAAATATACAAGAGAAAGGAGGTTAACTACTATCCCTTTGGATAAATTATGCTTGAAACCCATAATGGAACCAACTCCTAGTATTAGTCTCAAGAGGAAGTTTAGGTACAAATAGGTCTAAGTCAAAGTCCCAAGAGAAACCTCCGAACACTCTAAATTGAAGGGTCGCAAGGATACTACCCAAGCCAAAGGAGTTTTCACAACAATGTGTTTCAACCTCTCCTCGCTAAATCTTCCCCCTCTCACCGTACAACAACCATCAATCGAATCGAATTAGATAAGGAATGGGAAAATTCAATAATTTGATTAATATCAAGGACAAAACACACAAACACCCGTGAGTAATGTACGACAACAAAAAATATAGTCACGGAATAACTACCAATGTCTCAAACAAAACATATTCTCATTACCCCATCCTCTCGAACTCATGCTCAAAATAGAGTGAAATTCTCCTCTTGATGTATTCTATAGTCCACAACACAAGGCAGTGGTAAGAAGACAAAGGAAGAAAAAGGAACAGAAAATGTGCTCTCTCATGATGCAATAATTAGATGTCTTATGGCAAGATCCTACTACTAATCCAACCGAAAATCTCACTAAAGTATCTTAGATCACAGGAGCTATGCATCCGTGCCCATTGATAAAGCATCTCGAGGTACGGAAATTACCGAATGAGAAAGAAGACTGGCATGTGTCTTGCAACAACAAACCTGCAACAAGCCAACGCTAACAATGAAGCTACGTAAACAACTTGAAAAATTACAAGAAGATTTTCAACAAATGCATTGATATTAGAACAAGCTTACGTAAAAAGAGAAACAATGCACAAAAGTTATGCAAGAGATACACAAAGATGATCCCAAGTCATTGCACTTATCACAAATACTATTTCCTTAAATGATCAACTACCGCAACAACAAAGGAAATATTATGCCAAAGAATATTACAAATGGAACTCTTATTGTGAAGAAAGTGATAAATCACTAATCATGTCGTAGACTTACGACATGATTATGATTTAATCGATAAAAGAGTTACCGACTATTTGGTTTGTGCAAGAAACAAGAGGAGGGGGAAAAGATCAGTGCACCTATAATCAATGAAAATCACAAAGAAATACTTTAATAAATGGGATGCACAAATCAAAAAGAAAAGCAAGCTACAGGTTGTAAGCAATGACAGTTGTACTCAAAGAATATTATTGATTATATAAATGAAAATTTACACAAGGAAAATATGACTTCGAAACTACTCCAGGGTACTCAATAAAAGCACAAAGAACTACAGATCGGAACAAAAGCCCAAGAAAAGGCAGACTGACAAAGGATTAACAAAGTTAAATTGGGATTCTTAATCGGGCATGTCTCATAAAACCATGTACCCAATGCATGACTCTCAAGTGTATCATCAATTCTCGCCGAGAAGATGGCACTGGGCCTTCGCCGATTCCGTTTTCTACAGGATGGGGCGAAGTCTGAAGTCGACCAAATTATTCTTCTCAAATCAATGCCGAATGCTTGCACCCAAAAATGTATTCACAAGTAGTTATTGTTAAGTTTTATTTTTAGATTTAGTATTAGTTTTGTTTTATTTTTTTCCTAAAAAGAGTGACTCGTCATTTAAACCATATCCTATATTTTTTTAATAAATTATTTTAGATTTAGTTAGTAGTATTTAAACCCTTCTCATGCATTTAGAGAAGGGTCCCGAAATTTGTCAAAAACTTGTCCTCGTAACATGCACTTTTGCACCCTCCGAGGAGGTTTTGATGAATGAATGGAACAGATTTATTGATATCTCACAAGCATATTCACTACCGATGTTGCAATTTTTTACTCTTAGTGGATGTTGGATTAAGAAGAGATAAGTCATTATTGCTTGAAGCTCATGAATAGAACTAGTTATAAATGGTACTTTTATCTCTTTAACTACTTTGCCTTTGTGTTAAAGTGATATTTATGTTCGTTTATTTATATATATTGATGCTTGAATGTTTGAGTTATCATTTGGCAATTTTTGTACTAAGGATAGCTATTTATTTATGCTTAATATATGAGTAGCTTATTATTATGTGATATATTTTTCACAACTATTTCGTCTAACTTTTTATACGAAGTGGTTCATCTTTATTGAATTCTTTTCTGTACGCTGGAATGATCTTTATTACCGTTGTGAAATACACAACAAGACCCAAAATTTTGGGTATATTTAAAATTTCGGGTTCCCCCTTCCGCTCGCTTAGGCGTTAAAGTCTCTCACCGCCGTTGACATCCCACCAATCTATCCCCAACCCCTCATGAGGTTTCCTCACCATCATGATCGATGTTGTTGCCGCAATCACGCCATGTGAGGGATGGATCACCGCATACATTCGAATAAGAACTTTCCGCGCATTCGTGATGTACATTAACAACTCCTCGCCATGGGTCATTAATGCGTGTTCGAATACGTCTCTTATGTTCGTTGGTCCCATATAATTTATCTAGGGCACCATTCGCAAAGAATAACCGTGAACTAATTAATGTTATGTTGTTTATAATAAAATAATCCCACGACCGATAAACTCATCAATGATTGTCATGGCACCGAGGGAAATAAGATGAAGTTCTACATCTGAAGAGATTAGTTTTCGTGAATTCAAAAATACACTTCGGAACCCGGGTTTGTCGACCATATTGGTGGATTGAAA
Source organism: Pinus albicaulis (assembly GCA_034641835.2). NCBI lineage: Eukaryota > Viridiplantae > Streptophyta > Pinopsida > Pinales > Pinaceae > Pinus > Pinus albicaulis. The sequence goes on along the minus strand of CM076569.1, from coordinate 757,370,853 downwards.
CAACCGTAGCTAAAGTTTATGTTCAAAATTCACCTCAAAAATTCTACCCAGTGAAAGTTGATGTAGAGATACATGTCGACGGACCTCCTCCGAAGGTGGCAGCCAACATAAGTATTCTTTTAATATTGGCAATGTTGGACCCTTGAGCAGAAAGGATGCACAGAAGCGTTGGGTATGGGTCCTCATGATTATGTCTCCCGTAACATTTGTTTCCAGAACGTGTCCGTACCAAGAGTTGTTGAGATTTGTGCCTACATTATTGATGCTGGGGTCTCTTATTTACTTTGGGCGAAGAATGCAAAGTGGTTTGGGTATAGTTGGACTCGGAGGCAAAGGTGGTCGGGACTTTTTAACATCGCAAACCTAATGACGAAGCTAGATAAAATTCAAAGGACAAGGTATTATTTAAGAATGTAGCCGGGTCGTGACGACGCAAAGTAGAGATCATGGAGTTTGTGCATGTTCTTAACATCCCAGAAGTACCAAGAGCTAGAGCTAAAATTCCAAAAGGTTCCCTTTTAATGGGTCCTCCTAGCAATGTGGAAACTCTCTGGCAAAACCTACAACAAAGGGGAAGCAGAGTCCACCTTTCTTTCAATTTGTGGCTCTGGATTTCAGAAGATGTTTGTTGGTGTTGGGCTTTCAAGAGTTAGAAGCATGTCTCCTAGAGCCGTGCAGTCTACACCATGTATTATCTCTATTGATGAGATTAATGCACCTGGCCGAGCAAGAAGTCGTGGGTTAGCCAAAGCAAATGATTCTAGACATTGTACAATTGCACCAAGGCACCAAAATCATATGTGATGGTGAAGCAAAACTATGTGGAGGTTTTATGAGTGGGCGCACATCCATATATCCAAGACAAGGCGCCAACATATAGTTTTAGAGCCATATAAGAAAGCGGATCATAACTATATCAAATGCATTAATTGAGCTCAAATTTTTATGGTGGAGAGGTGACCTATGGTCAACATGTTGAGCTGGATAAATTAAATTAAAAACTATAAGTCAGCAAAGGTTCGATAGTGGAGCGTTTGGAGCATAGCAAAGCAAACCCATATGAGACCACCGAGCTAAAGCATACATATAATGGCCAAAGTGTATTATGACAAACCTTTAGGAGCGTATGGTGCGTTACAAATGGGCGAAGAAGGTCCAATGTATGTGGTTTTCTACCTATGGTAAATAATGTGAACGTACGTGTATTATATTGCGTCGTACCTCACGATAAAAGGCTAATGAGATGCAGACACGTTGCATGAAGCCATATTTCGTTGTTCAGCATTTCAATCCGTGATAAAGCATGTGGGGTGTGTATATACCTGGGCGCAAGTGAAACATGGCGCATGAACACGCGTAAGTCGATGTAAATGTTTTTACGCAAAAAAATTTACCGTAGTTATAGTTGGTGCGTTGCGAATTGGTTCTCAAACACTTTTATGCCGAAGTTCTTAACAAGTTTGAAACTTGACATTACAATTGGGCTCAAAATAATGAGTCGAATTTTTTCAAACTATGTTAAAAGGTTTTAAGCAAACATATATATTCATATCCAAAGTCGTGGTTCGATATATGATAATATACGACCATTTTTCAAATCTGGTGAAAATGAACCATATGATGAAGCGATATCACATGTGCAACTCTTATGAGAAAAACATTACAAATGAGCGCAATACGTTTCATTTTTATGCCGAGGTTTTAATCTATGAAGCGATGTGTAAGGTGGTCAAGCGTACGATTAAAACGTTGATCGAAACCATATGAAACACATTACGTTTATATAATATCTCGGGTCAAAACACGATTCAAACATGGAGCCCAACGTAAATGTTTATATGGCAATCCAACCTTTCAACTAACGATGGAGAAGAAATCACATCAACACGTGCAAGTGGTTGCAAGTTTTACTTATGGATAAAGTTTTGACCACAAAGTAAATATTTGGAGTGGAAATAATACTAGCCAAAATCGTAAAGCGCAACCTTATAACAAGACCAATCTTACGTCGATGATATAACAATCATCGAGCTAGAATCAAGAGAAATGCGAGAATAAAGGAAGACATCTCAAGAAGCCAGCCTTCAAAGTTTTGGCAAAAAACGTTTGGGATAGATACAGATATGTAGGTCAAAAAGATTGTTCGCTAACCGCGATAATATGATGGTGTTGTTACTACCAAACAGATCCAAGGTTGCAAACGCCCGAAAATTTGTAAGCATACATTGTCAAAGTTGTAATTCAAACGTTTGCAAAATCGGGAGATTTTAGGTCGATTCTTATGGCATGGTCCTTAATTGACGCCATCACGGCTAAAGCAATAAAATGTCATATCACAATGGTTAATATTATTATCCCCGCCCACAAAGGATCGGGTAAAACAAAATCCCATTGTCGCGTAAATAACGCCGATAAATATTGCATGTTGGAGTAGTTTTCCCACTGACTGAAGAATAGCTAGACGCTGAATGCCCATTGAGAAACAAACATGATAACAGTCGAAGCGCTAGGATACGTATGTCTTTTCCTCGCAGACCGGCCCGCCGGGGCCGAGTCGCATGGTCGGGACAGAGTGATCGAAGATGCGACTTGCGACCCCGGCTAGCCTCTCGCAAGAAGGGGGCCGCGCGACCCCTCTGGTGTCGTTGAGTTGCGATGAATGCTACCGGGCCAAAATCGCGACCACACGACTCGCGACCCTCCTGTGTCGCCGAGTCGCGGGAGGTGGCGTCGGGGCCGGAAAAGAACGCGACCGCGCGACCGTGCGACCCCTCCAAGTCGCCGAGTCGTTGCAAAGTATGCCTAAGGAGAGTCGCGACCCAAAATGCAATGCCCCCTCAAGGCTCGACCTCCCTCAAAGGCAATGCCCACGCCGTCCAAAAGCAAAAGTCTCACTCCTAAATGGTGTAGACATGCATTAAGAGAAGTGGTGAGTGTTTTGGAAAAGGGAGTGAAACGATATTGTGAGAACTCCAAAGAATATGTCAAAAATGTGCGCATACAATATATCAAATTTCATCAAAATATAATTATGCACCACGTTTAGTCAGGCGTGGAGTATACAAGGAAGTGAAGGAAAGCTTGCAAGTGTTGGCAAGAAAAGGAAATGCATTCAGGTCAATACCCTTCCGCATTTGCATATTTAAAGTGCATATACTCCTACAGCCTATTAATAAGAACATCAAATTTCATGCCTGACAGATCGGTACCCTTTGCTTCCTACAGAGTGGTATTGTAATTGCAAATGGGTTGATTTGAGATACATCAAAGGCATAGGCTCGTTGTTTTAGGGATGTCGTTTTGTTTCGCGCATATGGCAAAGATGTTGTTCGTCTATGCATGCAAAAGCTTCCTTCTATGCCGTAACATTACTTGAGCCAACACTACACAAATACTATGGGGAACCGAGCAGGGCCCATCCAAAGTCTCATGTTAAACTCATCATATCTACACCTGCCAAGACAAGCGCAAGATCGCGTTGATCTTATCACTGCTTCGCCGCAAAATTCAGAGCTTAGTGAAGACCACGTTGCAAAGACAACACCCGACTGTGTCTACGCAGACATTTGTTTTCATTCTCGTTACCAATTAAATAGGCCCCTAACATTACGATTCGTAAATAAAGACATGTAACCTGCTATGTGGATCACAGGGAAGTCGTTGTCTCCGCGCAAAGGAACCAAAGTTTTCCTACAAGCAAGAAGGCCGGCTTTTCAAGGCAAGGAATGTCGATGAGGAATACTGTTACAAAATCCGTCGATGGATGGAGGTCACTAAGTCGCACTCCGTTGAAAGCCCGACAATACGACATAGCGACCTGCTGACTAGGTCACAAAGTCGCATAACCGTGCGGCCGTGGTGTCGCACATTTACTCCGGTCGCGAGGTCGCAAATCCACCGTTGCCGCGAGGTCACAAATCCAAAGAGGTCGCAAGTCGCGTATGGTCCGAGGTCGCGAAGTTGCAAATCCAAATGAGGGTCACAGGGTCGCAACCGCTTGAGGTCGCAGTCACGAGTTTCTTCAGTCGCAGTCACGTAACCTGACCGGGTCGTGCTGCGCCAACCGTCGGAAGACAAGTTAGGGACTTAAGGCAAACCTTGCTCTATAAATACTTCCTTTCCTAGAACTTAAGGTTGAAGATCTTTTGTTTGGAACTCAGTCAGGTATATTGTATTACTGCAGGATTATACATTAAGCACCAATACAAGCATTTTGAAAAACCCCTTTCGTGGATCCGATGTTGTCATGTGTATGAGCACCGTTGGAGTATTATTGTTTTCAGCTTTCCGAACATCTTTAGATTAAGGGAACTTCCAGATTCTTTAACTCACATCACAAATACATACCGCCTTGTTGAGTATGTTAATGGTGGTTGAGTTTATTTTACTTTCTTAGCTAATTTTGATGACTTTGTTTATCCGCGTTTGTGTTATCATTTAAAACCTTAGGGAAGTGAAGGGTGTTCTCACCATGAGGAACTATTTTCTTCATGGTCGAACAAATTATTGTGCATGAACCTAATGAAGTGTCATAACACTTCCTTCTGCCTTCTTCATGCTTTATTATTTTCTCGTTTACCATAGTGTCGTATGTACATTTAATGCATCAAGCATATGTCTTGTATCGCTCGATTAGGGTGTGTATCCACTATTTTATAGAGTCTAGGCGAGACCCAAAGCAAAGGAGAAATCAAAGTGGCAGCTCTGACCCACACCCCATCAGATCCCTAATCCAAACGGCTCAAGGTCTAATTGGGACCTTTTTAACACGGAGATCTCCGCTCGTCGTCTTACGTATTTTCCGTCAACAATTACCAATTCTTATTTGAAATCATTTTAGATCACATAACGAAAAGATTACATCCCGGTTATTTTAGAATTAGATATTTTTGTTTAATTAGAATACAATTTGTATGTTATTAACATTAGAACTTAGAATAAAATCATTTCACTTAGGAATTTTTAGAAAGGAAATATCGATTCTCAACACACACACACACACATATTGGGAAACCGGTCCCATTATCCCCGCCGACCTACAATACCAAACGAAAAGGAGCTACCAACCAAGGTCCTGACCAGTGGGTATCCCCCTTGCTGCGCACCCGATTTTCGTGGCTTCAACATATTTGGCGCTAGAAGGAGGGCCCCGAACTATGAAATGGCAAGTCAAAATATAAATACCATTCCGAGAGTAAATCGCCCTCACCATCTCCCCGACTTCTCCATCACACATATAATTTTCAAATCTAGAGCCGACCAAAGAACAACAACCACCGCCACAAACCTTGACTTTTCAGAAGAATCATTATTGAACTCCTCCCGAAGTTGAATCTTGATTCATAAAATTCAATGATTTTCAATATCACCTCAAAGATCCGATAAATCTCAAGGCAAGGTGACTTCGCAATATAACTCGGCCATCCTACCATATTACGTAGTGAAAATCTTGGCATTCACCAATCGAGTTACCTCTACCTACAAGGAAGAGAGCAAGGAAATCACCTAAAGGGTCTGACAAGAGACTCTTTTCATCATCATCATCCATCTCAACCTCTTCACCGCGCGAAGTCAACCATCCACCCCTCCACTTCATACTATTGTCCGTCGCCCACCGGAACTTCCACATCTCCTTCTCAAACATCTAGAATCGTAATATCCTCATCTTCCCAACCTATAGGATCATCTTCTTCAGCACCTCTCTCTCTCCGTGCAGTTCAGCGATGGCCTCTCCATGGAATAACCCAAGGGCGCTAATGCCCGCACCTCGTTAGAGCCTGGCCCCGTGCCCTCCGTCGTGATCATTTGCCTTTGCATATTTATTAATAGTGTCTCGCTTTGTTCCACTTCGTTGCATTTCACTAGGATCATGCCATGAACTCACGCAGGGGTCCGTAGTCCTATGTTTCCTCATGTTTATACCGCGCTATTTTAAAAATATTTCCTCAAAAAATTATTCATAAATATTATCATTATATATATGGTCATTAAAAATGTCAATAAGTGTCCTGTGTCTTTGGGTGTCTAGGGTTTTTGAGTCATTTATATACTATTCCATAAAGCCCGCAAGGTGAGGAAAGTCCGCACTTGTGATTTCTATTTTTATTATCATCGCATTTTAAAAATATATATATTTCTAGTCCAAAACTCGTTTTGGAACTAGAAATTTGTCATTATCATTTTGTAATAAATTGTAATTGTTCCACCATGAAAACATTGTCAAAAGTGCATTCCCCGGTCTTTTCTCTAGCCAAGATAGTCATATCCTCGCAAGAAGACAAAATCATTAGTATCGACCTCAAAAAATCCAAAGGAAGCTCAGATTTTTTGAAAAAGCTTAAAAGTGAAAATTACAAAAACATTTGTAATATGGGTTTGAAATTAGATTTGAAATAAAATCCGATTGTGAAGATATTTGTGACATGTATAAAAGCCAAACAAAGCCATTTGAACCAATTTCATAGCTCCCAAATCGGTTTGCAAGGCGGAGGTCAGCTTCGTAGTTTTGAAGTGCGTGGACGAGTTTTGGGGCCGCGCGACCCACGTTGAGGGAGAGCGACTCCACCCGGGGCCGCGCGACCCACGCAGTCGGGCCAAGAAGGTAGGCTTGCGGTGCGCGACTCCACCGGGCCGCGCGACCCACGCGTGTTCGCGCGACCCACGCAATGTGGTTTTGAAATTTAGTTTGCGCGCCCAGTGTTTGGCTTGGAATCGACTCACAAGCTACCTTCAAACAAGGTACACATTGCCAAAAACTTCGACGTAGATATGTCGAGACAGTAGGGTCGAATATGAGCCGTGGTCGTGAAGATTCTGGTCGAAGGTAATGTGTCATTTTGGTTCCCGCAGAAAATAGAAGGCATCATCGCAGAGGAGCCTACTTCTTTGGCCTGCATGTCCATTGTTGTGATTGTTTTTTATTCTGTCATGTTTCAGATTTTGTGAGATGGTTGCAGGCAAACCCGACCTCATCGTAATTACATGCTCCGTTTGTTTTCATTTATATAGATCAAACTTATTTCAAATATCATTTATCACCTTTGACTATTGCTCAAGCCACCTGGTACCTAACATAGCATAAATGTATGTGTTACTAGGAGAAATTTCACCATGATCCATACATTAAACCGGATATGTGGCCATTTTGTTAGTAGTTTTTCCATTCGCATTCTTTAGGATGAGGTTGCATTCACCATGAGGCCTTCATCATTCGCATTACTTGTGAGGTAGTGTGCATGCTCGTCTTTTTCTCATATCATGTTCGTTTGCCGATGCACTCACAGTGTGTATATTTAACATTCGTATTTCATGTATACACCCCAACATAGAGAGTGATGGTTACATTTGTGCAGTAATAGCTGCTGTTTCCCATGTTAGCATGTGAGTATACATTACTTCGCTTTGATCAAAATCTTGGTGTCACACTGTTTATGTGAGCAGGTATCACTTGGGAGGATTTCATTTCTGCGAGACTTTTTCATAGCACACAACAGCCTCCAGGCAGGCTTATGATGCAGAGAGCCTTCATACCCACCATACAGTTTCGAGGGCCGAGCATATCATCACTCCTTTGGTTCGGCATATCAACAGGCCACAAAGCCTTATTTGAATGGATGCCACTAAGTGGGCATGGCCTCCACTGCGAGGGCATCCCCGTTTTTTCCACTATAAAGAAAAAAAGGAAAGAGGAAGGTGAGGCCCATGCATGATGGAGGTCACTGTGGAGTTTTAGAGACACCAGGGAGCATGACAATGGTCGATATACGGGCTCTCTGAAGCCGAAGCCGAGGGCTGCATTCAGGAGGCATGGGCCGAGAATGACCACCAGTTATTCACTGCGTGCTGCCCGTTGGCATTTAACTATTTGGAGGAAGGCAACAAGGTACTTGAGGATGAGCTCTATATTTTATGAGAAAATGCAATCCGTCATGAGGATGGTGGTGGAATTCAGTAGGCTCCGTGACATGACACCAAATTTATCGTAGATATTGTACCTACGTGGTGGAATATGGTGATCCTAGAAGGCTATGACAGCCAACTAGGGATAAAGACATATGTTTTTTCACACAGGTACAAAGAGACACGAAGCCGTATGCACAAGTCATAAAGCGAGGATGAGGATCATGAAGAGGAGTGTTGCGTGCTGCACTTCGACGAAGTGAAGGTCAATCCATTTCGGATTTTGCCGAGGCTTCATTAATCGGAAAGATTACATGATGGAGGGGGACTCCGTCCTGGCCTGGCACTATAAAATTTTTGTGAATAACTTTAATTAAAAAGAAGCTAAATATTTAATGCTACGCTTGCTATGCGCTTCGTATTTTTTTGAGAGACTATTGGAGGAGATTTTTACATTTTTGGATTTTTTCTCATGGTTAATGTATGTATCCTTCAAGTTTACCCAGGGTTTGTTAAATCTGACATATCAAACAATTTCAAAAACACCATGAAACCACCTTTGCTGCCATTCTTGCACGCCATGCAATATAGCACTTCTGTGAGAACAGGTTTTTGAGGGTCAAATCTAAACTCCAAATTCTAGAAATTCTATCAATAGCAGTGACATCTGCAGCTTTCCAACGATGATGAGCTCAATTTTGACAGTTTTGAGCTACCAAACTTCAGCTCCTAATGAGCTTACCCACCAGCTTGTGACACCACCACATGAGTTTTTTCACCAAATTTTATTTCTGCCTATTTTGGACCAGTTTTGCCTATGGAGAGAATTCTGGTTTTATGATGTAAATCATGTTTGGCATGTAACTTTGGCTTGTTTTTATCTCTTCTAGAAGATTCACTCTCACGTATAAAAATCATGTAATGGATCAGCTTTCCACTCTTTAGTGTCGTTAGTCGCCTAGATTGTAGTTCCATGTTTAGAATTGGTTGAAACTGATCCCTGAAGAGGGGAATCTGACCCCCAGAGGTGGGGAAAGGGGGTTAGAGTGATCTATATATTGTAATTCTGAGGTATCTGCTGTGTTGGACTCTTGGGATACTTTTGATACTATCAGCATACTTTTCAGATTATTAAGGCAGCAGATCAAGCCATGACTTGGATCCTGTGGTGTTCTCGGTTTCGATGATGTTTCTCCTTTGTTTAACAAAGCCATGTTGAATGCCATCCTTTGTCAGCTTCAAATCCAAATGAATGATATGGAAGAGGCCAATCACTGCTTGGCGTTGTCACTTTTTGAATCTCGCTAGTTCTATATGTTTTTCAATGGGTTTGAAAGATCCAAGTTCTTTTTTACTCCTCTTCTACCCTCGTCGGTCTAATCTATCCATAACCGCACTCAGCATCAAGATCATCACCAATTCTCATTTCAGCCTGAATCTCCCAAAGGTCCTACCTTATCCCCGAACCCAAAATTTTACGTTTAATACTCCAATAAAACTCAAAAAAACCAAAAACCAAACATACCTATCTCTCTTTATTACTTTAAAATCGCTCTTATTGTAAGTCATCTCGCATCCTATTGCTTATTTTCCCCGAGATTGACGGGGAGAGAGCCCTCTCCCCGTCCCTGAAGGAAGCACATAATACGTGCCTGATGCAGCTTAGCGCCTACTTCATTTCAAATTTCCTCGAGGTAGATTTGAGTGCTAACACAATTGAGTCAACACGGCCCATCCCAAAAATGGTCGCTTATTAATCCTCACAGTGGTGCTAGCGAAGAGCATATAAATAATTATATACAATCACAACCACGGAGTTACTAATGATGCCGTTGTCCGACTTTTTCCATACTCCCTCAAGGAGCAATCGTATCTGTGTATTTTTTTTTACCATCCTGATCGATGGCTGAAGGATATTCTTCAAGATCAATTTACCTAGTTTTGGTGATGACAGTCTACAACGACACCGATCAATGACTAATGAATTAGAGAGTTAATAAAAGAGCCTATCAAGGATTAATCTAGTCAATAACTGTTAAATAAATTCTCATCGTCATGCTTCAGCTGGTAGCGCAAGTGAATGGTACATCCGCTTTACCATCAACATAGTATCCATGGATAGGTTAACAAAACAAAAAAAAGTTTAATGGACATTGGAGTGAAAGAAGCAATAGCAAAGAGAGAAACGTATTATTGCTCTAGAAAAGAAAAAAATGCGATAGAAGAACGAAAATCCAAAAAAGGTTACTTTTAAAGAAGACCCTGAAACAATCAGCATCCAATTAGACTTTAGAAGGATTGCAGAAAGTTTTGAAAACCATGTCCAATGAAATGGTCGACTTTAAGGAACAAAGTGGCAAACATCTTCAAAAAAAGTCAAGCCTTTAGAAGAAACCCTTCAACCGATTCAAAGCCGCCAAATGCTATTACTAATGTTGAATCAAGAAGAAGAAGAGGAGAAGAAAATGGAAGAAATCAACAAACAAGAAGAAGCTAGAAGTATATACGTGGATTTCATCCTCCCAGATGAGGAATATCAAGAAGCATCCCTAAGAAGCACCGAAGTAGAAATCAACTTGATCCCTCTCAACCTACCTCTAAGCCAAAGAGCGCAAGCTCAATGACTAAGGATAAATTTCAGCAACAAGAAAAACGACATCCAAAGCAACTCAAACTAGCCTAGTCCAAATGTATTCATCAACTCCATCAAAAAACATCAATCTACTTCTATGAAATGGAGTATAATATCATAGAAGATAAGAAGACTAGGGCTAACACTGTTTTGTGAATTGAGCAAGTTAAACACCAAAGAAAAAAGGTACTTTATAATTACATGCTACCGTAAAAACTCTTGCTCATCCTCGTAATTTTCAGCCTCCAACGAGATGGGAAGACCCCCCAACCAATGCGATCGCAGTTGATCTGAAAATATCGCTTTTAACTGGAGGGAAGGTCGCAGATCTCATACTTCCATTTCTTCTTACTTACAGTTTTCTAATAAAAAATTGTATAATTGTTTAATGGATTCCGGAGCTTCATCTAATATTCTACCAAAATCATTATGTGCAAAGTTGAACATTTAACCGCAAAAAATCGTTGTACGCATAGTCCATGACCATCGTGTTGAAGTGACTCGTTAATTAACTGTGCTACTATAAGGTCGTCATCTAATCCAAATGTATGTCAAGTTATCGACATTTTAGTTGCAAATATCTCTGCACTTATATTAATTCTTAAGGTAGATTGGTCCGAAAACTTCATGGATACTTCGCAACCGATTACCAGTCGACATGTAGCTTCCCACAATGGTAACCACAAATCGATAAAGGTTGAGCGAGAAAAACATCGAAATACATAGTAAATTTAACCGAAGAGAATATCCATTTACATGTATACATATCATTACAATTATTCACTTGATTCTTTCTTAGGAAATTTCATTGCTCATATGATTTTATTTAATATTCGTTTTATCTCAAATAGTGTTTTTCTCAAACAGATAGTTCTAAATGCATTAATTTTGTAGACTTCGTAAATAAATTCTTTATTTAAGTTATTTTTTCGATGGTTCTAAGTCTAATGAAGGAGCAGAGCAGATGTGTGTCGTTAGTCCTATGGGAAACAAATTATGCTAACTTGTTACACTGAGTTCGATTGCACCAATACAAATAATGCAGGCTTTAGTCCAAGGATTATACAGCAATCGCATTAGACATCAAATATTTACAATTTTTCTGAGATTCCAATCTTGTAATCTCAAAATGTGTACGCAATACTAGTGATTTTTTATCAAAGCCATTAAAGCATTATCAATCTTTAGTTCAAGATCCGATCAACATTTTATAGTATTTAATATTTACCTAATTCCTAAAATCGGGAAGGTCGTTGTTGCAGACTCTAGCTAAATTTTATCTCCAAGCCTTATCTTTCCAGACTATAGCCCCGACTGTATTTTCAATTGAACAACCTTAGACCCTCGATTCCACAACATTACCAATTGGCACTAGAAAATTCTGGCGAAATCCAGCCGCAATTCGTCGTTATTCTCGGACACAAGGCTGTCAAGGAGCGCGATAAACAGGGCGAACAAAACGTGCTCACTGCGTCGTCAGCCTCCGACGCACCCAAAAGTGTCGCACTATCGACACTTCTTCCGTCGTCTCGAACAAGCGGCCACTCTTCCTCGACGCTCACTGTCCGTCGCGTCTGACGCCTCCGAAATTCGGTCACACTTCCGACGAAATGGTCCTGATGCTGAACGCTTCTTCCGACGTTTGCACGCACGCAATTCCACGCAAAGGGTCCGGATTGCTGACGCCGCTCTTCCACGCGACATAAGCGAATTCCGACGAAATGTGGTCCGACGTTTTGAACGCTCCGACGCTAGGCCGCCACCCGACGAAATGTGGTCCGACATTTTTATAATCGTCGCTCTTCCGATCGTCACTTTCTGTTTTACCCGTTTTACAAGGTCGGATAAACGATGGAACGGTCTGAATTTTAGAAATTAAAAGACAGAAACGTGTTTTGAATATATTATATGAAGTAAAACACCACAGAAGTCATTGATATTTTTACATCTGAAGATTGGAACCCAAATATCCATCGTAAAGTGAAGTCCCACCTACAACATAGAAAAATACCCCCCATGCTTTTACATGTGGACATGATATAAAACCCGCAACGGTCCACATGGAGATTGACCATGGAACCTTGTAGCATCCAAATATGTCACAGACTACAGAAAGGCAGTACATAAAGATGTAGAATAGTAAAGCAACAAGACAGAGACCACGTCCATTTATTCCTAAATAATAAACAGGCAACAAAAACCCCTGCAACAAAGAAAAACGCTAATGATGTGGAGAGTGTGGATATGTCCAAAATATAAAAAGACCATTAGACCATATCAATAAATCAGAATACAGACTCCAAAGATCGCTAGTTTTGAAGGCAGAGTGATAAAAATTAATCATTTTTTTTCTACAAGAGAAAAAACGTTGTTTTGAATATATTATATGAAGTAAAACAACCCATGAAGTTATTACATTTTTCAAGCATCCTAAGATTGGAACCCAATTATCCATCCAGAAAAGGGAAGTCCCACCCCATGTTGATAGGAAAATCACACTATACAGACTTGATATAAAACCCAAGAATTGTCCAAACAATATTTAGACAATAAATCTAGAAAGACTGGGAAGAGTCGAGGCATCTATAAGAAAGTGAAATGCTAGCATGTAGAATACTAAAACAACATAGAGGCATCACGTCCCATTGTTCCAAATACAAATTAAAGTACCCAAAATCCTTGAACAGAGAAAAACGCTAATGATGGAGAGTGTGATATGTCCAAAATATAAAAAGACCATTAGACTATATCAATAAACCATCTTTGCTTGAAGGCAGCAGTGACAACATTAATCATCACAAGAGAAAAAAATGTTGCTTTGTAATATATTATATGAAAGTAAAATACCATGAAGTTATTACATTTTCACATCCGAAGATTGGAACCCAAATATCCATCCGTAAAAGTAGTCCTAATTCTTAGAGATAAAAATACCTCACACGGCACACAGATTCTGATATAAAAACCCGCATCTATGTCCACATGGAGATTATCGACAAATCCGAGAAAGCATCCAAATATGCCCGAGGCATCTATAAGAAAGGAATAAGAAGGAAGATAAATAATAAACAAATACAGAGTACCCATTCATTATCCAAATACATTAAAGTACCCAAAAACTTTGAATGTGAGAAAAACGCTTAAATGATGCGAGGAGTGATATGTCCAAAATATAAAAAGATCATCGCATCATACTAATAAACCGCAACATAGACTCAAAGATCGCTAGTTTTGAAGGTGAGTGATAACATTAGACTATTTTTTTCGACAAGAGAAAAACGTTGTTTTAATATATTATATGAAGTAAAACAGTCCATGGCTATTACATTTCTACATCCTAGATTGGTCCCAACATTCCATCCAGTGCGAAAGTCCTACCCTATTTAGTGATAGAAAGACCCCATGTCATGTTGTAGGACTCGATATAAAAACCCGCACCCACCACATGGAGATTATCGACAAATCTGAGAAAGCATCCAAATATGCCCGAGGCATCTATAAGAAAGGAAATAGTTGGGGAGGTATACATGAAACACAGAGCAGAGTAATTAAACGCCCATTGTTCCAAATACAAATTAAAGTACCCAAATCCACAACAGAAAAAATTGACTGAGAGAGGTGAGAGTGTCCAAATATAAAAAGACCATCGACCATATCAATAAACCAACAACATAGACCAAGACGTTTAGTTTTGAAGGCAGAGTGATAACATTAATTGTTTTTTTTCACAAGAGAAAAAATGTTTTGAATATATTATACAAGTAAAATACCCATGAAGTTATTACATTTTCACATCCCAAGATTGGAACCTAATATCCATCCGTAAAGTAAGTTCCACCAGACAATGAGAAAAATACCTGCTGTCGCGCAGGCCAGGACTTGATATAAACCCAAGAATACCACATGGAGATTATCGACAATCCGAGAAAGCATCCAAATATGCCCCAGGCATCTATAAGAAAGGAAATAGCGCATGTAGAATAGTGGTGGAAGTGGGGCTTCAGATAGGCACCGACGTCCATTGTTCCAAACATAAATTAAAGTACCCAGAAAATCCGCAACAGAGAAAAACGCTAATCATGAGGAGTGTGATATGTCCAAAAATATAAAAAGACCATCGACCATATCAATAAACCAAGAATATAGACTCAAAAGACGTTTATTTTTGAAGAGTATAAAAATTAACTATCACAAGAGAAAACGTTGTTTTGAATATATTATAAGTAAAACAGCCCATGAAGTCATTTATATTTTCACATCTAATGATTAAACCCAAATATCCATCCGTAAAAGTGGAAGTCCCACCCGTACAATGATAGAAAAATACCCCATGTCACATACAACACTTGATATAAAACCCGTAACGGTCCATATGGAGATTATCATAATCCGAGAAAGCATCCAAATATGTCCCATCATAAGAAAGTGAAATAGCAAGATGTAGAATAGTAAAGCAACAAGAGCAGAGGCATTGTCAATATCCATTTATTCAAAATATAAATTAAAGTACCCAAAATCCTTAAACAAAGAGAAAAATGCTAATCATGTGAGGAGTGTGATATGTCCAAAATATAAAAAGACCATCGTACCATATCAATAAACCAGCAAATACACCAAGACGCTAGTTTTGAAGGCAGAGTGATAAACATTAATCATTTTTTTTTCACAAGAGAAAAAACGTTGTTTTGAATATATTATAGCAAGTAAAAATGTACCATGGATTCTATTGAGACGCCAAATCTAAAGATTGAACCAAATATCCATCCGTAAAAGTGGAAATCCCACTCCCGTACAATGATATGAGAAACACACCTGCAACATATGCTGTGGACATGATATAAACCAAAGAATGGTCCAAGTGAGATTACCACACCCTGAGAAAGCATCCAAATATGCCCGAGGCATCTATAAGAAAGTGAAACAGCGCATGTAGAACAAGAAATAAATAAGAGCAGAGTAAATGATACCATTATTCCAAATACAAATTAGGTACCTAAAATCCTTGAACAGATCAAGAAAAACGTTAATCATGTGAGGAATTCTATGTAAATTTAATCTAATAATATCAGTCAAAATTAGAGACCGAAGTCAAAATACGTTCCGCCGTACCTATGAAAAATTTGTTTATCAAAAAATCAAAAATTAAGAAGACTCCGCTTCATACGGGAAACCAAATTTTAACGTTTAATTTAAGGTAATTCAAAAAATATTACAAAGGTCCAAGACAAGAAAATAATCTAAAAGCAGTACCAATTGCTACCACGAAGAAAGAAAACAATTAACTAAACTACTCCTTCTGCAAGGGTTCCTCCACGATCTCTAGCACTATCCTTCGAAGGTCCACAGGATCGCTAGGTGCTACCTCCACATGCATGCCATACCCCTCCCGAAGGCCCACGTCGTCGACTTTTTTCCGAGCTCGTATCTCACGATGATTTTTCCTCCCGTTTTGGGCTCTCGTTGGTACACCGTTGACTAAAGTCGTGATTCGCGAGTGTTATCGAGAGAGCAATTAAAGAAAAATTGCACAGCAGCTGTGAGTGAAGGTGAACTAGCGTGGGGAAGCAGGATAGGAAATCCATACAAAGGGCTTATCCTACAACCCGACCCCGCCCACTCCTAGTATTTGACATCGACATGCGAGAATAACGCCTGGATCCGCCAAAGCGGACTCGTTGGAGGGTCGAGAGCCCCCAGGGCTTTATTCCCCGTCGCAAGAACGCATCCCAGACACGCGAGGCATGGGGCGGGCCCCGTGGCGGGGGTACGAAAGACTCGATAGCCAGACCCACCACCGCAGGAAGACAAAGATGGAGACGAACCGATAGGCACGTCGATATGCCGTGCTGTCTAGGCAAGAATAATTAGCCACTTCTCCATCGTCACGCGCAAGGTGCGTTGTAATCCAAGAATCGGTCGCCTAAAAACCATAGCGAAACATTTTTTCATCTCAACGTAATGTAATCAAAGATCGCCCGTCATAATTAATCTCTCGATCATTAATAATGAGAGTCGAAGGTCGATCATATATGAAAGATGCGAATCGCTATAGAGGAGGGAGGTCGATCTCGAATGTAGTGATTAATTAATGCTGGATTTGATGAAAACTTAATCGAACAAATAAGTAAATGTTAATGCGATTGATATGAAATCATGCACATATCCATGTCCCATCGCCTTAAACGCCATCGAATGCACCTCCGCGTACCAGAGCAAATGGCAAGTTTTTATCGAGGACACGTGGCGGTAACGATTGGGAGCGGATCTTTGTTTGGCACGCTCGCGCAGCGGGAAATCCGACCCGAAAAAATATAGTGCTGAATTTGATAAGAAATTTGCGTCACAACCTCTCTCTCCGTACACCACATCAACTTCGACCCGAAAAAGATTAGGCGGAATTATTTGGTTTTCAGCGTGACAAAATTGGCCGACGTCGCAGTGCTATTTTGGAACGTGAATTTGGTTTGAATTATGTATTTATCGCCGCTTGAAGTCCGGTACGCACTCGACTCTTTAAGAACAATTTTGTTTCGATCCCATCTTATAAAATTTGTGTTGGTTTTCTTTGATAATACACATATTTATAATAAATCATGGGAATACTCACACTAAACATGTGGAAAAGTTATACAAATAATTATATGTATGAACAATCATTTTATGTAAAAATATCCAAATGTGCTTTTGGGAAATAAGAATTCGAATATTTGGTTCATATTGTTTTAAAGGAAGGAGTGAAGTTGGAGCCTCAAAAGATGCAAGCTATTACAAAATGACCTATTCCTAAGAAAATCAAGGTTCTTAGAAGATTTTTTAGACTTACATGATATTATTGATCATTTTTTAAGAATTATGCATGCATTTCAAGTCCACTCACATATCTCTCTGAAGAAAATATCATTTATATGAACGATGAGGCTACTTTGGCATTCTCTCTTTCAATGGATGCCATGTCTTCTACGACCAACATCATATTGCCACCTACTTTTGGTAAAACATTCATAGTAGAGTGTGAGGCACTAGGACAAGGAATTTACGTAACATTAACACAATAAGGGATATCATCAAGCTTTGAAAAAGCAAGGAATTCAATAGAAAATATTTGGTGAAATTCAAGGAATTCACTTTTGTTAATAAAGTTTATGTCACACTAGTGATAGCAAAGAGCTATTAGGCACTAGTAGCAATGTAGGAGGTTTTGTCCGCATGTTGTGGCTAGGAGTGGGTTCGATAAACATTTGAGTTGTAATAGCCTAGGTGTCAATACCTGCACTCGATCGTATTACTTAGAATAGTTAGAGTTGTAGGAGTCGTAACCGTTTTCGGCTAGTTGAATTATTATAATTAGACCTTTTGATTTTCTAGACTGTCCTCCCGCAGGAACCGAAGAGCCATATGTTATATATAAATTGTAATCTCCTGATGAATAAAAGTAGAGAGGGATAGAGGAGATTATGAGAGGGGATTTAGCAATAAACCTCTCAGTGTGTGAACGAATTGTTTCCAAGTTAAATGATTTCAAACAAGTCATATGGCTGTTGGTCAATTATCTCGAATCGCTAATTGTAGAAGAATTTTTTAACCTGTGAGGCGATTGGGTACCCGATAATTCCATTATTCTGCGTTCTTGAATTCCCGTAAATTGTTGGATAACCCAAGTTGAACTCACCCCCACCTCGAAGGCGAGGTCCAGTGTAGAGAACCCGGGTCGTAAAACTCGTCTCAAATATAAAAATCCCGCTTAATATAGAGACAAAATTGTTGTGCTTTTAACTGCGACCCGAGGATTGACATGAGTTAACAAACAAAAGGATAGCATGAACCTGTACTTTGCACCGCGTGGTCAATCCCTCTACCAAAACCACGAGCGTAATCACAAAAGCGGAGTTGTCCCATATCGCACCGCTAGCGAGTAGGCGATATATCCTATTCGCGAGCGATTCCAGTTAGGGAATGCGACACGTGGCGAAGTGACCCCCTGAAACCATCGTTTAACCCGCGCACGATCGCACGTTAAAAGCCCTCGATGTTGGAATCCGAGCGAAATTGCCAAGAGTCGTTGATTTGGGAGAAGGGCCATCTCGACGGGTCGCACGTTGAACTTGCATCCAGGTTAACTCAAGGTGTGCAGAGGATAGCCGGTGTACGATACGAGTCTTGATTGGTTATTGATATATATAGGTGGGGTCGTAGTATAATGAAATTGTTTAATTAAACAATTGGCTTTGATAATTAGCATAAGTCTGGAGCGTGATTGTTGTAAGGGCCGGGTGGTAAAATATAGAGCCGAAAGTTCATTAAGCAAGTTATTTATTTAAAAAGAAACTGTGGAGTATAAATACAAAGTGTTGAAAGTTAAACATTGGTTATATAGTCTTGAGATAATATAAATTTCGGGAATATAAATTAAAGTCCAATCCATTGTGGATGGTATTTACTATCAAATTCTACGAATTTGATAAATAAACCCAAAGAACAGTAGAAGTCAATTAGAGACTCTGCAGGCCGGAGGAAAAGAACTAGTGTAAACTAAGGGAAAATGTCGACAGAGCGATTGTACACACCCGCCTCTCGGGGGTCCAATTTCAGCCTTTGTTGTGTCACACGATGACTCTCTCTCCGGCATTTACTTGTATTGAAGATCACTATTCTAGGAATAAGGAGTTATTTTCTCCAAAAATAACTCCTAGCCAAACATTGACAATGCATCAAGGATATCTTTCTATGCTTCATAAGCACATTTGTTCTACTTCTAAATCATGTCTTGGAAGTGGTTGTTGTGTACTGAAATTATTCACCATGGTTTCATACCAAAGTCTTTTTTCACATTTTCAGCATCCAATACATGAAAAAGATAATGGTTTAAAACAACATAAATATTTGAAATTTTGCAAGAATTGTCCGGCACACTTTGAATATGAATTTTGAAGTCAAGTGCATGATGTTGTATAGGACTCAAGTGTCATTTTGAATACCAAATGTTTCACAAGAAACTTCTCAACATGCTACCCTCGGCAGCATAGGATTAAATGAGCAATATTGCATCAACTATTTCCAAGTAATAAAAGTGCACTCGGCCATAAGACTAAAACAACTACAAATGTTGTAAATCTAACAAGACCACATACAATCAAATGTATTCCACAAGGCCAATACCGTATGAGAAAATGAAAAGGAGTTTTGCAAACTAAAAATACCTTAGGCAACTAATTCAATTAGATACACCAAACCATCAGCAAAAAAGGAAAAACTGTACCACCTACTCAAAAGGCAAGCGTTGTACCTCCTTTGACAAAATTTTGAGTTCAAACAAGGGGCCTTTATTGTCTTGCTCAATGCCCCTAGTAATTTGAACGGGGTTTGCACCCGCTGCAATCAACCATAAACAAAAAGCTTCTCTTATTTCAAATTATTTTCCACAAATTTAAGATACAACCATTGTCAGCTTTTGCATTTCCCTAACAAGCTCATAAATTTTGTGACAAAAGAACCATCAAAAATTTTAATACCCGATAGCAATTTTTTCACTCAAAAAACTATCTCGACTCAATAAGCCTAACCCAAAACTAAAAAACCAAACACCATAAGACCCTACAAAAAATGAATAGATGATCTTAATCCAAAAGACTATCTTATGACAAAAAGTTACCTTTACACCCTCACTTATTAAAACCTCGTGCGTTGAATTTTAACTTCAGAATCGCCAGCAATAGTATGACTCCGATGCAAGCAACGCAACATGGAGTGTTGTTTGCATGCCATCCGTAAATTTAATCTCGCAGATAAAAATTCCCTGGCAGTTTTTTTTGTAGACGGCCACACCATACTTCGTACAGAAAGATTGTATTTAAACACAACAACCATCATTAACGCACCACCAACCGTAAATTAAACAAACAGAATTTACCCGACAATTTTGTGTAAATTCAAAAGGAGGACACGGGAGTATTAATATTGGACTCGCATGAAATTAAAGGGGAATCCAAAACCTAAAAAACCGGGACCCCGAATTTTTTTGTAGGGCACATTGATTGAGAATTCGAAAGTTAAAATTAGGCGTACGTCGCATCCCATTTTGAGAACGCTGAATTTGGTTTGAAATTCAATCTGATTCGTACTTTTTGAAGTCCGTCACTAATAGGGGTTCTTTAATGTTTTGATAGTTTAATATATACATATGTTTTAAAAACATATGTTATATATATATCATATGCGAAATGAAAGGTGGGCCATAGAATTTAGTTTTAATTTTATTTTTTTAAAAAGAGGGTTTTTATTATAATATGTTTTATAATGTTACAGTATATAAAAATAAAAAGGTCGAAAAAGCTCGTAGTTTTTTTTTATAGACAATACGTAAATTTTTTATTACACAAAGCAAAGTTGTGTAAAAAGTGAAATACCGAGTGTAACTTTTTATGTGTGAGTGTATCATAGAAGAGGAAGGGAAAAACACAGCAGAGTGTTTTAGAGACGAGTATGTTTGTTTTGGAATGTGCACAGACGAGTTGGTATTTATGCACTCGCGTTTTGTAGCACACTCATAATTTTGTAATCCCTCGTCAGAGGAAGTAGTGTAATAGTTTTTTTTTGAGTTATTGAAGGGAATAGAAGTTTTGTTTTCAAAGTATCAAACTCGTCTCCGTCAAAGAAATTTATATTTTCTCCGTGTTAGAGGAAGGGGAGATTTATTCTCCATTCATTGTCTCCGGGAATTTTTCTAATATTCCATAACATGTGCAAGAACAACAAAATGTTGTGGTTCCATCCCCACATAAATCATTTGTCTTTGCCGCAATTGGTGTCTTACCAACTCGCACCCAATATTTTCAACCTGGGATCCCTCTAATCTCAACCAATAAAAAGTGCTAAAACCTTTAGTAAATATTGAGATACATTTCATTACACTCGTCAATAACAATAAAATTTGACTCCACTCTATAACCCTTTCCTTTATATTGTTGTGAAAATATTTATGCATTACTCTAATGTGGCTAGTCCATAAAGCCAAGTAGACCACCTGGTAACAAATATGTTTTCCTTTCACCTTGAAGTTTTCTCAAATTATGCCTACCAAATCTAAGACATTAAGAGGGGGGAACTAATACAACGTTAAAAAGAAAAACCAGAAAGCACACATCTACAAATTACTCCTGTAGCATCACTGCTACACCATCTATTAACTATTTTCTAGAGAACCATGCTTTGCTCTCCAAGACAACATTTTTCCCTTCGCCCCCCAAGGGTGACTCCAACAAGATCGCAGAAGTTTGTTCACACCGCCCTTGCAGAGACACATTGACAATGCTTTCGAAAGTGCAATTGAATGCCGCACCATATGCCAAAACAACCCTCCATGAAAAATTAAAATAACACATTAAAAATCGAATATAAGTGACAAGGAAACAGTATCCACCTAGCAAAGTCAAGTGTCAGTGTAGACCTTCCTTTAAACATAATTTTTTCTCTCGACTCCGCAATTTTTTTTGTCACCGATCCATCCTTGTTGAAGTACAACCCTTTTCCATAGCTCTTGTATTAACTACCTTCTCCTGTCGCGTACATCTCGCAGTCCCTCTTCTCCGCTTGAGTGATTAAAGGAAATGGGGTGAAAAATCGAAAGAGAAGACAATTGTTCGCTATAATTATCAAAAGCAGTGCACCCAACTTTCTTCCCCTTTCCATCGTTACCCAATGAGGTAGATGTGGCAATTGTTGTCATACCGCCCCAAAGCAAGCAGGGTAGCCATCTTCTCTTATGCCGAATATAGAATTACAAGATCTTCGTATTAGTATGAACCTTTTAAAAACATGACTCCCATCGTTAAAAACCACTTAAGTTGTAACAGGCAAACCAAACAACTATCGCAACTTTTGGCAACTCTCCGAGAGCATTAAGAGAGAAAACAACCAAAGAGAAATACAACCACAATCCTCATTTTAATGGAGACCGGACTATATATTTGCATTAAGATAATAGAAAGAAATCTACGCGACTATATTAAGGCCAAGCACAAAACAATCTTTAACTCCGTTGTCTCTCGCGCCTTCAAAGTTGCCAGTGCTAGAGGTTGCATATTTTTAATTTAAATTCTTTGACCTCTCGTGCCCATATATATGAATGCATCCAAAGGGATATCTACATCAAATGCTCCTTTATATCCCCAAAAACAAACTCCCTACTACAAGAGCACCACAAACAAAGATTTGATGGATCACCCCACACCATCCCACTCACTAGAAACTATGGAAAAAGGAAACCCGAGAAACCTCTCTGAAATATCTCAAGATGACTATATGGGTGGTTCTTATGAATCAACCAACCATTTAGAACATGCTCATCAATCCAACCATGAGTATTATGTGACAATATTCAAGGTGTGATCAACTCGATTTCTCTGATTGCTATGTTAGAGAAACCCCTAAACTCTCACCGAAAAATAGCAGTGAAATGTGGCACCACTCAAGTAGATTGACATGTGCCAATTGGTACAAGTGGTA
Organism: Pinus albicaulis; assembly: GCA_034641835.2. Classification (NCBI taxonomy): domain Eukaryota; kingdom Viridiplantae; phylum Streptophyta; class Pinopsida; order Pinales; family Pinaceae; genus Pinus; species Pinus albicaulis. The sequence continues at coordinate 757,347,821 of CM076569.1, read as the reverse complement.
GACAATTGGCATGCTTAAAACAACGAGGTGATGCGGTAGGAATGACATGAGGGAGAAAATATCATAAAAGCCCCAAATCAGAGAACTAAAGCTCATCACCTAAACACGATGCTTCGACAACTCTACATGATGTAACCTATGAAATCGTAAATGGAGAAATCATAGTAACAATAAAGTAACCTATGTAACAATAAAGTCGGATTCATCCCAGAGGAGTAGTAATGGAGAAATCATAGGAACAACAAGAAACATGCGTAGTTGCTTACACTCTAAATAGGTGAAAAAACACATACAAAAAAACCTAGATAATAATCAGTGAACAAGCTTAATATTGTAATTATGAACTCGTAAAGGAATTTTTCCCACAAAATGTGACATTACGAAACCCTAATGTCAAGCGCACAAGCAAAAATATCCTCGTGACATGACCCTAGTTGACAAGTTGTATTTCGCTCATGATGCAAGAGGATTTTGTACCTGCATCCAAGCAAGTCAATCAAAATCCATCATTATCTATACAATAAATACAAGTAATTGATGTAGTATTTTTTACTCTAAGATGCATTCTTATGATAATGTTAGAACATATGTTGAAAATGTCAAAACATACTCCGAATAAGCTCCTCTTCATTTCAAGAACAATTTTATTGGAGTCGCATGAACTTGGAACAAGCCTCCCACGATCTGAAAGAGTAAAGCAACTAAGTCATCAAAGTGACTTTTTTGTTAGTTACGCCCGGATCACAGGGAGGTTTGCTCCAAGATTAAATCGCTCCAATAAATTATTCTCTACTAAACAGTACAACCACGTGAAGGTGGAAGCTCTTATGGCCCCTCTCACATCACTCTCAATTCCCCAATACCCAATCTATATTTCATTTTTTACTTTCATGAGCATAAAAAAAATATTCAATAACTAATAAAAAAACAATTCAACAAAAAAGTACGCAAGGAAACATTGCAATTAATGCTTGACATAAAAATAGTATGATAAATGAGTTTTTTATATAACGCAAAAAAACGTTCCAAGTATGGTAACATTTGTCTTATAATAATACAATATTTTACATTGTCAAATTTTCTTTTTCTTCTTCCTATTTTTAAAGCTCCTAATTACATCATCAATATCATCGTGCTCGCTCCTCGTTTCGTGCCTTCGACCTCGCACTGCTAATTCACGATGTCCGGGCTCATCCAAAGGACGGGCATCGCCTACAAAAAACAAATAATATTAAATTTTAATTGTCTGCTTTTTAAAATATCATTGAACTAGTTCGAGAATATTAATAAAAAAAATTGTAATGAGATTATTTACCCCCGGTGCACCGCCTGTCGCCGCCGACCTAGTTGCGTTTTCACGATGTCTCGGTCTCATCCAAGGATCTTGCATCACCTACAAAAACAGATAATATTAAATTTGTAATCTTTTGCTTTTAAATATCATTGAACTAGTTCGAGAATATTAATAAAAAAAATTTGCAATGAGATTATTTACTCGGTGCACCAGCTTGTCGCCGACTGACCCATTTGATCATCATGATGTTCTCGTCTCATCCGAAAGGATTCGGGCATCACCTACAAAAACATGTATAATATTAAATTTTAATTTGTCGCTTTTAAATATCATTGAACTAGTTCGGGTAATATTAATAAAAAAAATTGCAATGAGATTATTTACTCGTGCACCAAATTTGTCGCCGCCGACCTATTTGCGTTGTCACGATGTCTGTCTCATCCGTTGACGGCATCGCCTAAAAAAACAAATAATATTAAATTTTAATTGTCGCTTTTTAAATATCATTGAACTAGTTCGGTAATATTAATAATAAAAAATTGCAATGAGATTATTTACCCGGTGCACCAGCTTGTCGTCGTTGAGACCGTCTGCTCTGCCTTCCTCTCCGGGTGGTAAGATCCTCAAGGGAAACATTCTCTCGTCATTTAAACAAAAAAACATTATAAGGACAACCATCAAGGTATAATTAGAAAAAAATTATAAGTGGAAATTAATTACTCGTCACTGCCCTACATCGATAGTAAAGATTGTCGGCCTTGTCCCCACTCACAATGATCAAAGCCGCACGAGAGGATCATCTACATCCGGCTCTAAAACTCGGGTTATTTGGCTCCCTGCTCGTAGTGCCGCTCCCCCGATTTAAACAAAGTTGTTAGACATTAAATTTATGGACTAAAAACAAAAATATTGAAAGGTTAATGTTTTACCTTATCATGTATTCTCGGGATCTTGGGACCCTCGCCCAAGCTTCGCGTACGTTCAACCACACATGATAGCCAAAACTAGGAAAGCGATATTTTTATCTTCATCTCAGAAGTTTCGTATAAAGTCATCACCCTACATTACATATGATTGTGTATTTTTAATCATATCTCGATAGGATTACAAAAACATTGGAAGGCGATACAATTAATTATAAGATGTTTAGCTACTTAATTACAATTCTCGTAGCCTAATCTTTCAAGTAGCCACCCCCCGGCCGAGCTTGTGATGGCCCTTTTTCTCAATCTCTAGCTTTGGTTGCCTTTGAGGTGTCGTGCAACCTAGCATCAAAAGATTGAAGTCGTATATGACGTAGCACACTTTTATTTTAGACATAAAGAAAATTAAAGCTATTGAATTAAAGTTGTAATTTACTCTCATGTCCAAATTTTCTTGACATTTTTCCTTCTTTTCTTTGCCCTTTTTCTCTTTCTCCGTCATGGATGAGTGCTCTCCACTCACTCTCTGAAACTGCGAGAGGACGCTCATATCTAGGGTTAAATTTCAATTGCGTCCTATAGGTGTCCCTCGGTATATTTCAAATATTTGTCAGCTACCCGAGCCACCATTGTTCTCATCAAATGTGCCGACTCCTCAAAAGGGCTTCTAGATAATCTAGAAGTTCTTTTTTTCAAAGTTGGAATTCTCGGGAATTCCACCCACTCGTACGTATGGTTGGGCCAAAAATTACCCAACGTATGGCTCTCCGTAATCCCCGTAGAACTCATTGTTTCCTGCTACGTAATAAAACCAGATATTATCATTAATTTAAAAAAATAAAAATCATGATAAATATGTTTTAGATAAAGTACATGAAATATTTAAAATATTAAAATTTACCCGGGATTTGTACATGCTTTATAGGGACACCCTCTATCGTTCACCAACAACGTGCCATTAATGGTCCCCGTGGAGCCGACACGTGTAGCTCTAGGAAACACACAATGTAGCTGGCCATATCGCCCTCATCATTGCCAACACGTTCGCGGGTTGGTAGGGTGTCCGCTGGGCAGTGGTGTGTTTTTGGCCGGCACCTAAAGTGAGCAGAAGGTGTACGAGAGGGTTGTTGGGCAATCTCTTGCCCTTGTGTCCCACTACCACCAACACCGGGTTCAAAGAAATGCCGTAAAACGCTACATACAAAAGAACTTTTTGTTAGTTTAGTCAATGTAAAAATTAAAAATCAAACTATCACAATTCATCTCATGCGTATCAAGAAAAATATCCTTTTGACTTTTTTATTATTACCCGATATCTTTCTAGCTTCCTCACAAGATGTTGTATCCTCTCTTCTCGTTTCGGTGTTTGAGGCGCATCTATCAAAGTATTAAATTTTCGACCTTGCATCTCGTGCCTTTTTTTGCAACAAGAACACCGGAGATAGGGATGAATAAAGCTCTTCCTCAAAGAGGGAATCATCGTGCGTACCATGGCTAGGTGTCTCAGCATATTTGAACAAAATTAATATTATTTCAATTATGTAAATAACTAAAATACCCGAAGACAGAGCAATGGCCGGCACTTTACATGTTCTTCCGCCGGCCTCTTTCCGCGATCATCCCGTCTCTGGGGTTGTTCCCGCACCGCTTCACTGATCACCTGCCACATTGCAATAAAATTATAAATGTAAAAACTTGAAAAACAATATCTAATTTGAAAAACACAAAATGAAAACTCGAAATAATTTCTAATAAGACACCCAAGTCGTAGTTAGAGTTTCAAATATGCCTTGCATTGAATCCACTTCCGGAAACATGTCATTGCACATTAAGGCACCCAAACATTCAATCCACGAATGATATATTTAAGTAGGCTTCTCCTATTCGGGAAACACTACTACCTATAATGCATTCACTTGCATGTATAAAGGGAAAGGAAAACATGTTTTCATACAACGGTGACAAAGGCATCTTGGGGAAAGGTATCTTCACTTTTTTATTTATGTTGTTCACCCATACCACTCTCGTGTTTTCACTAATCCCTCGTTTTTGTCATTTTTTGGATTCAAATTAAGTTAAGGCCTTAAGTATTTTTTGACCTTTCAGTGTAGTTTTTATACAGTGGCATGTATGGATTTTCCATTACTTCGCACTTTTTTCTCTTCATGCGCATGTTTCCCCGGGAAATCAAATGCATGATTTAGTCCCATACATTTAACAAGTTGTTGGATCAACTCCATAGGAAATATCATGTTTCCTATTCAATCAAAATTTATCTCGCTAGGGTAGGTAGGAAGGTTTTCCCTTTGTATTAATAGGGCACTTCTAGCTTCCATTTTTATTATATCTTTCAAATTTAGTGTCGCTTTTCAATTAGGCATGAATTTTTGCAACTTTCAAGGTGAGAATGAACAAAGACAAATTTTTGTGATGCATGACCAGTATATGACTCCATGGCCGCAGAGAAAAGGCACTAATCTACTTCTTCAAATATCTATAGTTCCTCATTCACCTCATATGGAGATGGTCCCCGATTTTGAGCCAAATGTTAGCAGTAAAAAGTTCCCCCCCTCTCCATAATTTGATATTCAATGGAAATTTCTTAAATTGATGATGGGGGCATGATTATGGAACATTGGCACATACATATGTAATGGAATTCCAAGATCATGATATATGTTTGCATATGTTTATGGCAATGTTCCACCAAGTCCCCCGGGAGGTGGGAGCGAGGGGGCGAGGGAGCGCGGGAGCTGGCCTATGCAAAAGCTCCCTACCAATTTTCAGAAAACGTGGGGGGACGTCGTGGTCATAAAAATTATTATAAAATTTAATATTTATAATGTAACTATATTTTTGCAAGGAATGTATATACAAAATCATCATACACTTGCATCATGAAAGATAAATCATAAATGATAAAATTAAAAATCGATGAATGATGAATCATATAATTGAAACAAATTTAAAAGTTAAAAGTTAAAACATACATCATACAATCATGCATGTAAGTTTGTAAGTTTGTAACTATATAATCATTAATGTAACTACTAACAATGTACAATGAAAATAAAGTTTAAGATATCATATGACATATTATATCAAGATTCAAAATAGAGTTTAAATCGAATTTTACAACTCAAGTCTCAAACATAAAACTTAAATGCAAATAAGTTATGTCTCAAACATAAAACATAAAACATAACATATGAATATCAAATGATATCATCATAATGATAAATGAGCATAAATTCTCAACTTAATGCCCCACTAGTCTCTCGCATCCAACTTCGCACGAATATATCATGATCAACCATGTCACCATCCGAATCAGAATCACTTGGATTCTCAAATATGCTAAGTGGCACATCAACTTTTAACACGAAACATAAACTAAAAGGGGCGGTGAGGGGGACGTGAGGGGCGTGAAGGGGGGTGTGAGGGGGGCGTGAGGGGGGCATGAAAGGGGTGTGTGCGGGGGCGTGAGGGGGCGTGAGGGAAACGCCCCCTAGAAGTTCCCAAGACCCCGAGCGCGAGGGGCGAGGAATCTAGACCCCCCTATGTGGGGGGGGGGAGACCCGTGTAACACCGGTTTATGGAGGTGGTGGAGCAAAAAGAGCTCAAATAGAGCTGAAATTTTTCACATAAAAAGGGACTCATGGGCTCGACTAATGGTTCCATTTAAAAAAATTATATCTAGACAGAGAATAAGTGTAGCATGCAAACATGCATTGAAAATCCATCCGAGTTTGCATTGTATTACTTATGATGGATTCAAATTTGGTTTCAAAATGCCAAAGTTATGGCATGATTTTGTCGAGAAACCCTTAGTTGGATTCTCATGTTGGTTTAATTTATATTTTAAGTTTGTTTTGCAATCTTTGGGTGATAGTAACTCATGAACTAGGTTACCAATGTGTAACAATCATATTTCAAGAATAAAGTTGTGATTTTTTTTATATTATTATTATTATCTATTAGCTACGAGTATTGACACCTAATGCCTGGAATTTTGACATCTCGATAGCATGGATAATTTTCAAAATGTTTCTAGTAATGTTAACATAATAACTATCATTACGTGTCTTCACTTTTGTCACCATAATAGACCCGTGATATGGACTCATCACACAACTTCATATGCTATGTCCCAACAAGTTCAAACTCGAGTTGAACCTACCTCATAGTGTGGTTATTAAGGACAAGTTGCTTTGATATATAACTCGAGTTAGCATAGACCGCGTTGCAAGCTTCTAAAAAGAATCCTCAAGTGTCAAACACTTCAAAATATGTTCTACTATAAATCCTTTTGGGATACTCCGAAATAATATATGTATCATTGATGACTTTTTAAAGTATGACAAGATCCAGCAGGGAAAGGAAATCAATGGAAGAGTGGTCCACCAATGAGAACCTAGAATTTAGCATCATATGAGTTAGAGTCTCTAAATTGAAACCCTCATAATCTTTAATTAGTGATGAAGGACATCACATAGGTAATTATATTTTCATGTAGAATAATCTGTTAATTCAAATTTAAACTACATAATATGAAAGGCATACCATAAATTTTTCCACGTAAGTCCAAACAACCTATAAAAAGGGAAAAACCTTCTTTTTCCATGGGAAATAATTTACCTTTCCTTTTTCAAGATAATCTAAATCACAAAAAAATATGAATCGTATTGCACACATTCTTGGATAATGTGAAAGTGGAAAAGGAATAACCTACACAAGTGATGCACACATGTACATTTGAACACTAATAGATTTTTGTAGTTGAAATGCAATGCTTGTTTTCATTTAAATGTAGGGTTTTTAAAAGCTAGGAGAAATAATGGTCGCCAAATTAATAAGCATTTCTTTGGGAAAAATTTAAATCTTGTATTGGGTGATGAAGATAATAGAGGGTATTGAATCTCGATTCTCGACATCTAGAGAGAACCCTACAGACTTAACACAATCCAATGGAATTGACCAAAAAAAACCCAAATAGAGTCAACCCTACTATAGGAGGAAGGGCTCCGCCAAAGAAGAACTTACCATTTTGCAAGAGCCGAGGGCGAATGTTGTCTCTCGCAAGAGCCGAGGGCGAACACCGAGGGCGAATGCCGAGGAAAAATGTTGTTCGCAAGAGCCGAGGGCGACGTGTGGGTGAATGTTGTTCCGAAAGAGCCGAGGGCGAATGCAGATGGCTAATGTTGTTCCCGCAAGAGCTCGTGGCGAATGGCCGAGGGCGAATTTTTGTTCCGCAAGAGCTCGTGGCGTAAATGCTCGAGGGCGAATGTTGTTCCGCAAGAGCCGAGGGCGAATGCGTCGTTCGCAAGAGCCGAGGGCGAATGCGCGCGTGATATCGTACGTTAATGTAGCACACATGTACATTTGAACACTAATAGATTTTTTGTAGTTGAAATGCAATGCTTGTTTTCATTTAAATGTAGGGTTTTAGTTAAAGTAGAGAAATAATGGTCGCCAAATTAATAAGCGTTTTCTCGTGGGAAAAAATTTAAATCTTGTATTGGGTGATGAAGATAATAGAGGGTATTGAATCTTGATTCTTGACATCTAGAGAAAACCCTACATACCTAACACAATCCAATGGAATTGACCAAAAAAACCCAAATAGAGTCAACTCTACCATAGGAGGAAGGGCCTCAGCAAAGAAGAACTTACCATTTTGCAAGAGCCGAGGGCGACGTCGAGGGAAAATGTTGTTCGGCAAGAGCCGAGCGCGAATGCCGAGGGAAAATGCCAAGCTCGCAAAAAGCCGAGGGCGAATGTTATTCGCAAGAGCGGAGGGCGAATGCGCGCTGCCATATCAAACGTTAATGTAGCTATTGACGACGATACGAAACAATAAAAATCATTTTTTATGTAGCGCGCATATAAGTTTCGACTTTATGTAGCGCATATAATTTTCGTATTTTTATGTGGCGCGCATATAAGTGTCGTTATACCGACGGCTGAAAAGCGCCGCTATTGCGACGAGTACCTCCAAACGGCCGCAATGGCGACACTTCAGACATTGTGTCGCACTTGCGACGATTGGAATCGTCTCAGATCAGCGACGCTTTGGGCTATAGTGCTGCAATTGCGACGTCTTCCTCCAAACGTTGCAATTGTGACACTTTTTCTAAGTGCTCGTATTGCGACACTTTTCTATAAACGTCTGTGATAGCGACTGCTCGGGTGGGATGGAAAAAATTTGGGGAAATTTCCCTACATTTGGTCAAAAGCTGCCGGAACCAAGTGCTCGAATTTCCGCCAAATGTAGTAGTCCTGGAGGATTTTCAATGATGATCTCGATATTGTAAGATTCCTCACATCTAAAGGATCTTACACCAATTAGATAATTGATGAAGACCAACATGACAGTACAATTGCAACAAGATAGCACTAATAATGCTATGCCAAAGTCGTAGTCAAGTTGGAAGACCTTATGATTCGAAAGATCGATTCAAAAGATCTACCAATTCAAAACTAAAAAAGTTCAACTTTGAATTATGAATTATTAAATCTAGAACTCGATATCAAACCACGTAATATCAACCTAGGCTCCCTGCCTAGCTCCCGAAGAAAAAAATAGCGTATTTCTCGTTTTTTGAAACAATACAAAAGTGTCTTTTGCTTCGAACTACGATGAAATCAAAAACTTATGACACTTTTATCATCCAACATACTATCCCAATTATAAATGAAGAAAAACTCCGTCCAACAAAAGTCATGAAGATCCATCCCAATCTAGAAAAATCGCATCAAATTTGAACTCAATAAATTATTGAAAGCCAAGATTATTTTTCTCGTTCGACATTCTAAATGGTTTCCAATATGGTTCCCGTTAGAAAGAAGAACTGAGACATTAGAATTTGCATTGACTTTCAAAATCTTAACAAAGCTTGCCAAAAAGATAATTTTCCTTTACCTCCTATGGAGCAAATATTAGAAGGCGACATGTGATTAGAATTAATGTCTTTCTTAGATGGTTTCTCCCGCTACAACCAAGTGTTGGTTCATCCCGATGATCAATTGAAAACTACATCTCGTAACCAAATGGGGTGAAGTTATGCATATCAAAAGATGCCTTTTGGTCCGATCAATGCTAGTGCCACATTTCGTAGAGCCATGGACATCGCTTTCAAGGGATTAGTTAACAAACCGCTGTAATTTACTTAGATGATATAACCGTATATTCCAAGAAACGAAGCTAAATCATCTTAAAGACTTAAAAACAGTATCTTTCAATGTTTTCAAAGGTATGGAATTTCACTTAATCCCAAAAAATCCTTTTTTGCATTAAGTGAAGGAAAACTTCTGGATTCATAGTATCAAAATCGGGAATTCATATTGATCCCGATAGAATCAAGGAGATTTCGAAAATGCCCTCACTCTCACAACAAGAAAGCCATGCAATCTCTTTCCTAGCCGATTAATTTTGCAAAGAGATTTGTGCCGTATTTTTTCAAGAATTGTATCTCCTATACAAGCAATGATTAAAAAGAATTCAAACTTCAAATGGGGCAAAAACGAATATGAGGCATTCAATCTGATCAAACAAGCAATTGTTAATGCTCCATCTTTAGCAACTCAAAAAAATTTGATCCTTTTATTCTCGTATACATTTGCCTTCGATAAATCATATGATGCGATACTCACTCAAGCAAATCAAGACAAGGCAGTAAGCCCCAATTTCCTTTTTAGTTCAAATTTACAAGGGGCTCGAGTTGAATTACTCGGATGTAGAGAAACAAGCTTATGTCGTTTTCAAAGCAATTAAATATTTTGCACTCTTTCTACTTAAAACCCATACAAAAAATCATAGTATTGTTTCAGCGTGTAAGAAATCTCTTAGTACAGTAAAGATGTGGGTGAGAAAAGAGCTAATTGATTATCACTTTACAAGAATATGATGTAGAAATCAAACCATAAGTATTGTAAGAGGTCAAGGCTTTTGCAAATACTCATGAGCATCACTTATTTCTGAAAAACCCTCTCGCAAAAATACAAATGTATGAGGTAAGCCTAAACGATGTTGAATCATTATATGTTGATATCATATTCTATCTAAAGAATGGATATGCTCCTTCAAATCTCAATTACACCAAGAAAAGAGCTCTAAGGTTGAAGGCAAAACAATATCACCTTGTGAATGATGTTCTTTTTAGAATAAATTATGATTATGTTCTCCTTAGATGTCTTGAGAAATCAAGCCGAAAAAGTCTTGCAGAGAACTTCAAGGTATGACGTAGGTGGACATTATGCTAGAGATACTATTGCACATAAAATCCTTCACGCAAAGCTACATCGGCCCACATTATTCAAAGACTCACATAGCTACATAAGGAAATGTCAAGTTTTTTCTCAAACCGTTGCCCGGAAGACAAAAGAAACCATCATTGTCATTACAACCACCAACATTGAACAAATCCTTTTTGATCAATGGGGATTGGACATAATAGGTGAGATCGTTCCTCACTCTTCTAAGCAACATAGGTATATCATTACAGCAACTGATTATTTTACTAAATGGGTAGAAGAAGTTCCTCTCAAGACTGTTAATGCCAAGGATATCATTGAATTCATAGATCAGTTCATAATCACCAGGTTTGGTTTACCTTCTGCTTTAATGTTTGATAATGCATCGTATTTTTCTGGTAATGCTATGAATGAATTTTTACTTAAAAGAGGTTTCAAACTTGAATACTCTACCAATTATTATCCACAGGGAAATGGGTTAGCTGAATCTACAAATAAAAACTTAATCAGAATCATTAAGCAAACCATTGATCAAAATCATAAAAATTGGCATAAGTCTTTAATATATGCTTTATGGGTAGATCGAATAACACATAAAGCCTCCATTAGCACTTCTCCCTTTAATTTAGTTTATGGGAAAGAAGTGGTTCTCCCAATTCATCTAGCAATTCCTTCTTTGGCCTTAGTTCAATATATTGATGAAGTACCAACTTCTTCCTTACAATTCAGGCAGCTGGAAATAATTAAGCTAGAAGAACAACGAGAATAGGCCAAAATAACTCATGCTCATCACCAAGCATTAGTAAAAGCTTCTTTTGATTCAAACATGATATCCAAAAAGGACTTTCAGATTGGAGATCTAGTTTTAAAATGGGACAAGGCTCATGAGGAAAAAGGAAAACATACAAAATTTCAACGAATGTGGCTTGGTCCTTTCCAAATCGCAGAAGTCACAGGTCCATCTACTTTTATGTTACATGATTTAACAAGAAAAAGAGAGTCTTTACTTGTTAACGGACTGATCCTCAAAAAATATTTTTCATAGGAGATCATTCTTCTATTTTGTATATTAGTTTCCTTTATTTTCATGATAAAACCAGTTGTAAATGGTTACATTTGGAAATTCACGAAAAAGACACAAATTCTCTTTTAGATTTTTTTTTTTCACTTGTTAAATAGAATTCTTCTAGGAAATTGATCATTATTATTGAAAGATACAGTTAAAAGCTTTAAGCCTAGAAATGATACTAGTTTCAACTATGTAAATTTTTATAAAAAGTGACCTTTAATGGGAAATTGTTTTATATCAGTTCAATAAAAGGTATCAATAACAAAACAAAGATTCTCTGTAGAAAATTTCTTTCCAAAAACTCTACCATTGTCGTCCAGAGCTATCTTAAGGAAACAATGACTTCCTCCCCACCTAGGAAATTACAGCGTTCAGCGAATAATCCAATGATACACTTTTAACTTAAAGAGTAAGAGGTCTCATCACGAGCCGACTTATCATGATCATAGATATTATAGCTTGTTGACTCTGCCAATACTGCATACCACAACAGGGCAATGACTCAAGATTATTGAAATCAAAAGACAAGGGGTCTCATCACGAGCCAGCTTGTTCAGCAAAGTTATAAATCAAGTGAATGGAACTGTCATAAATTGGCTACCAAACCAAGACATTGTTCTTTAAGAATAAAAAGAAAATGAAAGAAATAAGTGTAGATATGGATTTCTCTTTGAAAATTGTATATTTCTCTAAGTAGGATACAAGATCATTGGTGGGTAACAGGTAACCTTGTCGAGGCTATAAACGCTTGCTAGCAGCAGAGGATCTACCTACGACAAATGAGCATATTTAAAACTGATATACAGAGAAGCCTTTGTTTTTATCTTTATAAACCAAGTAGTGACTGATGTAGATACAAGGACTAGCTTGAGGAAGTAAACAGTCAAAGTTGAATATAGAAGAAACGAAATATCATTTATAGATAAAAGCATAATGTACTCTGTCTTTCTATTATAAAATTTGATTTTCTGAAATTTTTTTTATTTTGAAAGTTTAGAAAATTCAAAAGAAAAGCAGAGATAACTTGTTCTTCCAAGTGAATCACCAATTGTTGTGGCCAGCAACAACCCCCCTTCTTATTTAGTATTAGTGATAATACTAAATAAGTGGGGGCCCTTAGTCAAAAAATCTAAAAATCAATTAGTGCTTGTATTCTTTGTTCAATAAAACTTAATATCATAAACTTAGGAAAATACCTCTTGAAAAATATAAAAATCTTAAGTTTTATGATAAGATAGAATAAAATCATTCCTTAAAGGAATATTGCATCGCAAAAACGTAATGGATATCTCTTTACAAGCAGAATTCTAAAATTGCGATATCGCGATGCGAAACTATGCATGAAAAATATTCATCGCATCGCATGTCTCAAATATCACTTACGCTAAAAACCTCAAAATCACCGATATGCGATGGCACATATTGCAAATCGCATGTTGCAAAAAAATATGTTAATGGATGATTGTCACATGTTCCGCTCCAGCGATGTTGCGATATTGCGATGTTACGATATTGCGATGTTGCGATGTTGCAATGTTGCGATGTTGCGATAAAGAGATATTGCGATGTTGCGGTATTGCAATGTTGCGATAAAGCGATATTGCGATTTGCGATATTGCGAAGCAAATCGCAGATCACCTTATCACAGTTCCTTAAGGCTCGTTGTACGAAGAAGCTTTCTCCATAAATCGAGACCCCCTTATGCGCTTTAATTTTAATAAATGAATTGGTTGTCAATCATTAATGAAATTTGGTTTTGTTGTGATCGAAGAGCCGTTTCACGTAAGATGGTATATTTTATATGTTTTCGGCATTTAAAACTTTCTCGTCACCTTTTTTCCTATCATTATTCTCACTTCATTTTTAAACTGCAAGAACGAAGAACAGAGAACTATACAAACCAATATTCCTGATATTATGGGAAAGAAAGACAAAGCTCCAATTTATGAAGACAAATAAATGATGCCTTTGTATACAGACACTGCCTATAACAAAGACGCTGGTATTACTACTTGGGAGGGCATGTATAATATACTTGAGGAAGATAACCCTAGAGTAATGGAGGTTACAGCTACTGCAGGCTCACATGGGTCTTCTGATGCGTCCATTACAAAGCTAGCTTGTTCATTCTTGCACCGAATAGCAGTGAGGCCTAAAATTATTCCATACACGGATATGGTTAAATGGGTACTGGACAGCATGGATATTACAAATAGACAGTTTAAGACTCTGGGTCAAGAACTCATTGGTTCATTCACTCCACAAGATTTGAGACTCATGTACCATTTGTCGGAGCCACAGGTGACTTATAACAAACAGTTCATGGAGAAGTTTGCCAAAGAAAATGAAAACCTGGCAAAATGCACCAAGGACTGGTCAAGGAGAAACGAACCACTAAAAAAGGATAAACACGGTATGTATAGTACTGGTTCTCTCACTTCTCTGTATTGTTTTGCTGCTGCTATGCTCTGTATGCTTTTTGGAAAGCCAAACATTAATAAGTTTTCATCTGAATGGCTACCATTATTGAATGTTGTTGTTAATGCTACTATTGTGGATTGGGCTAAGATATTATCTGACAACTTAGCCACAACTATTTTCAATTATCGGTCCAAAAGAACTGTTTCTCAGAGAATTTATCCCCCTTTTTACTTATCTTCTTATGTAATGGATTCAATATGTTATGTTTCTAAGTTTCCTTTAACGGGTTGGAAATGGACAACTCAAGATCCCCTACCCATTCATGTTTATCACAAATAATTGTGGGATTCAAAGTTCATTCCCTATTTTTACAAGATTTGCCATGGAATCATGTTGCCCCTGTATAGAATGTTGTATGATAAAGATGCTCCAAGGTTTTCTCCTGAAGCAGAGGTAGACATACTACCTGTTGCGAGATGGTTTGGAGAAGAATTGTTCACATATGTTAGGGTTTTTGGAAGTTTTGTTTCTCCTCATGTTTTACCTTTATATGTTCCTGATAAATTCATAGCCCGAGAAATTGCTTATCAAACCTGCGGAGAAGGAGGTTTGACTAAAGATTTGAAGGACAAGGAGAAGGCTATCTGGCCGCAATTTCCTGTGGCCTGTGGGGCCTTTTAATTATTTGACGTTGGTCATGCATTTAAAGAAGTAAACAACATTACATGTTTATGTTTGTTCAAGTTTCCAAGAAGACCATTTGACCCCTATGATATTGTTAAAAATTTCACTACTGCAGTCAAGATAAGAGTGTTTTCTAAAGAATAAGATCTTTTTGATGAGATGTTCCAAGAAAAAAGTGCACTTAAAGAAATTCTACATTCGGCTCAAATACGGTTTCCTCCAGCAGAGTTTCAAGAATTCAAAATATACAAAGAAAGGAGGTTGACTACTATCCCTTTGGATAAATTACGCTTGGAACCCGTAAGGGAACCAACTCCTAGTAGCAGTGTCAGTAGAAGTTCAGGTACAAATAGGTCTAAGTCAAAGTCTGGAAGAGAAACCTCTGAGCACTCTAAAAGTGAAGGGTCAGTAAGGGATACTGCCCAGTCAAAGGAATTTTCACAGCAACAGGTTTCAACCTCTCCTCAGTTAAATATTCCCCTTCTCATTGTACAGAAACCATCAATTAGAATTGAATTAGATAAGGAATGGGAAACATTCAATGATTTGATTAATATTGAAGGAAAAGACACAAACACCTGTGAGTAATGTACAGACAACAAAAAATATAGTCACAGGAATAACTACCAATGTCTCAGAAACAGAACATATTCCCATTACCCCATCCTCTGAACTCATGCTCAAAATAGAGAAAATTCCTCCTCTTGATGTATTCTATAGTCCACAACAAAAGGAAGTGGTAAGAAGACAAAGGAAGAAAATGTGCTCTCTCATGATGCAGAACAATTAGATGTCTTATGGCAAGATTCTACTACTGATCCAACTGAAAATCTCACTAAATTATCTCAGATCACAGGAGCTTATGCCTCTGTAGCCATTGATAAAGCATTTGAGGTACGAAAATTACTGAATGAGAAAGAAGATCAAGTACAGGTCTTGCAACAACAGCTGCAACAAGCCAACGCTAACAATGAAGCACAGAAACAACTTGAAAAATTATAGCAAGATTTTCAACAAATGTAGATTGGATATCAGAACAGTTTGGCCGAAAAAGAGAAACAGCTACAGGTTATGCAAGAGATACACAAAAATGATCCCAAGCTCACAGAATCTATCACAGAGTCTATTTCCTTAAATGATCAACTACTGCAACAACAGGAAATATTATGCCAAAGAATATCACAATGGAACTCTTATTGTGAAGAAAGTGATAAAATCACTAATCATGTCGTAGACTTACGACATGATTATGATTTAACTGATAAAAGAGTTACTGACCATTTGGCTTGGCAAGAAACAGAGGAGGGGAAAAGATCAGGTGCACCTATAATCAATGAAAATCACAAAGAAATACTTTTTAATAAATGGGATGCACAAATCAAGAAAGCAGAGCAAGCGGCAGAAGAAGCAGCCAGCAATATTATTGATTGTATAAATGAAAATTTACACAACGAAAATCTGATCTCTGAAACTACTCCAGGGTACCTACCAAAAGCACAGCAACTGCAGACAGACTGGAAACAGAAAGCCCAAGAAAAGGCAGAATCGATTAAAGGATTAACAAAGTTAAATTGGGATTCTTACTAGGCATGTCTGGTAAAACCACACAGCCAGTGCATGACTCTCAAGTGTATCATCAATTCTGCTGAGAAGATGGCACCAGCTCTTGCCGATTCCATTTTCATAGGACAGTTAAAGTCTGAAGTCGGCCAGCCTATTCTTCTCAAACCAATGTTGAACGCTTGCAATTCCAATGAACAGATTCACAAGTAGTTAGTTTTTAAGTTTTAATTTTAGATTTAGTATTAGTTTTGCTTTATTTTTGCCTAAAAAGAGGACGGTCATTTAAACCGTATCCTACATTTTTGTAATAAATTATTTTTAGATTTAGTTAGTAGTATTTAAACCCTTCTCATACATTTAGAGAAGGGTCCTGAAATTTGTCAAAAACTTGTCCTCAGAACATGCACTTTTGCACCCTCCGAGGAGGTTTTGATGAATGAATGGAACATGATTTATTGATATCTGCGTTTAATATCTACTTCTGATGTTGGACTTTTGTACTCTTAGTGGATGTTGGATTAAGAAGAGATAAGTCATTATTGCTTGAAGCTCATGAGTAGAACTAGTTATAAATGGTACTTTTATCTCTTAACTATTTATGCCTTTGTGTTAAAGTGATATTCATGTTCAGTTGTTTATATATTAATGCTTGAATGCTTGAGTTATCATTTGGCACTTCTGTACAGTGATAGCTATTTATTTATGCTTAATATGTGAGTAGCTTATTATGCGATATGTTTTTCACAACTGTTTCGTCTAACTTTTTATACGAAGTAGTTTATCTTTATTGAATTATTTTCTTATAACAGTTGAATGATCTTTATTACCAATTGTTATTTGAAATCATTTTAGATCGCATAACGGAAAGATTACATCCCGGGTTAGTTTAGAATTAGATATTTCTGTTTGATTAGAATACAATTGCATGTTATTAGATTAGAAATAGAATAAAATCATTTCACTTAGAAACTTTTAGAAACAAAATATCAATTCTCAACACACACACACATATTGGGAAACTGGTCCCATTATCCCCAGTCGGACCCACTATACCAAACGGAAAAGGAGCTGCCAACCAAGGTCCGGACCGGGTGGTTATCCCCCTTGTTGTAGACCTGATTTTCGGGGCTTCAACAGTACACCAAAAGAAGATTTTTTAGGGAACAAACCAGATGCGTCACACTTAGGATATTTGTTTCATCAGTTGGTTTTCATGTTTCCAAGGATGCAAGGAAAAATCTAGATTTGACAGTAGAGTTGGGGATATTTTTGGGGTAGATTGATACACCTCACAACTATATGGTGTACCTACCATCTCACAGGATGACAGTTGTTCGTACAGACGTGAAGTTCGATGGAGAGAAGGCCATGAGATTCCCCCTTGAAAGGGAGATTAAGTTGCATGCAGATGAGGAAATTTTGGCTCCAAAGGAAGAACCTCGGGATGTTGTGGAGCAGTCACAAGCAGAGGAGCAAAGAATGGAGGAACCCACTCATGCATAGACATCCAGAGAAGGAAGGAAGCACACCAGGGAATCTGAAAATTATTGCATGATGCTAGAGAAAATGTGGGAGCACCCACATCACAGCGCAGGCATAGGAGGTCACTGGATCAGTACATTGGGTACATGGCTCTAATGAGTGAGCTAGTTGAGACAAAACCATCCTCATTCGAGGAAGCAATGTAAAATCCAGTATGGGTTGATGCCATGGTAGAGGAATATGATTCCATAGTAAAAAAACAGTGTTTGGGAAGTGGTCCCAAGACCAGAGAACAAGTTAGTGGTAAGTTCAAGGTGGATCTACAAGGTGAAGAAAGTAGCAGACGGAAGCATCGAGAAACACAAGACCAGATTTGTGGCCAAGGGTTTCTCTCGGGTGGAGGGAATTAATTACGAGGAGAAATTTGTGTTATTTTTTTATAGCATCAGATGTGTTCTAACCTTGAAATTTTGCAAAGAGGCTAGAATACAAGAGATCTCCAAAACCCAAAAATTGTTTCGGGAAATTCCTCCAAGAAATGAGTTAATTATATTATTGTCAAGTTTTTAAATATTTCCCAAGTATAAACTTATGGAACATGGTTAATTAATCATAATTAAATAAGCCAAGGTGTGAATGATCTTGAAACTCACACAGATCGGCTTTAAGTTAATCCTAGCCATCGATTAAGATTTAATCTGGTCGTTGGAGTCTTAAGAGAGGATTATAAGAAGAAGTCGATGGGCAATTGGAGAATACACCTTAGAGGTTCAATTTCATGAGCAGATTGATTTCCAGAGTAGCACCAGTCATTTTTCGGAGAGAGAGCTTATGAGATCGAAGTAGTGAGGAATAGGGCCAAAGGCAGTGAGGATGAAGGAATAACTCCATATCTGGTGACTGCATTTGCAGAGAGGCAGAAGATCCACACAGAGGTTGGTGCAGAGGCAGCACGGTAGCCTCCAGAGTCAATTATGTTGGGGAAAAGCTGATTTTCAATGCCAAAAGTTGGATAGAGGTTTTGGAGACCAGGGGAGACATTTTCCCAGACAGCAACATACCAGGCGACTTGAGAAGCTGGTTTGAGCTAAGTGTAGAAGTGACTGTGCTAGTGTGATGTAGTATTTGTGTAGAGGCAGTTTGGATGACTCGCCTGGAGATGAGGTCAGAGCCTGGATTCGCTCGTGGAGTGAAGAAATTTCCTCACTAGATTTTTCTAGCCAGTATTTCTTTGTAGGATTTCCATTTTCGGCATCCAGTTGTACTTAGATTATTTTCACTGCTTCTTAATATTAAAACCCTATTTTTTTGCACCGGTTTTCCCAAGTTGTGTTTTTCTGGGGATTTTCGTCCAAAAATAACTATGTTATTTTATGTGTGTGTTGTAACATTTTTTCCAACGTTTATTCTTTCACAGTTTTTATTTGTGAAGGTTTTAGTGTATTTGTTTCAATATTTGTCCTAGAAAAATGCATATAAATTGTCAAATTTAATTAATAATTAGGTGGAATAATATCAGTTGCTACAATAAGATTCTGGTTTAACTAATTTTCAAATGGTTTCAGAGCGCAGATGATCAACCGAAGAGCTTAGTAGCGAAGACAAAAGGAATTGTGTTGTTTAGTGTGGGCAGCAGATCGAAACCCTAGAGGCAGCGCGATCACTTTTCCAAGCGGTTGAGTCACTTGAGGAGACTTTGATTTTTCTAAGAGAGCGATAGAAAAATTCCATCTCTCCAGATCAAGTAGCTCTAGAGGCAGAGGGAGCAGCCCAGTTGATCAGGTGCTCAAAATTATGCTAAAAAATTAAAGTTGTCGTAATGGTGTGGAACTTGAACAACTGCATAGATCTTGTCATTCTAAATCCGCCGCAACTCATTTCGTAGAAAACCGACACCGTATGCTCCCATAAACATGTTATGTTAGTTTTCCCAAACATGTAAATTTTGGCAAAAAAAATGCAGGTTGCCCAGTCAATAGTATGTACAGATGGTTGTGCATGGTTGACTAGTCAAAGGGTGAATGTCCATAACGGACAAATCCTAGCTACCACTTGTCCAAGTTTGATTGGTGATAGGTGGCATGATTTTATTGGTTGGTGTGATGGCCAACCACATGCTACCACATGGCCCAACTGAAGGCCACCACGTGGCAGCACGGGAGGCCACCAAAAATTGGTTGAAGGGTAAAGAATATTGGGTTGGGGTCGAACACCAAACCTTCGTCCAACAATAGACACTGCTTACCATTGCGCCACCATGATCCTTATTAAAACTATGGACAAAAACACATATTTGAATTTGACTATGGCAGAGTTTGGGGGGAAGGGGGCTAGGGCTTAGCCCGCACCCCCCCCCCCCCCCATATTGCATCATACCACATGACCAATAGTCTGAGACCATGGACACGGAGGCCCTAACCACCACCCGGTTAGCTACCAACATGATTGTGCCATGTGACACTGCGAGCCTCAAACCACCACTGGACCGACGGTTATCGTAACCGCCACCATAACCTGCCATAAAACCACCAAATGTGATCACCTTGATACTAACCACCGACGGTTAGTATAACCGTCAGGATTTTATATTAAAAAAATTGTAATGCGCCAATGTATTATGGTTGGGAATTCAGAATTTAGGCGTTATTGGGCATTTTAATGCTCCAAAAATTTCACCCAGAATTCCGGAAAATCGTCGCCCAGTTAGCGGAAATAAGGGCAAAACTGTAGGACTAGTTCGGATTTTGGGGAAATTGTGGTGCAGTTAGCAGAAAAACTAGGGAGGCTCATAATTTCTTCAGTTTTTTATCAATTTCGTATCAGAAAGAGGCTAGACAGACATTTTTGGTATTCTAAAGCTGATGGAATGTGTTTTGAAGCCATTTGAGCATTGTAAATGTATGTAATCACCATTTTGAGCATAATGAAAGAGGGCCAAGCCATTGGAAGCTGTACCAAGGAGACGTAGCCCCAGGAGGGGTGAACTCCATCATTTTTTGTGTTGTGGTTATTATTATGGTGCATTTTTCTGTTTTTTTTGTATATTTAATAGTTTGTTTACATGATTTATGTGTTTAAAAATTAATATAAAAGCTCTCAAAAACTCAATTTAGCCACTTTCAATTTACAAACCCTCAAGCACATTTTAATTAGGATCTCATACATATCAAGTTTGGTATCAAAGCTTCAGTTTTCTTTGTTGATGTGAGGATTTAATTGTTTTCAAGTGTATGTGATGCTTACAAGGTTGAAACTCAAGAGAGGAGAATGAAATCTTGTGGTTTCAAGTCCTCAAGTTAAGTCAAGGAGAAGGAGAACAAGTTTTCCTCAAGCTCCACCACAAATCCTTCCTCAAATTGTAGTTGTAGCTTCAGCAAGCATGGGTCATGAAGGAGGATATTATAACAGTCAGATGAAGAAAAGACTTTCAGAAAATATTTGTTTGACATGACTGAAATGGTGAAAGTTCTATATGAAGACATGACTTCAAGATTGCAGGGTGAAATTTCCAAGCAATCAAAAGGAGAGGGTTCTTCTGGAGGAAAAGGAGGAGATGACGATAAGCCTTCAAAGGGAAATGGTGACAAACCACCCTCTTCTCCACCATCATCTTCACCTCCATCCTCACCCTCATCTTCTTCCTCTTCCACAACCATTGTTACTCAAACACCTCCACATACCCCAAGGGAGTATGGTAAAACTCCCTTATTAAAACTTGATATCAAATTCGAACTACCTATGTATAATGGTGAAGTGAATGTTGAAAGACTTGATAATTGGGTTCAACAACTTGAATTTTATTGCAGGATCCAAAACATCAAATATGATGAAACAAAGATTAAGTTGGCTTCATTGAGGTTGGAAAGTGTTGCTTTGATTTGGTGGGAAGCCAAAACACAAGAGGATATGAAAAAGTATGGTAAGGTCTCCACCTCTTAGATATATTTTATTGTTGCACTTAGAAGACAATTTTATCCATTATATTATATGCAAAATGTTATTATGGATTGTCGGAATTTTAGACAACTAAAGGATCAAAGTGTGAAAATATACACTCAAGAATTTAGAAGAAGATGTTTGATATTAGGTGTAGACTTGAATTCACAAGACACTTTTTTGAAATATATTGGGGGTTTACATAGTTATCTACAGCATATTATCCTTATGTTTAATCCTACAATTTTAGATGAGGTTTGTGTCTAGGCAACCCATTTGAAGCAAGAGGGAAAAACATTCCACAAGAGGGTAGCAAGAAGCCATTCACAAGTGGAGATTGGAGTAAGAAAAAGTTCAAAGAGAAAGGAAAGAAGAATGCATCTGTCAAAAAGGAAGGAGAAAAAATAGCATGCAAACATTGATCCAAAGAGGGTCATTATGAAGCTCATTGTGTATAAATTTATAGAAATTCTATATCAATGGATTCAAATCGATCTTGTGATGTACTAAAACAAGATACGTAATCCTTCTACAATATTTTCAGAATACAAAAGATAATTGCTCAATCACATGCAAGTAAGAGAAAGAAGTAAATCAATTGCACAACACAATATGTTCTTGGGGAAAGAGACTACTAAAAACCCTGCTATAATATATTGTATAAAGTTAAGGAATTATGAAACAATAAAATGCTTAATCTCTCATGAGATTCTCTTACACTCTACCAATTGTCTTTGGCTAATCTAAGAAAAATTGGACAAACACATAGCCAATTCTCAGCCTTCCTTCAGCCTAACTTACTCACACAATTCCTAAATAATTAGGCCCCTATTAAATAGGAAAATCGGACTTCCTTAATTGCACAATCCATCATGGATTCCTCGTGGCTTTATAATTGCACATGGGTAATTCTCTAAAAATACAACTGTTACAGGATGAAGTACCCTAGGGTCTGGGTTGGGAACCCCAACAGAGAAAGAAGCATACAACAACAAGAAGCATACAAATTTACAGTCCTAATGCTTAAACTAGTAAAATGGGAAGAGTGGGTAGTACTTGTAGGTCCTATGTTTGAAGGTGATCATGTAGGCTTCAAACCCTCTGCTTCTCCTAGTGCTCCAACACCTGAAACTCACTCAGGAAAAGCACATATAATAGTAATCATTGAAAGCATGT
This sequence comes from Pinus albicaulis, assembly GCA_034641835.2. Lineage (NCBI taxonomy): Eukaryota > Viridiplantae > Streptophyta > Pinopsida > Pinales > Pinaceae > Pinus > Pinus albicaulis. The sequence continues at coordinate 757,325,020 of CM076569.1, read as the reverse complement.
TCAATATGTTAGTGTTAGATCGTATAAGCATATAAGCACTAAAAACATGAAATCATTCACAATAGGATCATAACATGTATCAAGCATTGAGATCATGAACATCAAGAATGGGACAAATATTATTTATTGATGAATGCAGAGAAGTGTGGAGGAATACCACCTGATTCAACCAAAGCTCCAAGCGAAATGGCCCTCCGGATCCGTCCAGCCAAAGCCTCAACAACCTCCTTCCAAAAGCATACACATGGATGTCATATAAGAGGAATGAACATCTTTGTGAGGGAAACAAGGGTTTCCACAATCTAGGAGTGTGCAGGAGGCACAGGGATAAATCAGACTTGATCAAGGACTAAATGGCTATAATATCAATACCTATATCTCTCCTCCCTTAAGGCCTTCCCATGAGGTGTATATATACCACCCCAAAATAATATTTTTAGCTAGGTTATAGTTAGGCCACGGGCTTCTGTAGGTAGGCTTCCGGTGTAACCCGTAAACCTCGCCTAGAAAATAGGGAATTTTATATTTGTTTTCATATTTTAAATTATATACATGGGTTGGGTATAGATGGACCCACATGTGCACGTGCTTTTGAGAGAGCATATTCGCGTATGGAATTCAAAATAATGTTTTTTAGATAAAGGACCAAGTCTGAAGGGAAAGGGCTGCCAAAGGCCATAACTCAGAGCATCAAGTATACAGAGGTGGAAAATGATGCTATAACAGATGCCCCCTAATATATGAGGTCAGGAGGGGTACATGATCGCCGAAATATATTAACTGTATAAGAATAATCATGCGAGGATGGATGACTTCACTAGATTTTAGCCTGCCAAAAACCAATGGAAGAGATCAGACAGTAAGCTCGTGTCTGAGGCAGGCATACCCATGCTTAGTGAAAGTAAATCATGTATGAATATCAAGTATGGAGTGAATCCAATATGTATACAAGTATAAAGAAAAACTTCTAACTACATAGTGGGTCATCTGATCACAGCCTCAAAAGTACATATCAAGGTCATGTCATAGTATCACATATAGAAGAACTAATCGATGATGTCGAGAAATATATATGATCACTGAAGTCACATAACTGAATCTCCAAGTACCAATTCGTAAAGAGTGGAATAATGGTACTACATGCAACTTGAGTGCCAACATATAACATGTTGTTGTGATGAACTGCAACATATAAGGTGGATGGTGTCACTGGCAGAAAATGGAAGGAGTTGTCAAATGAACCAAAGCATGCTGATGCAAACCCAAGGTCTTCACGGATCACCATGGTACATTTCTACACTATGGGAATAAATGAGCTGAAGCCGACCATGTGAGAAATCGTTTGATTGCCGGTCATTGATGTATACCGTTAAAAAATGCAAGACAAATCACCGATAGTGATTATGAGAGTCAAGGTATCCCAGTACAATCTAACAAGTGTGAATAAATGAGTTGAAGTTGAACACTTGAGAGAATATACCAATTAAGAGACATTGATGTATTCTCATTGTCGATAGCAAAGGAGTCTGCCATTGATGACTGAAAACCCTATGGTATTGAAAAAGGACTCTAGAACTTGTTCCCAGAGCAATGAGTTGGAGTCAATGGGAAAATATATGTTGGAAGGAAGGAATTAAGGCATCCCACGTCAATCCAGCACGATTGTACCCTGCAGGCCAATAATTTGGAAGGAATCAGACGAAGAAAGATGAAGTAACCAACCTGAAGTACATTTCCGGTGTACACAAAATGTGGTTAGCACACAACAGAAACCCTCTGAACCAACCAATAATGAAAGCTAACATAGAAGCGAGGAATCCACCAATAGGGTCAAATGGAAACCAAGGTACTACACAAATCACAATGCGTGATAATGAAAGCTGACGTCGAACACAAGGGAAACCACTCAATCAAAGACCCATGATGTTAATCGATGTTGAGCACATGGTCACCTATCAATGATGGAAATAGGTCTAGGGTGCGGCTCTAGGCCTACTCTTAGAGAAATTTGTTGAAGTCGATAAGAGAAAACCCACCAGCAAGAACTCAATGGAGACCTTACTAACTAGCACAAGAAAAGGACCAAATATTTGATGTGATAGAACATAACTCTAATAGACCAGGTATGGCCAACTGAAAAAATGAGTCAAGAGACACCGCGGAAATGCTAACTCGTGTTTACTTCCCTTGAAAAAAAGCAAGACTCAAATGTGATTATATGGCAGCATATGATAACTTTGTATAATTTTTTCATCCAAGAGGAATAAACAAACCCTCCATATGATTGGAAGAGATAACCAACCCGGGGAGTACTGACTCAATAACAAGGTTATGGCTCTCCTAAGTCAAACTAAAGCCAATCCCAATGGAGAAAATACTTTTATTTTGAGTGCTTTATTCAAGGGTGACACAACTGACTCTAGCTGCCATCAATTATGGAAGTAATGTCTTGTTCCCGCTCTTTTTGGAATATATATATATATATATATATATTTTGTATTTTTCATATTAAAAGCCTAAAAAGGAATAAAATAATGTCTATATTATAGTGGAAAGAATGAGTTCGGGGTACACATGCATTACTTCCTAGGATTGGAACATTCCTATGCTCAATGCAAGGTGGTGAAACTGGTCAATGACAATCAAAAGAATGTTCTCTCCATGGGCAAAAGGTTTCAAGTTGTATATGCTAAGTGATTGAAAGGTTGATTTTCCACAAAGACATGGTCAAAAAATTCCTTATACACGAGTCCAAGTGAAGCCGGTCTAAGGCCAAAGGATACAAATAGTCAATATGCAATGCAGCAGAAAAAATCAACAAGAGGGAGCCTCTAGGGTATAAATCCAGAAAGATAGCGAAGAAGAAGGAGAATGAAGCTTCATCGCAAAGGTCATGGTGGGAATAAATAGGATTCCCGAGCCTACGCAATTTTGGCAACATGGGCAATAGATGCTAGCAAGGATCTAACTAAGAATCCCATGTAAAGGACGGCTCTACCATCATGTCATGATTTTATAAGTCGGTGAGTGAAAATGCTTTTAATAATCATAACATGACGGGATCGACCCTATGGAAACATATCGAAGTATGGAGGTTAGAATGCAGAATGCAACGGAAAAGTGGTTTTTCCTAACCTATATGCCATTGTTGAAAACGATATGTACCATTACAGGTCATCGGTCATGGAATCGAAGTGGTAAAAAATGTCTCAAGTCTTCAATTTGTCCTGAAAAAACAACTTATCCCAACACTTGAAGCCAAAAAGGTCATAAAGTTTAACAAATTATAAAAATAGACATAAACTTTATAAAAGTGGGTTTTTGAAAATTTTGAAATTTCAATATACATACACCTTTTTTACTTACAATTGTCATTTGTGTTTTGGACATTTGGAGAAAATAGCTTTGGAGAAAAAAACTAACAACCTCAATCCGCCCAATTTCTCAGCCTAATCACCGTGAATCTATTGAACCTCAAAACTGTTCTTATTTTGACACCCTTTTTCATCATTTCTTCTATCCTTTTCACAAACTCATGACTCCAATTAATGATAATTGACATATTCCATATCATAGAAAGCATTTAAATTATCTCTTATTTATATTGTGATGTTTCTTGTTATTTAAATGAATTTCTATAATTAGCTATAGAATGTGTGCAATTCTGCAGCTACGATTATGATTTGACAGGTTTTAAGAATAAAATAAGGAAATGGGTCATATGAGTATCTCTGGAATGATCCACACATGGATCGTATCCCATCCACATGTTCGAATTTGAACAGAAAATGTGACTATGCTCGCGGTCAAGGTCGGTCAAAGAATGTGATCTGCGAATGAAATACTCTCGATTTGCTCTGACGTAGCAAAATTTTCTTCTATCTAGAATTCTAAATTCAATTCTAGTTGTTATATGTAAGCGGAAACACCTCAAATAGTTAAATCTTAAACTTGTTTAAATACCGGTCTTTTGAAACCAGGAAACATTCCTAATTTTGATAATTCGGTGTATGCTTTTGAAACTTTGATTTTTATAATAAGAAGACCAGTTCCAGATCCTTGCACGTAGTCCATTACATTTTTTACTCATTCTATTGCAGAGGGCCCCTGCACGAAAAGGAGGTTTTTAATTGTTTTGTATTTTGATTTCTGTCATTTAATTTCCTGTTGATTCGTTATTTTTGCTTCTGTGAATTCATAGTTAAATTCGCATTATTTTCATACTTAGATTCATGTCAATTCAAAGTTTAATTTGCTTACTGTTTTATAGATTAGTTTCATGAATGCTTTCTTAGATTAGTTTCCAATTAGCAGTGTAAGCTTGTGCTCGCTAAGTCGTCTCAAGAAAATGGCTCTGTCATTTTCCAATTGGATTAGATTTGGGTATTCGGTCATACAATAGTCGTATTTCCCTTTAATCATGCTTTGTACTTTTTTTCAATTTCAATCGGCACTGTCATTTCAATTCTTAGTAAAAGGATTTATGCTTTCAATCCATGGAATAGAATTAGATTAAGTTAGGACAGAATTAAATTATAATTGTGTTTTTAAACAAATGATCTGCTTTCATAGGACTAAAAGCTTTCAATGGATAAGACAGGAAATGATTTCATCTTGCCATTTCAATACAATTAGATTTAGAATAGTGCTCTATTTTAAACTAGTTATATATTTTTCATAGATGTTTTTCCGGCCTAGTAACATCATTCAAAGTTTGATTTATTTTATGCAATTTAGATTAGTTAATGAACATTTACTTTTCTTCCTTCTTTTAGATTTCATATTCCATTAAAAATAGTTTGTAATTCAATTTATTTCCTTAGAATAAAAACAAAATTTCCTTTTCTTCCTTCTTTAAGAATTATTTTTCATCATTAAAATTCATTTAGATTTGATTATTCACTAGCCTTTAAAGATTTCATTTCTTAGACCAATTTTAGACATAATATACAAAATCCCCAAAACAACATAAACATACACAACGAAGTAAGAGAACAAGGTTACCTAAGCATATATTGTGCACCTCACTTCATCAAATTACTAACCTCGGTCAATAATTCATGATAGAAATTTGAGACATCAAATTGATTAAACATTTTGGCGTCGTTGTCGAGGAAGTGAAATTAGGAAACCTTATTTCTTACATTTAAAAAAAAAATGACATGCGTAGAGAAAGAGACTCTAGAGGTAGATTCATAGCATGAGGTAGAAGTTTGATTCCTACAACACCACTCACCCCACCAAGACCACGTAATTCCACACCACCATCACAAACTCATATCCCATTTTTCACCTCAAGACATAGACTTCCTGAAGTCTTAAGATCAGAAATCCAACGAGGAGATTGTCCAAATTCATCTAATGAGTTAGTCTTATAAGAAGAAGATCCTATATATCCAATAGAAGGGGTAACCTTTTTCACCTCTACAGGAGAACATATTCTAGCTCAAGAGTTAGAAGTACCTAGTGAGGAAGAAGAAGAAGAAACTTTCTTCAACATCCTATTAATAGAAGAACCAGAGGAAGAACAAATAACCCTACAATTAGAACCTTACATTAGCTCTAAGGAATCTACAATGGCATAAGAATAAGACCATGGAGAAATTATGAATGGAGATGCCTTAAGAGGAGGAGGAAGAGGTAGAGGACGAGGTGGAGGAAGAGGAGGAAGTGATGGAGGAAGAGGTAGAGGCAGAGGAGATCATAACTCTACTGGATTTCCTATAGTTGATGAGGATACAAATTTTACAATGAAAAATATTTCACCTTCTATCCTTCCCAATTTCCATGGATTAAGGACTGAGGATCCTGAAACAATTTTATTTGAATTTGAAGTCATATGTAGATCTTATGACTACTTACAAGACTCTCGAAAATTGAAGCTATTCCCTGCAACACTCAAGGGTGCAACTCTAAAATGGTTCATGGGTTTGATAACACAATATATTAGGACATGGGATGAGATTAAAAGTTCATTTTTTCAAAGATATCTGGATTATTGAACACCTATTAATAGGAAGGATGAAGTATTTAAAATGATGCAAAGAGAGGATGAAAACTTAGAATATCTAATTGAGAGATTCAATTATAATATCAAGAGAGCTAAGATGGAACATCTATATCAAGATACTTTAAAATCTCCCTTATTGGAAGCCATTAGAGATGAATGGATAGATATCCTTAACATGATGGGAAAAGGATATATCTCTCAATTACCATTACCTGAAATTGATCAATTGTGCATTCATCTCTTCAGAGGAAAATCAAAAATTGGGAAAAATACAAAAGATCTTATTATCTCTAGAATAAATAAATCTTCAACTCGAACAGTGAGTATGGAAGAAATTGGAAATATTTTTTATGAATTTAAGACAGATATCTTAGGGAGTCTCAGTGAACAAATAAACACCCTGAAATTACAAAACAAACATAAATTTTAAACTGATGCCTTAACTATTTTCTGTCCTAAATGCAGAAAGAAACATGCTTTGAGAGAGTTTCCTCTTGATGTAAAAGTTATAGAGACCTGTGTTATTTGTGCAGAAAATCATGGAACAAAAAAATTCTCCTCTATACCAGGTCTTAAGGCTGTCTTTCAAGAAGAAGAAGTAACTCCATCTCTAGTAGATCTTCTTTGTTTTGTCTCTAGAAGACCATGGCAAGGGCCACAAACTCAAATTTTTAATAACCAAATGTATAATCAGCCCCCACAAACAATTGGAATTCTTCATGGCAACAACCTTGGTCCAAACCTCAACCTTGGACACAAGGAATGAAAAATCCTTATGGCAGATACTCTCAGTATCACTAATATCCATAATCTTATCCAAACTATCCTCCCCAACATTTTCCACAACAATATCAACCACCCCAATTCCAAAATCAGAATCCACAACTGTCATTACCATATCCACAAAGAACAAATCAACTACCTGCCCAGCCATTACCAAACCCAAATAACAAAAATTCTCAAAATTCTTATAACATAAAAGGACAAAACTTTCCAGCTTACATTAGTAACCCAGTAGATCTTACCAATGCCCAACTTAGATCTAGTAGAAAGTTAGAAAGGGAAAATCCTTCTGTTGTTATTCAAGAAAAAGATGATTTTGATGAAGAAATTTCTCGACAGAAAAACAAAATTTCTAAAGAAGGGACATCTCTTCAGCATAACCAAAATTTTGAAAATGAAAAACAAAAAGAGCCAATAAACTAAACTCATATAATAGAGCAACCTTCAGTATCCATTTCTAACCCTCCTTTTCCTGAAACATTACAAATCGATAGAGGGATAGAAAAACAAATTTTGTTGCCCAATTATGATTTTTTAGATGAATTGAAAAATGTATGTATCAAAATTCCTTTGTTACAGGTCATTAAAGATATTCTTATTCTAGCAAAAAGAATAAGAGAGTTGAGCACGAAAAAATAAGGAAGGAAAATAAAAGAAATAAAAAGGATTCAGTTAGTAGGAAAAATTGTTGACATTATGATGGGAAAAATAGCCATACAAAAATATTTGGACCCAGGAAGTCTAGTTGTAAAAACACACATCAATGGAATTGAGATTCCAAATACATTAATTGACTTAGGAGCAGCCATCAACATCATGAGAAAACAGACTATGGAACAACTTAGGCTTCCAAATCTTCAGTATACACCAACATTATTGCAATTAACAGACAGACCAATAATCAAGCCAGATGGTGTATTAGAAGACATATATGTGTCCTTAAAATCTTGGGAGTATCTAGTTGACTTCATGAACCTAACTCCCAAGAATAACCTAGGCGGACATCCATTAATTTTAGGAAGGCCTTGGTTAGCTACAGTTGATGCTTTCATTAGTTGTAGATCTGGTGATACGTTTATTTCTGATGGCAACTCAACAAAGAAATTCACTCTATATCCTCCAGAAAAAACAATCACAGAAATAGGAGATGAAGAATGGATGGATGATGACAACGAGATACAACCTCTCTTTACTATTTCTCATATCAGTGAAGAAATTCAGATCTTAAATTCAATAGAAAACTTTGAAACGTCCTCATAATGTGAAGATGATTATGGTTTTCAAGAACAATGCAATATTAAATACTTGTCATCTAGCCAAATGTATTTATATTCTATGGAATAATTTGGAAACTCTACAATTGAAATCTTTCTAGGAAACTCTTTAAACCTAAACAAAAACTTGGAAAAATTCCAACAAGAAGAGTTAATCAAAACATTACAAAAACATTATTTTTCATATGCATGGGAGTACACTGACATGAAAGGAATTAGTCCTGAGACTTGTATACATCATATATACATTGCAGAAAACTCTAGGCTTATCATACAACCTCAAAGAAGGATGAACCCAAATCTTAGGGAAATTGTGAAAGAAGAATTGAAAAAATTGTTGAATGCAAACTTCATCTATCCAATTTCAGACATGTTGTCCTTTGAGATAATTGTGGTCAATAATCATGCCAAAACATCTATAATGTTTTGTTGTGTTTTGTAATTTTGGATGACCAATGTATAAGATAAATTTTAGCAAACAGTTATTGATTAAATCTTCCAGATAATATCAGTAATTACAAGTCAGGGTTGCTTGTTTATCTGACACAGTGATTAAGATTTTGTAAAATGATTAAGTATATTTATGTAAGAAGATATGATTATCAAATATTCAAATTGAATTCTTCAATAATTCATAATCTTGAAAAACCTTTAAACAATGTCTAAAAGTTCAAAAAAATACATTTAACATTATCAAGAGACTAACAATTTATAAATGAAAGGGACTTACATCAACAAAATTTTAAGTAAATCATTCTTTATATTGATAATAACTTCAGGAAGAATTATAAGATCACTGAAACATAGTTAACATCACCTAGTTATTTTGATAAAAATTAAAAATATGAAGAGACAAAATCTATCAAAACTAGAAATAACTCACAGAGAAAACAGAGTTGTATGAGACAAATTCAGAATCCTTCTTCTATTATTGATGATAAAAAAGAATGTACAATTTCTGCTTACGAAAATTCACTCATCCGAGGGTGCAACCCATAATAACTCGAAATGAGAGTTATTATACTAATTCCAAAAACTTAGAAATGTCTTAATTGTTTTACAATAATAGAATAAAGAATAATAGAAGAAGGAAATAGATATATGGAGTGTCTCTGTTTTCCTGGAAGTTGTTGATGACTTGGCCCCTTTTGATGGAAGTTGTTGCTGGCTGGGCCCTCAAAAACATGATGTGCCGGCATGTTGTAAAATTCATCATTTTACTCTATGGTTTCACAAAACTTATCTCATCGATCTTGACTTGGGATTTCTACACTCATCATTTTCCTGAAGATTTAATCTACTTCAATATATCTGTCAAAAGTTGGTCTTTGAATGAATAAATGTTTGCTTTGATTTTGAATGATCAAATCAAACCACAAAGCTTCAAGAAATGTTTTCCCTGTAATCTTCCCTTTGATACCTGCAAAATTTTACTTATCTATTGAAATTGTGTATAACGTTTTGCAGTAATCTTCTAATTTAATCAAATTATCATCTCATCCTACCAATCCTGTCAATCCTTTATGATTTAAAACAATAAATTTGGTATGAAACCTTTGAACAAAAATATACAAAGCTTCACATTTGGTCTGCAATTAGTTGATTAAATTCTTTTCTGCAAAACTTTCTTTATCTCCAAGATGGTTTCAGTTCTGTCTAAGATGTCGATTTGTTCCAATTCCTCTCTGTTCTTTGAATTGAGAACTTTAATAATGTCAGTGGCTTCACTTGGCTTCTTTTTTATATTCTCTTTCTGCTCTTGAATTGTTGTTCTGCATTTGGTGATGAGCTCATGTTGTTCGAAGATAACCTGTATGGATGGCCATACCTCTGTCATAGACCTGCTGATGTCTTCCCAGATATTTTGTTTAGCTTCACCCAGAGTTGTTGCCATTAGAGATTCACTCTCTAGTTATTTTATCTTAAGTCCTAACTTATTAGTATTTTGCATTTCCTCTACATATAAAGTATCATTTTTAATATTCTGCGACTCAAGAACTTGAAACTTCTGTTGTAACTTCTCATGTGCCTGCTTCTAAATGGCCAAATCTTGTGCCAATTTTGTTGCATCAGTTGTAGTCAAAGTTGCTAAAAGTTCTGTACATGCAGAAGATGTTTGAATTGCTGAATTAGGATCAGTATTCACCTGGAGTGTCGATTTCTCTTTCAGTAGTAATTCTTTAATTTGTTCTTCCATATTTCTAATTTGCAGATTTTGATCAATGATCAACTTTAGCATCTCCTCATTGTTATATTCATTTTTTGCAATCTCCTTAGTCTGTGGGTCTTCAATTGAGGGTAGCTTGATTCTTTTGTGAAGAGTAGAGATGTCTGCATTCTTCTTTTTAATGATTTCCTCAACTACCTTGCAGTGTTTTGGCTCATACCCAACTTTCACTACAAGGTATTCCAATGACTTCATTCTATTGTCTTTAGCCAATGAAGACAATTTTTCAATCTTCAGCTAAGATTGAAAATTTGATAGTGCTGCTTTCAATTTGGAAAGAAACATGGTTGTTGTGGTCATTGTTGAAAATAGCATCTCTCCTGATTGTTTGTGCATGTCCATCTGGTCAATTGGGTGAATATTCTTTGCATCAAAAGAGAAGACAGACTTCTTATACTCAGCATGAGTCTTTGGAAATGGCATTGTTGCCTGTAGAAAGGCCATTTGCATCCTTCCTTTCTCATTGTCAAAGGAAATGAGAAGCTTGTGCTGTGATGTAGATGTTTGCTTCCAGAATTGACTATAAACATCATATTTCAATGCTTCATTCTTGTGCTTTGTTACACTAAAATTGTCACCGTGACGTTTTACTGTCTGTGTGGGTTCATCATTACTCATACAATACTCCCTTAGAAGTCTACAAACATCAAGTTCCTAAAACCAAGCCTTGAAATTGAGAGAAAAGCTTATCAAACTCATAAAAATACTTATACCACACTTTCTCTTAGTATTACATGTGGTGTCGCATCTGTTTGTTCTAGAACATGCGGAACCAACCGCACTTTTTCTTCATTAAAGGTGTGGATTCCTGTAAAAGGTAAAATGAAGGCAGAAGTAAAATTTGGAAGCCCAGCTGGTTGAATCTGGAAGCTTCTGGAAGCAATTATTTGGTGGAAAGTTCGCTCCTTTCATGTACATTCATCCCTCCATTAAAGGAGCCTACCCCTTGGTATGTGGAACTTAATCCCTTGAAAGAGGATCTATCCCCTCTTATTTGGAGCTGCAACCTCTTCTCTTTTGCTATAAATTGAGGCCATAGTTCAGCCTCAAGGGGAGTTAGGCTTTGAGATTTTTTGAGGAGAATTGCTGGAAAAACTCTGACTCTCTTAACTGATTTTCATATGGGAATGATTACACACTCATGTGCATGTTAGTCGACAAAGTGCAAAGGCTTGTCAAAGTAGAGGAAACACTTGTTCCGGACCCTACGACATCAAGGCGAACACGGTTGTAAGGCTCCTTCTTTCATCAAAGATAATACAAATGGATCATGTTTTCTCAATGAGTTGTTTATTTAAATGACTTATTTCTTGAATTCCTTGATCATCAAGATAGATTTATGGTTTATGACTTAATCTATATTATGCAGGTGCTTCTGATTCTTTCATGTTTTTGATTGCAGATCCTGAAAGGAGACGTATTCAAAGCTATAGGAAAGAAGACTACGATTAGCGCTGGACTACAGGTAAGTCCTAAATCCTTCATTATATATAATTATAGATCAAATATAATCTAGAGAAAGTAGTTACATCTGTCTGTTTGTTGCTAGTTATCGTAAGATACTAGGGAGATCTGTCTGTCCGCAAGAACGATTTATCCATCCAACAAAATGGCGACTCCACTGGGGAATGGATCTTGAGATTTTTTTTCTTTTATTTTTTGACTTGTGCAATTATTTTTCTAATTTTAAATGATTGATACTAGCTTGGGTAATTTATTCCTGTAGAATTCCTGAAAAGTGCTTTAGAATTTTTTATTTTTCTTTAAGTTTTCTGGTCTCCGCACTTTTTCCTTAGGCACAGTGCGGTCATCTCCGCTGTTTTTCTGTGTACATGGTGCGGCACCGCACCTATTTACACTAAAACCTGCGGACCCTGAGAAAATTTTTGAAAAACTCAAAATTCTCTTTTCTAGGATCAACTTGCAAGATTCTCATAATATACCCAGACTTGTATTTTTGTCAGAAAGCTTTGTGTGAGAGTTTTTTTCAGCTTTTTTAAGTTTTAAATGATTTTCTACAAGATCTGCATGTTATAAGAGATTTTTGCTTTGTCTTTGTGTCACTCAAAGATCAGAAACCTCTGTATGCCTTAGATCACTGGTATTTCATTGTTTTCTTGTTGAGTCTTTGACTTCATAGCAGAAATTGCTTTATGAGAATTAGATCCCATTTTCTCATTTGCAAATATTTAATAAACTTTTTCATTAAGTTTTGAATTTCACTTAAAAAACAATAATTGGATGTTTTTGAGTTTTTGCTCATTTTAGCATAGAATTTCTAAGTTAGATTACAAACTAATCAAAACATTCTCAAAAAATTTAAAGTTTTGATTTCAGATTTAATTCTTAGAATTTTTAGATCTCGAAATTAGTGTTTTTAGTTTTGAGTGTTACTTCTAGAAATCGTAGTTTTCTTTTGGAGAATGTTTGATTGTAGTTTCGATCTTGAAAGAATAAATGGATTTTGTTTTTGAGCAATTGATCATTCTGAGTTCTCGTAAGATAAGATTTCTTTTCGTATGTTCTTGTTTTGAAGGAAAGAACTGTTTTAGAAAGATTGCATCTCTCAACTCTCTCTTTTAGATATAATTCATCGAAAATAAATGAATTATTTCTCATAATAGATGCATTTTTAGTGTATTTTGAGTCGGGTCGCTACATATCACCAAAGTTTCACTTTCGCACCTATTCTCCTAAGAAAGATCCTATTAAAAGCAATGCTTAAATTAAAATCAATCTAGTAATTATTATATTTCTAGGACTCTTTTCACCAACATAACTTAGGCTAGTGTCTTGGAGTAGGGAGTAGTTAAATCTCCAAGACATTTAAAACAAAGAAGTAGTTGATCTTGCGGTAGAAAAATCCAATAGTAAATTGTATGCTCTGCGAAGCTCCTCCTAAAGGAGTCAAGCACGAGATCATATCCGAACCAGTGAGGTGATCAATTCCATCTCATTGGGAATGATAGAATATGTGTGCGTATTAACAACGATAAACCTCGAATTGACCATTGTCGAGGAGCCTGGGGTCACTTGTCGGTATACCTTGGATTATGTCAAGGAGCCTTCAAGGGGATTGATCTTTGTTACTCTGCCCTTGCGCGTATATTGGAGCGTAGACTGTTCCCCTAGATATATTTGTTCCTGTTGGTGACCTTAGTGGCCATAAACTTTAAGATTTTTTCCTAAGGTGACGGTGGAGGAAAGATCCCACTGTACTTAGAGCAGACGTCAACTAGACTCACTTGGACTCTCTGGAGAGTTATCTTCACTCAAGATGGTTTAAGTGGAGAAACTTTCACCGGTCTGTTTCATTAAGCAGGTTGTCAGGGTAACTATTCCAACTGCCATTTCTACATTAAATAATACGATGTTGAATTTCATCACCAACTAGTGATTTTAGTGTGGGAATCTACTGTTTGTGTGTGGTTTGATCCCCTAGATTGTATAAGTGTTTGATCATTTGATTGTCTCCTTAGTGATTTTAGGACTTTTGATTGAAATTTTCTTTGATTGCATGTGATTAATAATTTTTAATCGTGGTTGAATTACCAAGACAATCGCGTGGACTTCAGGGGAAACCCCCTAAGTATACACCAAGCCAATTTGAAGGACTGAAAACTCTAGTACCGCATAGTATCAGCAGAATTAGATCGACAGAACCATGAGAATCATCTATAATTACTCATCCTGATTATCATGAAGTAAATCAATCACAAACAGCAGAATATATTCAAGAGCTAATTTCAATTTCTGAAATCACTGACATTTATTCTACAACCAGTGAATTAGCTGAAGAACCTGAAATTTATGAGCCATAAATTGAACTTGCTGTGTTAGAATCATCTTCAAGATTTGTTACTCCAACTTCTAGTGATCCTGATTCACCTAGAGTAATACATCGCATTACCGAAAATCTTCCTTCTGATCTCATATGTATTGAAGAACTTGTTGATCCAGACGAAGACATAGTTCTTCCTGAAACCCAAGAAACTTTAAATCTTAGAGAGCGTGAATCAATATTCTATAGTCCTTTTAGAACTGACGCTTGGTATTTATCATTAACATATTTTTTACAAAACGCAGGTCTTACTTATTCACCACCCCGAATTCCTTTTTACCCTGCACCGAGAGGTTATCGACCTTCATTAGCTATGTCGAGTGAGTCATCCATGTTTTCTAAATCTCTAGAAACATTTTTATATGGTGGTTCGTTTGTTCCTCCGGGATACCAGTCGCTCTCTGGTACCTTCTCAAGAGCAGCTCCTCAACCAATTGAACAAATATTATCATCTGGTACAAATGGAACAAACATTGGTACGTTGAACACAGAACAGATTTTTATGATGTCTGGAAATATTCTAAATCCTCAACCTCAAGGAATTCGGTTACCGCCTGGGGGAAAACCTCAAGGAAGTCAGTTATCGCCTGGGGGGAAACCTCAAGGAAGTCAATTACCGCCTGGGGGGGCAACCTCAAGGTAGTCAATTACCGCTCGGAGGGCAACCTCAGGGTAATTTTTTACCACCTGGAGGTAAAACTGTAGGACAATATTTCATGCCTGGGGAGCAACCTCAAGGACAGTACATACCTCAAAGTCAATATCAACCTCAAGGACAGTACATTCCTCAAGGTCAATATCAACCCCAGATTCCGTATATGCCTTAGAGTCAATATCAACCTCAGGGTCAGTACCCAGCTCAAAGTTTTCAACCTCCTTCAGGTCAACCATTATTACAAGGAGCTGGAAATTTTCTAGTTAATTATCAAACTTACGTTCAACCTGGTTATGGTCCTTCATATGTACAACCTTCTATGGGTCAATATCTCATAATTAATATGGTGTGGGATCCATCTCAAATTCAACAGACTTTACAACCCAATGTGCAGTTACCTAATCAACCTGACAACCCATAAGTTCTGGTCCAACCCAGCAACCTGTCTAGCCTACCATTCAAGTCTCTGCACCTGGTTCTGTTCAGCAGCCTGGGCGTAGTACACCTAGAACTCCGCCTCAAACTTTTGCTACTGCTGCAACTTCTGTTCAACCTGACACACTTATTTCTGGAGTATCTACAGCTCCTATTTCTACTACCCCTGTATCAGTGCAAATTCCTCAAATATCTGTGCCACAGTCAGGACTTACAATTCAGACTATGACCTAGATGCCTACAGGACAATCTGGTACAAGTATGATTCTCACTAGTCAACCACAATTTACTTATCAACCGTACCAGGGGAAGTATCAATTTGGACATGCTACACAAAATCCAACATACCAGTATCAGCCATATCCTGGGTATACTTATAAAGTACCTCAACAACCCCAGTATGGTCCGGTTAATCCTAGTTATCCAGGAGGTTTCACAATTCCCAATGCAAATCCAATTCCAGGATATCCTAGATATCCTCCTCCTAGATTTGGTTTGATCACACAAGGTTATCAAGACCCTGGCCATCGGTTACTGTTTATAGCAACTTTAGATTTACCTGATTTATCACGCCTTACGAATGATCCGATCTTTTATCTTCCGTATTGGTCGCCGATGCCTAATAAGTTTCCTAGTGATATTCCAAAGTTTGAAGGTAATTCAGGAGAAGATCCATCTAATCATGTTATGACTTATCACCTCTGGTGTGCATCCAATTCACTAATCGATGATTCGATTCGATTACGTCTTTTTCAGAGAACTCTTATTGGTCGAGCTGCCAAATGGTACATTGAGTTACCAATATGATCATTTAATAATTTTAATGCACTACCTATTGCTTTCTTAACCCATTTTCAGTTACCTGTCAGATACGACAATGGTACAGAATTGTTGACATCATTAAAACAATCTACGTCTACGTACATGTCTGATCACATTCATGAATGGAGATGTAGGAGATGTTTAGTGGAAGTCTTTATTCCGGATCAAATTTTGGCTGAATGGTTTATCAAATCGTTATTGCCCAAAATTACTGAAGATGTGGCCAAAGGAGGCGTTGTTACAGAAGTGCAAGTCATTGCTCAAGCTCAGTACCTTGACCTTGTATATACACAGTCAGGTACTCTGTATGACAAAATCCCCAATTTACCAAGACCTGGTCAATTAACTACAACTCCTTCAGGCTCTCATGCCGCTGATGGTGTAATTGGTTCTGTTAACACTGGCAAGGGTAAGAAGAAATCTTGCAAGACGACTTCTCCTATTATAACTTTACCCGATTCACCCAAAGGAGATTCTTCCATTGCCACTTCCACCGATATTCATGTTGTAGAATCACCTACAACCAAACCTAAAACTAGTGGTAAGAAGAAAGGTAAGAATAAAAACAAAAAATCATCTTCAAAAGATAAAAACGATAAAACTGAACCAACTAACGATAAACAAAAAACTCGTTATCCTTGTCTGATCTGTGATAAGGATCATTTTACTAAAGAGTGCGCGCATATGGCCGAGGTATTGAAATTCGTTAAGGGTTCGTCCACACCTGTTGTTTTGAAGGATCCTTTTCCTGCTCAAGATAGTAACATGATTGGATCTTCCTCGAATACGCTAGAAGATATCTTGATGGTTGCGACGCGATCGCAAGATTATGGTAGTAAAAATCCTGTTGGTGGTAAAGAAGTAGACAATTCTAATTCAACATCAATGACATCTCCCTCAGTTTCTGATTCGCTACAGATCAAAAAACCAAATCCTGACTTAGTAATCAAACCGCCTGCTAAAGGTGTCCTTCGTAAATCAGCTTTCAATCCACATACGAGAGCTGCTCAGAACTACAATATTGTTGAAGACTTGGCGATTTCCCCTTCAGAAATGTCAGCTTTGGAAGTGTTGCAATTATTTCCAACCCAAAGAAAATTACTATTGTCAGCCATAGGAGCCGTAGACCTTCAGGATTCGAACCTAGTGATCTTCAATTTAGAGAATTTTACACCCCGCCTACCCCATCAAATGGCTTTTTAGATTCCAGTAATAGTAAAAAACAAACGTTGCTTTCGTACTGTTGTTGATGAAGAGGCTTCTACGTGTATCATGTCGTTAAAATGTTGGAAATCACTTGGTTCTCTGACAATTAACCAATCGTCGACTATCCTCAAATATTTTGATGGAAGAGGTCTCCATCCGTATGGTATTTTACAGGATCTACCAATAGAGGTCGAAGGAAAAACCATTAATCTAGATGTGGAAGTGGTTGATGCCCCTCTGGATTATAACCTTCTCCTGGGTCGCAGTTGGTCTTATGCCATGACTGTTGTTGTATCCTCAGTCTTTCATCTCATCATGTTTCCTCATAAAGGAAAGGTCGTTAAAATAGATCAACTCTCATATTATTCATCTGACCCAGCCGCTACTGATAGCATCCAACATGTCAGAAAATTGACTATCCCTTATCAAGATGTCGGAGTAGGTTTTCTTAAAGATTCTGCTTTACTGGGAACTTTTTCCCTGCCTGCTCCCAACGTACCGCCTCCTATTGCTAATATCAATATGATTACATCAAGTACGATTTCCTTTGATGATCCTTGGATAGTACCTTCAGATTCAGAACTGTATTCTTTTGATGGCGTGATGCCTTTGAGTCCTTTTGAATTAGCATATCAGGCAGTACAGTCATTTTCTGATACTCCTTCAACTAACCCTGATCTAGTGAATGTGATCAATGAAGAATCACTTTCGATATCGAGCTCATCTTCGCCATCAATTCCGGATCCTGTTCAAAAAATATTCAATACTGATGATCATATTCGTGAATTTTTGTCTATAGAAGAATTACCATGGGAAGATCTACATCATCGATCTTCGTTTTTACCTGATCTCGATGATTTTGAAACTAATTTTTCCTCCATTTTTACCGTTTATTATGTCAATGAACCTCAGAATCCTCTCACGAATTATGATTCTGAATTGAAATTAGCAAACATTTCTACGACAGTTCCTATTGACATCTCAGTGAAACCATGAATTATTGAAAACATTCATATAGGTGCTTCTAGTACGCCAGATGAACTCCAAGCATATAAAGCCCTATTTCAAGAATTTTGTGACATTTTTGCCTGGTCACATTAAGAAATGCCAGGAATCGATCCATCAATTGTTGTTCATGAAATTAAAGCATACCCGGATTCTAAACCTGCCCGACAAAGATTACGTCAGATACATCCGCGAAAAGTTGTCGTTATTAAAGCAGAAGTTGAGAAATTACTTCGTGCAGGTTTTATTTATCCAATTCCTTTAACGGATTGGGTATCTAATATTATTCTTGTTAATAAAAAACAAGGGAAGATACAAGTATGTATCGATTATAGGGATATAAATCGAGATTGTCCAAAAGACAATTATCCAACCCCTTATATCAATCAAATTATTGACGATTGTGCTGGAAGTGAAATGTTTTCGTTTATGGATGGATTTTTGGGCTACAATCAAATCAACATACTCCCTGCTGATCAACCCAAAACATATTTCATTTGTCCGTGGGGGGATTTTTCTTACTGCAAATTACCTTTTGGCCTTAAGAACACTGACACAAATTTTCAGAGGGAAATGTCTTATGCATTTCATGACATTAAACACATTGTGCAACCCTATCTCAATGATTTACCTGTTCATTCATCGCACAGAGAAAATAATCTTACTCATCTACGAGCTATCTTTATGAGATTTAGGCATTATAGGATTTGCCTAAATCCTCACAAATGTGTCTTTTGTGTTGAATCTCGGCGATTGTTGGGATTTTTTGTCTCAAAGGTAGGCATTCGTGTCGACCCATCGAAGGTTGAGGCTATCATCAATTTATCTCCTCCTTCTACTCTTCGCCAACTCCAAAGTTTGCAAGGGAAAGCGAACTTTTTACATCGATTCATTCCTAACAATGTTGATTTAACCAAAGGTTTTACCAGGTTGTTAAAGAAAAATATTCCTTTCTTTTGGGACGAGATCGCTGATCGATCTTTTGATGCTCTTAAACACGTGTTGACCATACATCGTTATTGCATCCTCCCTATTACAACCAGGATTAATTTTTATACCTAGCAGCCTCCAACTCTACAATTGGTATGGTCTTAGTTCAGGAAGATGAATTTCACAATGAACATGTGATTTATTATCTTAGTCGCAATTTGCATCCGACCAAAATCAAGTACTCACATGTGGAGAAATTGGCTTTGGCAGTCATTCAAGCTGTCTAACGATTCTGTCATTACATATTGTTACGCAAAACAACAGTGATTTCTGATTGTAACCCTATGATGTATATTTTGACCAAACAATTGCTAGGGGGTAAATAATCCAAATGGATTGTTACCCTGCAGGAGTTTGATTTGGAATTTGAAAAATCCAAATCAAAGAAATCATTGGTCTTCGCTAAACTTATGTGTGACTTCCCAAGTACTGACACAGAAATTGTGGCAGAACATCCAATCGCAGATGAATCTCTATTTCTTATTAGTACCATCGATCCTTGGTATGGATATATCATCATTTATCTCCAAACCCAAACTTTTCGGCCCGAACTTTCACGGTCACAAAAAAAAAAAAAATGTTTACAGTCTCAGAAATATCATATTGTTGGTGACACACTATACCGTCGTGGTGCAGACTCTGTTTTTCAAAGTTGTCTATCTCTTGACGAAGCTGAAAAGGCTTTAAATGACTGTCACTCTGGAGCATGTGGCGTTCATATGTCTGGGTATGCCACAACCCAAAAGATATTGCGCACTGGATATTTTTGTCCGTCCTTATTTAAAGATTGTATTTCTACTATTCGAAAATGCCACAACTATCAAATATTTGATCGTAAGATGCGTGCACCACCCACTCCTCTTCACCCTATAATTGTTGTCGGTCATTTTGCAAAATGGGGCATTGACTTCATTACATGTAACCCTCACTCGGTTGGGGGGCATGGGTATATTATTCTCGCAGTAGATTATTTTACCAAATGGGCCGAGCCAATGCCTACATTTGCGACAGATTGAAAAACTAAAGCTACTTTCGTGTTCAATCATGTGATTTCTCGTTTAGGTGTACCCTAAGCGATAATTACTGACCATGGGAGTCATTTTCGAAACATCATGATGACTAAACTAACCAATCAACTTGGCCTGCGCCATGATAGTTCTACACCATATTATCTGCAGGCTAATGGTCTGGTTGAAGCTATCAATAAATTTTTAGTCACCATGATCAAACGAATCATCAGAATTCATAAATCGAATTGGCATACCATGCTTTTTTCAGCACTTTGGGCATATTGAACCTCAGCGAAAACATCAACAGGTTTTACCCCTTTTCAACCGGTTTTCGGTTTAGAAGCGGTATTACCGATTGAATGCGAGATACTGTCACTCCAACTAGCCATAGAGTTACTACCAGCCACTTCTGAAGAGGAGAAACACTTTTTGTATTAGCTCAATTAGATGAGAATCGGCGCACCGCTGCATTAGCTACCGAAACTCATGCGAAACGAATGAAAGCTCAGTATGATAGAAGCATTACACCTCGTATTTTTTTAGAAGGAGACCCAGTCTTGGTTTATGATCAAGCTAAAGACAAGCTAGGGGCTGGGAAATTTGAACCCATGTGGCATGGTCCTTATATTGTCAAGCAACAGCTTGCAAAAGGGGCCTATGAACTGATTGACTTTGACGGGGTCTCTTTAGGAAAACCCAGAAATGGGCTTTATCTGAAGAGATATTACGCTTGATTCTTGTGTGGAGATCTTCCCTGTATATTAGTTATTTTCATAAACTAGTGTGTTGTAGATTAGAGAGCGTGCCTAGTTTAAGTGTGCTTTTACCACTATCCCTGCTTATCTGGATTACTCTTGATTTTGCAGATGTCGACGTCCCTTCAAACATACATTGGTTTTTCTGATGGTGCTTGTCGTAGTACACAGAACATTTCTTCCGCAGCTTGGGTTATTTATTCACCCACTGATGATTTAGTATCTATGCATGGGGTAAGCCTCGGTCAAACGACGAACAATATTGCAGAGTATAGCGCAGTTATTGAGTTATTGTCTGAATCCATTTCATTTGGAATTTGAAGTTTGATCGCTAGGTTAGATTCTGAACTCGTTGTATTACAATTGAATAGAGTATATGCAATTAAAAACCCAGTGTTGTTAAGATTATTTTTGAAATTTCGTCTCTTGGAACGAGAATTTGATTATATTGAGTATCAACATATTCTGAGAAATTTAAACACATTAGCTAATGCAGTAGCTTCTAGTGTTATAAACAAAAATTTGCAATAATTAAAGAAGTAAATAAAAATAACATTCGATAACATGTTAAGACAGATAACTGGAAATAGTAGTAATATCATAGCATAAGAGTAGTGTTTTCAAAAAATATTACAGCATCCTCGATCATAGGTTTAAAACGCCTTATGATAAAAAAAAAGTGATACAAAAAATGATACAAATCTACAATATCAATCATCCAATATCCGTGGTGATAATCACGATAAAGCACTACAGCCTGTGCCACCTTTCTCAGAAATCTCCTAAACGGTCCCGGAACCCCAATAACATATCTCTGTAAGTGGAGCGGAATGTCATCTATGGTAGTCTCTAGAATATCTAAAGTCAACCGCTCCAGATGGCTTTCTAGGTCGGTAAGGGCCTCTGTTGTCTGATCTTGTGGTGGTAGTGGTGCTGCAGCTGGCTTCCTCTCAAAAGGACGAAGAGTGGCTGGTTGACGTGGACCCACATCTGCATTTGAAATTTTTTTCATCAGTTTTAGACGATTCAAAAAACAAAATAAAAATTAGAGTTTAGAACATTTCAAAATTATTTTTACCTAACTCATCCCACTGTGTCCCTGGAGTAAGAGACATCTCTCAATCGCCACAGAAATCTATCCCAGCATAAGGGAAATCTTCTGTCATGAAGACTTGATTCTCCAACTAATGGAAATAGGATGGAGTAAAACAAACAACCTCGTTGCCTTCACTGTGACGGGCCATTAATGCAACCCATCGAACCATTTGAGGCTCTTTGACTCTACCATGATCAACTGCAATAAGTTATGGGGCCAGTAAAATAATCCTCTCTAGAGCAAATGTAAACACGATTGCTCCATATCTGAAGTTTTTCAACTTCGCATTTTTTTCTCTAGTCATTTGGCCTTTGACATTGGCCAACACTGCCTCACACCAATTGAAAATGGTGCCTCTAAAGTAGTCAACGGAAGTTTTCATTTGGGATCTTGTAGCGACATGTGGAGTTGCGCTCCCACACAACCTGGTTACCGTAAACGCAACCACTTTAAGCTCAGGACAAATAATGGTTTTTATGTCAATACGTTTATCCTTGGGGTCTGCTTCTTCATTGCAAAATTCTTCTTGAAGGCTAGCGACAGAATGGCCACCTGCCCTAGCCCCAACAAAGAGAGTGGCTCGCCCCTCTTTGATAAATTAGTGAGGAAGTATATATCTTCTAGCTCAATTTTGAGTTGGTGACCTCCAATTATAAAGCATTGTTCCTGTATGTCCCATTTGTTGACTAGCTAGGTAGGCAAATCCACTTGAGCCCTCATACCTTGAATGGCCCAAAATTTGTACAAACCACATTCTCTCAAAACACGTAATGTAGGCGGATGTAACATGGCAGCCTCATCAACTTCTTCATGCTCACAGTCTCTCCACTCAAGCATTGTAAATATCCTGCAATGGACAAATTGAAAGGTCAAAAACAATTTGAATGGGAAATTTTGGTTTAAATTGGGAGATTTGTTCATTTTATTTTTCCTTATGGCACCTCCGCACTTTTCACATAAAAATAGTGCGTGGATCCGCATGTATCTTATGCATAAGGTTCGGGACCACGACAATTTTCCCTTTGTAAAATTGTCGGGGTCCGCAGGTTTCATGTGTATTACCTACGAACCCCCATGAGTGAATTTTTGAACCTATTTTTCTTCTTAAAAATCAATCTAAGCCCTAAATTGAGAAAGTAAACAGACAAAAATGAAAGTAAGGATGATGTGGATTACCTGGAACTGACGGTTTTCAATTCTGATGGGCGAATCTTCCGCAATCTTCTCCGGAACGTTTTTTACCAAAGGCTCTCAATTTTCACTGTGAAATCAAATGGTAAAAATGATTTACAAAAACTATTTTTTATAAGATTTTTTTTGAATAAATAAAATATTATTTTGTTTATTTTTCACTTTGAAAAGTGGTTTTCCAAATTATTTTTATTAATCATAAACAGGTATGTTTAATTTTTGAGTTTTTATGCAGAATACAAGATTTTTTGGGTGAAATGGTCATTTTGACAAATGAGTACATTTTATCACTTTTTCGAACTCGTTAAAACTTACAGAAAAAGCGAAACTACTGAGTACACTTTTATCACTTTTTCAGACTCTTAAAAATTACGAAAAAGCGAAACTTTGGAGTTCTCTTTTAAGCCCTTTTCAAACTCTCTAAAGATGAAAAGATTGCCGAGTACTTGACTATTCGAACTCGTTAAAGGAAATGAACAATCGTCCCTTCAGTATAAGTTTACCCCTTTTTCGGACTGAAATGTACTATTTACGAAAAAGGTATATGTTGACTAATCATGGTCAATAGAGTTCTCTCCTGTATTATTTTATCCTTTTTCGAGCTTGAGAGACTAAATTTACGAAAAAGTACTCCCACGGAGTTTCCTTAAGTTTTTCTTCTGACTCCCTAAAATTGAAAAACACCGAGTTTCTCCTATACTGGACTCGTTAAAATTTAAGAGTAAAGGACCTGTCGATTACAAACAGGAACGAACCACTCCTTCTTAGGGTTCGATTTTAAACTAAGTTGGACTCATCCGAAGGATGAGCTTATATAACAAGAAAATGTTATCCTCCTCAAGCTTGTCAAAAATAAAGAGGTACTTGCCAGAAATGGTGGGGGAAAAAGAGAGAAAACGAATATGTTTATCACACTTTGTTTAAAAAGCAGTTTACTACTCTTGAACACAACACTTTTTGTCACACTTCTACCTGGGTTGGGAAAATCCTTTGCTTATCATTTAATCAAACCATATTGAAAGTCTTCAGCCGGTTTCTGGGTATTAGCTTAGGTCAATTGTCACCAAACCATATGTAGTGTCGTTATGTGTTCAAGAGGACAATTCAAATAAACCATTCATTTGCAAACATATGTCTCCATTCACGTTGACCATCCCTGAGTCAGTCCTTGCAAAATATTTCTACAAAACTTGATCTAATGGTTTCATGTCGTGGGCTTTCTTACGACGGATCACTTTCTATCGACGACAGCTCATCATCTCTGAAGTTGATCTAGAATCCTTCAGTACCTTGGAATCTGCATGCCTTAATGGAAGGTTTCTCGCCTTCGACGACAGGTTGCATCTTTGACCTTCGATCAAACGATTCCTTGAAATGTTCGACTTCAAATAATTTATTCACATTTAATGGATTATACTGAGTACTTTGAGAGATATTGTCATTATTGGTGGTTTCTCACACACTTGTTAACAGTTCACATCATTGACTGGTAATCAAGTGGTTTCTACCATGTTCGACTTCGACACAAATAATCACATGGATAGAATCATACTAATTCGGGTAGCGGAAATCAAGACCCTGGATCTAGTTTCCACCATCCAAGCTGCAAGGAGTTTTATTATTCATTATGTAGTAGACTATTCATAACAGATGGCTGCGTCCATACTGTTTCTACATTATTGATGTGATAGTAAAATAATTTCTATATCAAAACAAGTTTTAGTTAGTGTTTGATCTGAGTATGGGAATGCCTACCTCAGCGATGATATATATATATATTTTGCATTGAATGTTTTTACAGGATTCCGACTGTGGTGTCCACAAGCTAATCCTCGAAATGATAAAGCACATCACTCTTCGAATACTCTCAGACTTCGCACTTTAAGGGGCAATCTGTTACACTAAAATTGTCACCATGATGTTTTACTGTCTGTGTGGGCTCATCATTACTCATACAATACTCCCTTAGAAGTCTAAAAGCATCAAGTTCCTAAAACCAAGCCTTGAAATTGAGAGAAAAGCTTATAAAAGTCATAAAAATACTTGTACCGCACTTTCTCTTAGTATTACCTGCGGTGTTGCGTCTATTTGTTCTAGAACATGCAGAACCGGCCACACTTTTTCTCCATTAAAGGTGCGGATTCCTGTAAAAGGTAAAATGAAGGCAGAAGTAAAATTTGGAAGCCCAGCTAGTTGAATATGGAAGCTTCTGGAAGCTTCTGGAAGCAATTATTTGGTGGAAAGTTCGCTCCTTTCATGTACATTCATCCCTCCATTAAAGGAGCCTACCCCTTGGTATGTGGAACTTAATCCCTTGAAAGAGGATTATATCCCCTCTTATTTGGAGCTACAACCTCTTCTCTTTTTCTATAAATTGAGGCCATAGTTCAGCCTCAAGGGGAGTTAGGCTTTGAGATTTTTTGAGGAGAATTGCTGGAAAAAATCAGACTCTCTTAACTGATTGTCATATGGGAATGATTACACACTCATGTGCATGTTAGTCAAGAGAGTGCAAAGGCTTGTCAAAGTAGAGGAAACGCTTGTTCTAGACCCCAGAAGGACCTGTACAACATCAAGGCGAACACGATTGTAAGGCTCCTTCTTTCATCAAAGATAATATAAATGGATCATATTTTCTCAATGAGTTGTTTATTTAAATGGCTTATTTCTTGAATTCCTTGATCATCAAGATAGATTTATGGTTTATGAATTAATCTATATTATGCAGGTGCTTATGATTCTTTCATGTTTTTTATTGCAAATCCCAAAAGGAGATGTATTCAAAGAGACAGGAAAGAAGACTACGATCAGCGCTGGACTACAGGTAATTCATAAATCCTTCATTATAGATTATTATAGATAAAATATAATCTAGAGAAAGTAGTTTACATCTATCTGTTTGTTGCTAGTTATCGTAAGATACTAGGGAGATCTGTCTTGTTCGCAAGAACAATTTATCCGTCCAACATGCTTGATGTCTAGGAATCTGGAGAAATATTTTGCTCTTCAGAAGAGCTAGCATCTGAATGCTGGATAATTCCAAGTGGTTCTCTTGCAGGTGATGATGATGGAGGATTCTTAGGAACACTGGTGGATGTGGAAACTTTATTATCTCCAAAATCTATGATTCTAGTTGTTCTCCCTCTGAAAGTAAGGTGGAAGTGAGATTTGGCTTTTTGTGCTGTAAGATAAGCTCTTTCATGATTTCCTTGGCATGTGGAGGCTCTTATATAACTCTCTTTTGTTGCTTACTGTCAAGAACTGGGGTCTGTAAATTTGAAGTTGAAATGACCTGTTCATATGCCTCCTGGAGATTACCTTCCACCCATTCATCTTGGTTCATGTATTTCTCTATTTCTGCTTTGGAAGTATGAGTGTAGGAAGTTCTCTTGAGTTCAACTCTCAAAGTAGAAATAATGCCATGGGGGTCATATGACCAAGTAAAACTATGTTTAAAACCCATTTTCTTTAACAATACATCTGCTTCAGCACCAGCTACTCTGGTATTGCAAATGAAGGATCCAATGTTGGCTTTGAGTTTAAACTAAGCTTTTCTCTTTCCTCAGACAAAATGTAGCTCATCCATGTTTAACATTTGTCAAATGTACTCTAAGGAGAACATTCTTATAATTACATATCTTGGAAGCTTGTATGGTGTGAGTTCACAACCACATACCCTGATTTCTATGTAATTTTTATACAGGTACCAATCACTTGTCTTAGCTTGCTCACTGAGGTGCAGGATCCTTTTAATTTCTTCTCCAATTTTGGGTATCATTGACTTGTAAGGTGATGTCTTACTATATGTATGAATGAGTCTATGAACTCTACAAAAGAAGTGGTTGTTGATGAAGCTCTGACCAATTCTGTCCAGTGAATCACTGATTGATTCAATCCCTGTGCATCCTGTTTTTTGAAGTGGATAGGCAACATTTCTGCCTGCTGAAACAAAAAAATATGAACAATCACAGAAGAATAATTGAACACTCCTTGTGTGGTGAAGTTCATGAATTGTTCATGTATAATTTCAGCCAATAATTGGTTGTAATTATACATAAACAATGGTGATTTATCATGACTAAAAACATAGAAGAACCCCATGATGGGTTCATCAACTGTTTCATCATTTGGGTATCCTAACAGGTATGAAAGAAGGGAGATGCAATGCTTGGAAGATATAGGAAAGATAGAGGATGAATATGGGGGAATTTTCTTGGGTAGTTCTGCATCTTGAGGTAAGAAAATTTCAAATATCTAAGCTCTCTGAGGGAAATATAGTTTTTGATAAAGGTCCATGACAGCAGCAGGCGAGAAATGGGATAAAGAATCATATGAAGGAATGATTAGCATATGGTTTATGGTTTGAGGGGATATGGTGATTAGAATGTTTCCATTTTGAGCCACCACTGATTTGGTTATAGGATCATATTGCTTCTGACACCAGGCAACTAGATTAGGAAAAGGATGAGTTTGTGGAAATGCAAACAAAGGCAACATGGATTCCCAGAACCTGATAGGGTCATGGTTATCTATGTGCTTCTGTTTTAACCACAGATGTAGCTCATATAATTTGAATTCACAATGACAGTCTGTGACTTTGAAAAAGGCGTCCGCTATGGGTATGAGGTCGAGGTTAAGTTGTGGCATTGCAGCAGGGATGTCTTCTGCAACTGGTTTGGCGACCTCAAGGATGACTTCAGCAATTGGATTGATGACCTGTACTTCCTTTATCACCTGTTTCTTGGATTTACCCTTAGGATTCTTTTTTTTCTTAGCTTTGGCCTTGGGTGCCATGTTTGATAGGGTATGGACTAAAAAATGATTTGAATATCGGGTTTTAAGATAAGATGATAGGGATTGAGGAAGTAGGGAGAGTGGTCGTAGAATGCTAGCACTTGAGATAGGATGCAGAGTTGATAGAAATGAATGGAGAATGTAAAGTGATATCAGGCTCTCTACAAATAGTTTTATAGGGTGTGATCTAGGTTTTAACGGTCTGCGAGTAACGATATGGGATATGACAATAGGGGTTTAACAGATATGAAGGGTTTTAATGACCAATGGGATGATTAACGGTCCATGAGTGAGATTAGTGGCCAACAGGGTGATTAACGGGCATGAGTGGAGAATTGGAGGCCAAACCATAGATTATCAAAATTTCCATGTTTTCCTTTATCTTCTCTCCTAGCATCCTATCTTAAGACTAAATCCCCTTCTATAAAATCTATTTCCCTTGCCTTTCTATCAAAAATACTCTTCATCTTATTCTGATATTTCCTTAGTTTATATTGAATCTCATCTTTGTTTTCATTTAATTCAATAATATGATTTATCCTTCTAGAGAAATCATCAGGTTCATCAGTAGATTTTTGTAGAAACTTAAGCACAAGGAAAGCTAAATCTGTAGGAAAAATAACATCTTTTCCATAAACTAGTTGAAATGGAGATTTACCTGTTGATATTTTGGGAGAAATCTTGTTTTCCCAAACTCAATAAATCAGATGACTATCCCAATTTTTCTTGTAGTCTTCTAAATTTTTCTTGATTTCCTTTACTAAATTCTTGTTAGATGATTTAGCAATACCATTTCCTTGTGGATAATAGGGAGTTGAGTGATGCGGTAGAATCTGATATTTTTGGCAAAATTCAATCATCTTTATGCTACTGAATGTTGTGGAATTGTCAGTGACTATTTTTTGTGGACAACCAAATCTAGATAAAATGTTTTCTTCAATGAATTTGACTACACCTGAATCTCTGGGATTTCTTACAGGAATGGCTTCCACCCACTTGGTGAAAAAGTCAGTAGCAGTTAAGATCCATCTTGTTATGAAACCAACTCTAAAAATAGAAGAAAAGAGAGATCAACGCCTTAGAAATCAGCCACTTCGAGGGGGAAACCTCCAATACATTACATAAATGAACAATTATTGGATGATACAAATGAAAAACCCTACTTCTATATATAGAAGCCATGGGATCACAATATAATCCTAGCCAACCTAAAAATAATAATGTAAGGGCACAATAATAACAATATTGGGGTTACAGGGGTACAACAATAATAGTAAGGGGTTTACACTAACAACATTAAGGGACTATACTAGTAATATAGGGACCTAACATGCCCCTCTCCTTCAGAAAAAGTGTTGTAATCAACGCTTGCGTAACTTCGGATGCTTCCGTATAAAATTCTCATCCTCCCATGTAGAATCTTCAGCGGGTAAGTTCTTCCACTTGATGAGATACTATGAAATTGATCGATTTCGTAGTTGTTGAGTTCTTGTTTCCTTGACTGATTCAGGTTCCAATATGATCTTTCCTTCCTCATCAAGTTCTGGAAATATTGTTTGAACTGGAAGTTTGTCACCTATAACCTTCTTTAAGAATGAAACATGGAAAACTTGATGCACTCGCGAAGAAGTAGGAAGCTCCAATTTGTATGCCATAGTACCAATATTTAGCAACACCTTGTAAGGACCATAGTACTTTGGTGATAATTTATTATACTTCTTAGCTTTCTTGAGGGACATTTGTTTGTATGGTTGTAGTCGTAAAAATACCCAGTCTCCTACATCAAAATTTCTCTCGCTGCGATGTTGATCTGCCTGTTATTTCATTCAATTTTGTGCCAAATTTAGGTTATCCTTTAAGAGTTGGAGAACTTCTTGTTGATGCTCGATGTGATCTTCCACTGATTTAACCTTATAATTTTCTCTTAAAGATGATGTGATGGATGGTGGATGATATCCATAAAGTGCCATAAATGGGATCATTTTTGCTGCAGTATGGAAGGAAGTGTTATACCACCATTCAACGAGAGGTAACCACTTGACCCATTGTGTTTTCTTA
Source organism: Pinus albicaulis (assembly GCA_034641835.2). Lineage (NCBI taxonomy): Eukaryota > Viridiplantae > Streptophyta > Pinopsida > Pinales > Pinaceae > Pinus > Pinus albicaulis. The sequence goes on along the minus strand of CM076569.1, from coordinate 757,294,868 downwards.
TTAGATACAAAAAAACAAAGATATCCTTCCAAACATTTATTCACTATCTCAGTTTGACCATCATATTGATGGATGATAAGATGAGCTATGAGCTAGTTGAGTACCCAAACAAGAAAATAATTTCGTCTAAAAATTTACAGTAAAAATGGGATCTCTGTCACTTACAATAATATTTGGGTTTCCATGTAGCTTTTGAATTGTTTCCATAAGTGCAGTAGCAATTGTACTTGATTTAAATGGATGAGATAATGCACAAAAGTGTGCATACTTGGTAAGTCTATCAACTACCACCATGATGACACTCTTTCCTTCAGACTTAGGTAAACTTGTGATAAAATCCATTGAAATCTCCTCCCAACGTTGACTTGGAATGGATAAAGGTTGTAGAAGACCCGAAGTCTTAATTGTCTCAACTTAATTTTGTTGGCAAACCAAACATTCTACCACAAAATTTTGAATATCAAATTTAAGGCCATCCAAAAAAAATTCTTTCTTCACCCTGTGGTAAGTTTTTAAAAATCCTGAGTGTCCTCCTAAAGGAGAAGTGTGCAATTCCAAAAGAATATTTTGTTTTAGTTTGGAATTCTTAAAATATATAAGCGATCTTTGTACCATAAGGAATCATTTTTCCGACTAAATTTATCAGATGTACAAGGATCTTGCTGCAACTTTTGAATGAGTGTCCACACTTCTTCGTCCTTCTTCCATTCATCCCTTGCTTCAGTTATCCAATCTGGTTGGATAATAGAAATGGCATAAAGAAATGCTTCCACCTCTTCATCCTTTCTTGAGAGTGCATCTGCGACAACATTTAGCTTCCCTTTTTTGTAGATGATTTCAAAGTCATAACCCAACATCTTTGTGACCCATTTTTGCTGCTCTTCCGAAGATAGTCTTTGTTCCAAAAAGTGTTTAAGACTATCATGATCATTTTTTACCTTGAAGGGTCTTCCCATTAGGTAAGGTCGCCATTTCTTTAGTGCATGTAGTATTGCTAACATTTCCTTCTCATAAATAGGTTTCCGTAAATACTTTCCTTTGATTGGACGACTTTCAAAAGCAATGGGTCTTCCTTCCTGCATTAAAACTGCACCAATTCCATTTCCTGAGGCATCATATTCCACAATAAAGGTTTTTGTGAAGTCTGGCGTAGCTAAGACCGGTGCTAGGCACATTGCCTCTTTAAGATGTTCAAAGGCCTTAGTTGCTTCAGGAGTCCATGAAAATGCATCTTTATTCAATAATGTTGTTAGAGGTGCTGCTATTCTCCCATAATTCTTAACAAACTTGCGATAATACTCTGTTAACCCAAGAAATCCTCGCAACTGCTTTATGGTTGTGGGGACTTTCCATTCCTTAATGGCTTTAATTTTGTTAGGGTCTACTTTAACACCCTCGTGAGATACAATATGACCCAGATATTCCACCTCTTGTGCTCCAAAGAAACATTTGGATTTTTTTGCATATAATTGTTTCTCCTGCAATAGTTTGAGCATCCTGTCAACATGTTCAACATGATCCTTCCAAGACCTGTTGTAGATTAGTATATCATCAAAAAATACTAGCACAAATTTTCTAAGGAAGGGTTTGAAAGTGGAATTCATCAACCCTTGAAATGTAGAAGGTGCATTGGTAAGGCCAAAAGGCATGACCAAAAATTCATAATGACCCTCATGAGTTCGAAATGTTGTTATCGGAATATCTTTCATCTTCATTCTAATTTGATGATATCCTGAATGAAGATCCAACTTGGTAAAATCATTTGCTCCATGTAATTCATCCAATATTTTGATGCAGAAATTCTGCTAGAAAGCAGATCCCGCATATAAGAAACTCACTCAATCAATCAAGATCAAAAAAATGTTCAATTCTTTTATAATATAAAACCATGAAAACAAAACATTCAGCTCAAATTTACATGAAGGCGAAAAGAGCCATGAAAACCACTACATATATAAATATAAAAATTCTCCGGCCATATATTACATTGGGCGGCCTCTTGGCTCTTTGCCCTTCAAACCACTCCTCAACTCACTCAACTCTTCAACTATCTCAGTTCTTCAATTATTCCACTGTGTTTTCTCCTCACAAAACCACTCATATTTATACATAAATAATGAATTTAATTCATTCCAAAAATCTCTCCACCTAATCCTCAACTAAATCTAATTTAAATTCATTTTAGGTGTGGACTCAACAAAGTCCCGTACATACAATTCCTACTCCCTAAATTTGCTACCTAATTCTATTTTCTCTCATATCCTTTTAATTAATAAAATAATATATACAAAATCCTCACTTTTATAATTTATCTCCTATTTTATTTAAAAATAACAAATTCATTAATAAAATAATTAAAATGTCACACCCCCCTTTATTACATATTTAAAAAATGAAAATTGGCCTTGATGCTCCTGCATCATAGTTCATCTATCACAGGTATGGGAAATTCATCTTTAATAGTGAGCTTATTGAGCTCCTTATAATCCATACACATGCGCCATGATCCATCCTTCTTCTGCACCAATACAACTGGAGCAGAGAAATGACCTTGACTAGGTTGAATTATATCAGCCTTTAACATTTCTGTAATCATACGTTCAATTTCGCTCTTTTGGACATAAGGATATCTGTAAGGCCTGATGTTTGGAGGAACACTTCCTGGAATCAAATGAATAGCATGATCATGATCTAGAACAGGTGGGAGTCCTTTGGGAGTTTCAAACACCTTGGAATGATTGTCCAAGAATTTTTGGAGATCTGTAGAAATAGATGATTTTGATGTTGGAACTTCTAGTTAGAATAATTGTATAATTACGCCTAGTTGTTCTTTCTTCAGAAGCTTTTTCATGACATTAGAGCTTATTATCTTTCCCGGCTTCTCTACGGTACCCCATAGTTTGACTTCCTTTCCTTCCGAAAAAAAAATCAAGAAAAGTTCTTGAAAATTAAAAGATATTGTCCCCAAAGATTGTAACCATTGTACTCCTAGTACAACATCAGCACCTCCCATTGGAATGGAAATAATTGGACTATTCAATACATATTCCCCCATGGTTAGCTTGATATTATGACATTTTCCAGAGAAATTTATAGTTCCTCCATTTGCAACCATCACTTGACATTTTGGTGCTAGGTACAGGAAACAATTCAATTCCTTGGCAACCTTACAATGAATAAAATTATGGGTACTACCCGAATCAATCAAGATCAAGATGGTGATTTTGGGCTTTTTTCCCTTGTTTGGGAAGGTTTTTATTTTCCAGTTCGAGTTTACTAATTTATTTGATAGTTTTTTATGACTTTAATCATATCTTCCAATATTTAGTCATGTGAAACTTCTTCCTTTCATTTCCCCTTATCTTTTGTATGTTGATTTCCTTTATATTTTCTTGTTGTAGTCAAATTTGCCTCAATCTCGAAGGAATCTGTTTGAATTTGATCTAAAGTGGGAGACCTTGTCTCCCTTGGAGTGAAACAAAACTATGATTCCAAAGCTCCAACAAAAACAACCTTTGCTCCAGCTGGTGGGGGTTTTATTTTTGCTGAAAAGCTATTATACAATTTATTAAAAAATTTAATGAAATTTGTAACATTTTCTTCTTGTTTTCTTTTAATAGCATTGAATTCAGTTAAGAATATCCATGATATTTCTTTTCACCCCATCTCTGAGTGAAATTGTTGTCCATTTCTTCGCAATTATTAATTGAATTGGCCTGAAGTGTCTTGAACCACTTTCTAGCCTATCCATCTAAATATTGCATAAATAACCTTAAAACAACATCAAAATACTCAACATTCAAATTCTTTGCAAAGGCACAAAAAATAGCAATATGTTTCTTTGTTGAGATATCATCTTCCCCCGTGAAACGAGGCAACAATTTAAGGTAATCTTGTGGCATTGCATTCATCGATTGGGCCAAATTTAATGGAGCATATATATTCAGAAGAAAATCAAGAATAGCCATATTGGGGTTTTGATTAATCCCTACTTGAAAAACAAATGGTGGAGGACGTAACACTGTTATAGGGATGGGTTGATTTATTGCAAAAACAGACTGTTGTGAAGTTCCAAAACGAACTAGTGAAACTTTGAAACTCAGGGAACGAAAAAGAAATTGACTCAAAATATTTTTCTTCCAAATTAGGTTTAGGAAAAATTGAATAAGGGGACACAGGTCGTTCTTCCAAGAATTGAAGGTTTTTTACTACTTCTTAGTGGAAAAATGGATTTTGTATAATATAATTGCCACCTGGAGCAGACAGGGTAGGATTGGGAGTAATTGGGGATTTGGCCTTCAAATGATCAGAAATTGATTGTAGTTAATGTTGTGCTAATATCAGTTTCAGATTTAACATGAAAGTGCTTTGGTTTGCTTCTTATACAAGGGTTTATACATGTGCTTATGATTGACAATTCAATAAACTTGATGAGATTAAGTGTATTTCATGAACATAAAAGCATGGAAACTAAATTTTGAACAACAACATATAAAAACACAGCAAGCACAAATAATTGAGCCAAATACACATCGTTTTGATGAAGGAGTTCACCCCTCCTGGGCTACATATCCTTGATCCAACTTCATAGCTTGGGCATTTGTATTATCTTCAATTGTGAAAAATTGATGTTTATAGTCTCCTGTTGCCTCTGCAACCTGTTCCAATGGCTCCAAAACATCAAAATCTATAAAGAATGACTCTCTCTGAGCTAAAATTGGTCGAAAATTGCCTTAGTTATGGCAAAACCAATTTTTCCTAGTATTTCTCCACTAAATCTAGAACTCTGCTAGTGAACTCCACTAAAAGTGGAGCTTCCCAGCATTTGGTGGGTCCGCCAAAATCTTCGCTAAGATAAACCCACACTTAATTATAAATAAGCGGAGATTAAAGTGTGGTTAGTGGCATGTTTAACGTTAAGCACTTTTAACGCTAACCTTCGGATTAACATGGCTTAACCACGAATTAGCAGTAATAATCATGGCTTAAGTGTTGTTTTAAAACTCTATCGGAACTATGTTTAGCCATCGGTTCTTAGCACTTGGAAATGGGGGAGGGGGTTGGCCCCCTCCAGATCCCCAAACATAGAGCGGATAAAATTTAAATATAGGTGGCATCCCTTACATAGCAAGGAACACATGGTGGTCTGGCAGTTGGCGTAGGCACTAGCCTGGAGGTGTTCGCGGGGTCGACCCCGACCTTCGCCCCTCCTCGGTCATAAATTTTTTTTGTTGAATGGACCATAGGTCTTGGACTTTGGTATAAAATATATGTATGCGATGATCTATGTAATACATTGTGCCCATAACATTTGAATATGGTTTGTATATAAAATAATTGCGCTCACTTTGAACTTGAATTTCAACCTTCATATAATAATAATGCCATCTGACCTTGCCATGGGGGAGGGCACGTGGCAGCCTTTGGTTCACCATAGAAACATCATTCAAGAATACATTGAAAAATAAATAGAGACAAATCTATGGTAAAATAAACTATAATATTTATTAAAGAGTAGAAGGGGAAGATTAGAACCAATGGATCGATTTGTTTTCAACCTGCTCCAGCTTCATTCTAGCCTCATCAAATCCAGCATTATCCCAGCACCATACCAATACTTTCACTCTCTTATCAAATGAGAATCCAATAACATAACTTTACCAAAATTCTTCCCCTCCTAGCACTAGGATGAGTGCTCAATTTATAGGGAAACTGATGGTAGTTTCTCAATGAATGACTTTCTAATAATAGGCAAGACATGCTTCCAAGTTTAGAGGTGTTAGATGGACACTTGGATTTGAATTTTTACACATATGGACTCTTCTAGAAGGCACTGACCATGTGGATATTCCCAGAACAATAAGAATTCCACTCCCAGGTGACCAACACACCCTTGAGTGTTAGGAATTGCACTGTAATGCACCCTTGCATGGAGGATTTGGCACTGCAACTCACTTAGTCCCTTGCAGGTGAGCGTTGGTGAGTCAGTAGGTGATATAACATATACTTGAAACCTTGGAAATCTCACAATAGAAGCCATGAATGAAATGTTCTTCTCTTAGGGTATGTAGCAACTGAAATATAAGGGGATGATATACCCTATTTCATTGGTCCTGGGGATGATGTCCAGTTTGACCAGGTCTTGGGGGACGATGCCCAAATTGACCTATAACAGAACTGACCCGATGTTCTCATAGGGGGTCGTGGTCTTGCCAACATATGAAATGTTGCCTATTTAAGAATTAGAGGAAAAGAAATCTAACTGATCAACAATCATGATTTTTCCTTGATGAGGAAAAAAAGGACACAAAAATTGGTGGAGACCACGCAAACCATGGCATGCGTCCAACTTTGTCCGAGAAAGAGATTATAATTCAAGTTGGAGTCTACCACCTAAACTTCTAAAGTTACCGTTTTCCCCTCCAACAAGATGGACAATGATTTGAGAATACCACACGACCGAGAAGCTCTACTGTCGAAAGCTTCCAAGGTATTCTAGGACTAACTCAACGAAGGAGAGTCGATGGCTTTCCAACATGTGACAAACATGATGTAGGTCAAAGCACCTTCATAAAAAACGGTCCTATGAATATTCTTTCCCATGATGGTAACTTGAACTAAAAAGCCACCTGAGAAGGAAGGCGAGGAACGGAATTCTCGAGATCGAAAGTAATAAGATTAGAATCTACGGGCTCAATCCCTCCAATAGCAAAACGTAGTGCCTTCCGTTGTGATGGACATGGCTAAAGGACTTCCAAAGCCAACATTTCCAAAGGCGCTTGAGCCAGGTCCTCTACAATAATTTAGTGTTGCAAAGCTCTTGCATTCGGATTATAGGATGATTTCCGAAGAACACCTTTTGTGGGTGGTCGTATGAAGGAGTCACTACTAGGTCTCTCAATCTGGAGAGGACCAGAAGTAGGAGGCATGGAAGAGGAAGGGTGATCTGTAACTTCCGATTCCATAAGAACCTTGGATGGATTCAGGTAGTCTTTCGATGTCGTGGTAATGGTGATAGGTTCCGTTCTAGCCATGAAAACCTAAGAGTTTCCAAACAATTGATATTGATCTACCATTTGTGTCTACTGAGAAGGGAAAGGTTCTTTCAGGACAACCAGAGTCTTGGGTGCGCCTTTCAAAAGATAGGAAACTTCGGCACATCGAAGAAAATCCTTGGTGTAATGGTCATCATCACATATTAAGCAAGGATATTTAGGCTTGTGCATGGAAGAATCGTCAGCAAGTGACTTTTTCGAATCCTTTTTAGGGTTCTCGGATTTGGATTTACCTTTACCCTTCTTATTACCTTTCGATGATTTGTCTACTACGGTATATTGAACATCATTTACCTCGGAGGTTTTACCAGGATTATTCTGGTTGTTGGAAGGAGTGGAGGGCGCAGTGGCAGTAATGGATTTAGACTTCAAAGAAGTTTTAGGCACACTACTATCAGTATGGGTCATTGTCCTGATAACACCATCCACCGGAGGCGAGAAGGAGACTAAGATGATGCAAGATCAATTGAAGGTCGCAGCGCATCAGGCAAGAGCTCGTATAGAGTCCTAGATTGGGAATAAAGTAAATCAAGGTATTGGGCTCTGGCGATGACTTCCTCCTCCATTACACATCCACCCATGGCAATATCTTTAGAAATCCTGGGAACGAATGATTTTGTAAACCATTTAGTCAACAGTTGATCGGGGATCTCGAATTTTATGAGGCGACGACGACGTCGCCATTCGTGAATGTGATCCAAAATGTGAGTAGTTGTTAACTGTTTCAATGAGGTGAGGAGGTGAGTGTCAGTTTCATACCAAACAGGTAACTGGAAATGAGTGAGGAAAGCCATAGCCAAAGAATTGAAATCGAAGAAAATTCCTCGAGGGAGCTCAATATACAACTTGGCCGTAGTATTGCTCAAAGTACGCTCGAAAAGACGAAGATGAATAGATATCGTCGACCTAATAATTAGAAGAGCACCATAAGTGGTACGTCAAGACATGGGTTTGGGGGTCTTCCCTAGACTTGCCTTCAAATTTGGGACAATCTCCCAGAATCTTAGTCGGAATTGGCGGCCAATGCAACTAATGTTGGATGGGGTAATTTGTAAGCTTTGACACATCTAGAAATTCCAACGTAGCCAAAAATGGCAAGGGAGGATAATGAGGAGAAAAAGGTCGGATGTTCAAACATGGTTGATACGGATTTTTCCCCCAATAGGGCGAATTATGTCCTGAATACGCATATATCCCCCATTGCTGGTAAGGACCATGCTGCAGCGGCTGCTGAACATAGGGACCCTGTTGGGGCTTTTGATAGAGCCCCTACGAGATTTGAGGTTGCGGACCTTGCGGGATGTAAGGTCCTTGTTGAACATGAGGTCAAACCTGTGGTCCTTGTTGAACATGGGGTCCAGTCTGTGGTCCTTACTAAACATAGGGTCCAGCCTGAGGTCCCATTTGGGCCTGTTGGTATTGAGGAATATGTTGATATTGAGCACCAGGCTGAGGGCCAGACTAGAGTTGTTGGTATTGACCATGAGGAAGTGGCTGGTACTAAGCACCAGGTTGACCCAGAAGGAGATTCAAACCATTTTGGGTGTGAGGACCAAACTGAGGGTTAGTCACAATAGCACCTGCGAAAAGCTGGGGCTATTAGACATACTACTGAGAGGCGTTCGGTCGAGGAACATATTGATATTGTACATTCGGCTGTTGAACATACTGATTAGGTATGTTAGGTTGTTGAACATACGAATATGGTACGTTCGGTTGCTGAAGGGGCTACTGAACCTAAGAATACTGAGTGTGAGGTTGATGAAAGACTAATGCGAATGAAGTAGGTTTACCACCCAAAGGAATGGTGCCTATGACAGCGTTCGCCTATTGTGAAGACCATGCTCCACCCATACAAGCATTAGGTTGTCTGCCCCAGGAATAGGTCTAGAGTTTAGTGGCCCCCCACCCGAGAGGGTAGGTACGTAAAGAGGATTAGATTTCCCCCCAGGCACAGATGAAACCTTAGATTGTCCACTCAATGGTGGAATTGCAGTAATTGTAGATGGCGAAAAGGGGGTAGAGGATCCAATCGAAACAATCATTTGACCAATAGTGACTGCAGGTTGAACAACAAGCCGAGACATGGTCGCCACATTTGAAATGAATGAGCTGGAATATGGAGGAATAATCGTTGACCAAACGGGATCCAGAAATAAAGATGTGGGGTCGAAAGCTCCATAAATAAGATTTCCCAAAGAGGTATGCCCTTATGGAAGTGGAGACACAACTTGAATAAAGGATATTTAGGTCCCACTGCCCAAATCGTGAGGAGTGGAGCCAAAAATTTTGCCCTCAGAGGGGAATACAGACGAGGAAGCTTCCAGAATATAGGTGCCAGTGGTTTCCTCTAGAGTGCTCTGAGGAGTGCTCATGAATGGAACATCATTAGAATTGGATTCCATTTCATTGGGAAATAACTGATGGATAGTAGAGAAAGATGCTACTGGAGAAGCCCGAAAGGGAATTATGGGTTGATCAAAAGCGTTATAAACCTATTGAGGTGAGACCACAATCGGATCAAAGAGAGTATTGTCGAGAAATATCGTAAATTGTGCAGATGGTTCAGGGCTTTTCGACTCAAATTATTCAAATGTCGTCCAAGGAGAATCATTAGGTAGTGGTCGAGATGATATGGGTTGTACACTGATGACAATCCCGAGTTAGACACCTTGAGCTTCAAGGGGTCTAACTAGAAACTGAGGGACAAGGTGAATTCAACGATTCAACCACGATGACCTTTCAAAACAAGATCAAAGAAGGAAGAGGTGAAAAAATTCACAATTTACCAAGCAATAATTAGGCTGGAGAACTGCACGGGTAAGATTTTTTCGTGGGTAGTTACATTTATAATTAACAAAAATAAAAATAAAAAAGGGTGTACTAGGCATAAAGGTTTACCAAGTATTCGTGAACTGTAATATACACCTTGGTGATAAATGATAGAAAAAATGACCAAGGACTTAATGTAATACAGTCGATCTCCCCGAATGTTGTGTTTGGTGTATCACGTTTACAAGGCGGCCGACTCAAATACCTATGCTAGGCTTGCAACCTAATGGCGTCTCCCAAAATATACGCGATGGTACGTGGGAGACTAGTCCATAGTAGTGTTGTCTAATGCGTAACTATTCAATGAGGGCACCCCAAATATACTTATCATACATCAATATACTTCCACACATGGGACGGGATATCACCCTCGGGTTGTAACGCAGACCGTTAGCGACAACTCCTACGTTTTAGAACGTCGGAACATGTCTCTATCCTAGACCACTAAATTTTCTTGTTAGTTCCAAATGCTCCTTAAGGTAAATTGGGTGAATTTTAATCTTGAGTTAAGTTTCAGTTTTGGCTCAAAATCGATGTCACCTGAATCCTATGATGCATGCTAAATGCAAAAAGAAAAAGTTTCCATTTCGATGAAGCCTAAACTATTTAGGGAAGAGATACAAGCAAAATTGAAATCAAAGCAGCAACAATGATGCCCCCCAAACTAGTTCAAAACTACGAAATGCAATTCTTTGCAATCGAATTCACTTTTCCCAAAAAATGCGACATTGAAAAAATGAAAACATTTCTCTTTTCTAGTAAGATGCACAAAATGATATATTTTGTGTTTTACTTTGAAATGAAATCAAAAGTAAAATAAACGACACGAATGAAGAAATGCAAAAACTATCTTTTTCACTTTTCTTTCAATTGAACAAAAATCAAAATCGCTTTAAAAAAATGCACGAATGAAATGCTTTTCAGTCTTTTTAAAACAATAAAGACAAGCCAAATCAAAACTAAAATGAAAATCACTTTCAATTTCTTTTGAATTTGGAAAAAGGACACACTCTTCTATACCTGTGAATCAAACACTTTGTAATCCTATGTTTGACACTAAATTAAAGTTAAGATTAGAAATGCAGTGATGACCAGTGCATACGACAGATCACTTCAAACCAAGTCATAAGCAATGCGACAAAAGGTGTTTGATATGGTGAAAAATGTCCAAGCTTAAAAACAAATCAAAGAGATGAAAACACTCGCTCAAAGAAGACAAGTACATCAAACACACAGAAAGGAGGTCACTGAGACTCTATAGAAACCCTTCAGGGGCTAGGACACACTGGAAAATCAAGGGGAAACCCTAACTTTTCCTAGGCCTGAGATCAGTGCTTTTGTGATAAGCAGAAGGGTACTGAAAGACAAATCAACGTGATTGTGCTATACAGAACAGTGCTGGCAGCGTGACTGTGTAAACAGAAAATGTGATGGTCGTTAAAAAAAAGGAAAAACAAAAAGTAGTTTCACACAAAACCATACCTGACACAGTGAAATGACTAACAATACCTATGCAAACTCACAGAGACCTAAGCAAGCTTAGATTTCAGTAATCGGTCAAACTGATCCAAGATCAGTCCGAGAAAGGAAGGCTAAGAGGCTAAGCTCCCCAATGGAGTCGCCAATTCTGTATTCAAGATAAATCCCCTCTACGGACAGAGGCGGTCTCTCTAGCCCTAGACTGGGTCTAGCTATGTGAGATACTTTCAAATGAAAAGCTTTCTTAACCAACATTCATAATGCGACAAGAAAAGAGATAGAATTACCTTTTTTCCCAATGTTGTGTTTGAACCCTTTGATGATGACCTTGATCCACGATCCTTTTAGGCTAGCTCCTTACTAATGATGGCACATGCATACCTGCGGATGATCAAGAGGCAACAACAAACATAATCCAATACATAATAATCATAAACATTAGCTATCTAGAAGATCAAGGAGTACCAGAATATTTGCATAAAATACTAAACAAATCTAGAAAGCAAAAATCAGATGTTTTTATCGATAAATATGAAAGGAAGAGCTTACAACCAAACCTTGATGTTGGAGGCCTCCCTTTGGTGAAAATCTGAGTCCTTCACAGAAGCTCTAAAGCATTCCTTATTCTGAACACTTAGGCATTATCATAGTGAAAGAATATAAACGGAACGAGAGTTCAGACTAGCCCAACAATGAACAACCATGGCTAACATTATTGGAAAGAGGGGCATGAGTTTATAGGAAGGGAGAAGAGGTTGGGAACCCATGAAAGGAGGAGGAAGGTCCACTTTCTAAGGGATAAAACCCCCATGGATGAGACCAAAGCTATAAAATAAGAGAGCTCGACTCTATCACCACTGTTTAACAACCAACTCGCCGCCCTAGAGCTTCTAGAGTTCAAAGCTTCTCCTCTATTTGAGGAAACACTACCAGAAAGGGATCAGCACAGTTTTCCAAGAAATAAGGGTGCTAGCAGCGCTAAGCTAGAACTGTAAATATGACATCATCATGAGCATGACACCAGGAAATGCACTGACACAGGAAACTAGGATTTTTACCAAGTTTCTTCAGCAATCTTCCAAGGCAATTTTCTTTGAATCTTCAGGGGATGTCTTAACATATTTATTCATGGTGGAAACATTGCATAGGGTTTGTCATGGGGAATTTCAAGATGAGGGACGGGAAATGAGCATGGTGAAAAATTACTGTGTAACAAGCTCCTGAGGGAGGTCTTTAAAGTGTTGATCTATTGGTTCCACTTCCTTAAGGTGATTGTTGGCGAAAAATGAGGTCTTTGGGCAAGACCCAAGTTCAGGCTCAGAGCCAACAAGATTCTGCTGTAGTCTGGGACAACGCTGACATTTTCACCTTGCTCGAGAGAGCAAGTAGTCTCACCTGAGGCGTGTCATGACCTTAATTGGATTGGAAGCTAGACCATTAATACCGAAGAGGAATCACTAACAACTATTCATACATTACACTACACAAAGCATATTCATCACATGTGAATCAAGAGACAAGTTATCATTTAGCAATGAACAATATGAACATAAATTTTTTTAAAATATCTGTACATACATCTACAAACTACTGTCATACACCTCATATCCCACAACTCAACATTGCTTCGTTTCTATTAATTCAGCCACACATTACATATTATACTCCGCAAAGTTCAACAGAACATAACACAGTACATTCAGGCTCCACAGAGCTCCTCGAATACCCAGAACTCCCTCGCGAACTCTTTCTTTCCTTGCTTATCTACTCCTACTAACTGACACTGTCATTCTTTGCCCCTTCTTCACTTAGTTGTTCCCTTTCACTCCACTACTTCTCGTCTCTTTCCCGCAATTGACTATGCTTCTGGGAGTCCTTCTGTTTGTTCATTTTCCCTTGTTTCTGCCATCTGTGTCATTGCCTGCTTGTGCTCCACCATCTTTTTGCAGGTTCTTCGCAACCACAATGGTTCCTTGCCTTTCTTAATGGTGCTTCTCCACCTGTTCTTTCCGCTCCTAGCCTTCCGCAACTCAAAATTGTGTTGTTCAAAACAAAGGCCCCAATAGGACCCAACAGGCCCCAACCACAAGTTGTTGACTCATCCCGAGTCAATATTTTTCCCCTGTTGCGGTCCCCATTTGAGCATCGTCTGTTGTTGTTGGCTGAGTTTCCTCAGCTGTCTCCCTTTCGAGCTCCACCTGTTTTGATTTCCCCTCCTTTAACAAAGGCCCCAACTCCGAAACCTTGTTCATGGCCTCTGTCCTCAGCTACATGAACTCAGTGATCGCTTCTTGCCATACTTTCATCACGGGGTTTGTTTCAGTGACCACCTTGTCAGCATGAGTGGCATCTATTACCTGTGGTATACCATTAAACACTGCTCTAAATTTGGGTTCTGCTTTGGATGCCAGCTATTGTATGGTTTTTTATTTTTGTTTGACTGGATGACATAGGTCCTAGAGGAGTTGCTTTGTTCTTTTCGAGCCTTCTTCGATTGTCTGTATTTGTAGTTGAAGCGCGTCGGATTGATCATAAAGTTGGTTGCGGCTGGTTGGATCTGTTGTTCCTTTGATCTCAAGAATAAGTTTCTGCAGTTGTTCGGAGACGGGTTGTGCCTTCATACTAAGTGAGTTGGTGCATTCATGAAGTTTCTCCAGTAGGTTGTATGCTTGTGTGATTGTGGTTCCTAGTGTTTCCATTAGGTCCTGCATCTGCTTCTACCTCTGCGCCACCTTTTCCGCGTATACTGTAGAGGGGTCTGGTAGTGTCAGTCTGGATGCAAGGGCTTCCCTTAATCCCTAAATTTCATTGCCTAAATGGGCACATGATACCCTTATGTGTATGGAACGTTCAACCACCGAGCATGCTGAAATGTCTGTTGGTGCAGTCCTGTCTACACTGGTGATCGTTGGCCATAATTCCTTGAAATTCTCTGTGACTTGGTCTATTTTTTGCTGAAGTATATCCCTCTCTTGACAGAGTTGATTGAGCTCATCAGTGAGCGCCATGATCTGTTGTTGTTGTTTTTCATACCTCTGTAGAAGTTCATTGTGGAGGGTTTCTTCTTGTCATGTTGTTTTTTGTATTAAAGTGAAAAGTTGGTTGGGTCCCCAACTCTACACATCTCCACTGCTTGTCATCTCTGGACTTGGATTCTTTTCTCTAAGTGGTTGGCCACTGGCAATGGAACATTCTGAGTGGCCTTGTGGAGATGTGCGTTGACTCAGTGGGACAGTCTGTGATTCCGAAATATGATAACTGGTGGATGGTGGTTTGGGTATGAATGGTTGTAGTAATAACATGGACTGTTGAAATGGATTGAGTGAGGTCTCAGTGAATGAAGTATCGGAAATGGGTGACCCAGTATGGATTAATAGATCTAAAAAGGTACTCGACCCTATTGTGGTTGAGTTAACCTCGGTTATTTCTGTTGTACCCGACTTAACCTCTGCTTCAGTGTCAACAACCATTATGGTGCCTGCGGGTATTGCATCAGCGATTGTCGCGGAGGTGGATGGAGTATGTGTCAAATGGTGTTTGGATGCAAATGATGTATGTGGTGATGAATTTTGTGTATTGGGTGATGATGAAGGTGGTACACTATGTGAGGATGGCAGGTTGAATTGCGGTATTATAGAGGTGGTCTGAGTGCCTACTTTTGGCTCTTATGTGATTAGGATTCCAATGGATAATTTTTGTGCATGGTCCTCACCTATGAGGTCCACTATTTGATCGGATTTCATGGTCTCGGCTCTTTCCCCTTTCGGTGCTGGGATGGGAAGTTTGGTTGGCTTATTTTTACATAATGGAGTGATGGTTGGCTGCAGATGTGAGTGGAATGTAGTGGAGGGTATTTCAATGAGGATAGGGGTTGTTAACAATGGAGACCCAAAATTAATTGTTTGAAACTCAGAAAATGAAGGAAATGTAGTAGTTTTTGCCCCAAAAGTTCCCATTACCTTATTGAAATCTTGCACCTGGGTGTACAGCTTGTCTATCAATGGCTGCAGCTGCAATTACCAAATCCTTTGGCCTGTCTCAAATGGCGTTTCTCCCGGTAGTGGGTGTGGAAGCAGAGCATCAAACACATGGGCTCTCACATGTGATTTCTACCGCTGCTCCTGGCCATGATGAGACCTCTGTATGGAAAGCTTCCTTCGTTATTTGAAATTTTAGTGGTTTCCTGTGAAATGTATCAGCCGCAACACGATCAGGCTGAATCCAGGTACGGTTGTGAGATACCCCAAACCATACTTGAGGAAAATAATTGTCCAGCAGATTCCTGGGGACTCTCTACTGAGTTTTGACCACGTCTACCATTTTCCAATACCATTCTGAAAATGCTTCTTCATTTATCTCCTTGCTGCTTGGGTCGTCGGACGCTCTCCATAGGGTGAACCTTAGGGCCATCGGTTGATCTTCAGCGATCTCCGCAAGTGACCGCCTCCTTGGTGGACTCCACTTCCACATCGCCACAGCCATAATCAAATATCCATATATGAACCTTGTGGCCCTCTTAAAATTATCTTCGTGTGCCTCGAAGAGCTCTTGCAACAAGGAAGCACACCAATTCAACTACGCTCCATGTGTACAGTGCTCCACAACTGATATAGTATCGAGGGTACACTCTCCCTTGGTATAATGCCTCATTGCCTTGCCTGCAATTAGATAACATTCAAATTTCACCGAGAGGACATTGATAAGATCTATCTTTGCCCCCTTTCCACCTCTTCATGTCTCATATTGCTTGTAATAGTCGTAATCTCCCACTTTCTTTGCTCTCTTGGATGTATTTTCGAATGCAATTGACACATCCTTCCCTGCTGCTGATAGTCCAGTAAGCCTATGTATATCTTTCACATGGATTGGAATCTCCCTTCCAATCCAAAGTGACCCGTTCTGAATCCTGCTAATGAGAAACTTCGTACACTGCATCGTTGATCCTGTCGTTCCAAACACTACTAAACTTCTTAGGTGCAGAATTGTGGACCTTTGGATGCCTTTAAAGTCTGGGTGCACCCTTACTACTTCACTTCCCCCTTCCTTTACATGGTTCTCGATATTTTCCTATCTTTTTAAAGCTGGGAATTGGAACGAATCAGTGAATTCCATGTCTATCAGGGTCGCATTATCATACTTGCCGACCAATGGTTCTAACTTATGAATTATTCCGTCGAGCTTTGGTTTGATTATTGAAATAATCATCTTTGTCATCTTTCTTCTCCTACTGTATACTAGTAATGTTGTTGGTCTGCTATTCTGAGCTCTTGCTGTTGAAGTCGGGCTAACCGTTATAGTAGTTTCTTTTTCTTGCAATTCGGAATTCTTCGGCACTTTGACGTTTTCCTCCTCCATGCAGATTAAGTAGGATTGTTGGCACGAAGGATGTTGATGTGACGCCATAACTAAATATTTTTTCATGTCTCTCCCCGCAGCTATAATCGTGTGATTAGTTACTCGGGTGAGGTGGAATTTGACGCCCCTAATGGTGGCTTCGAAAGTTGGGTGAATGTGATGGTTAATAATTACTGCTTAATGTGGAAACTTTATTACGTCATAGGGTTACTAATTATGGCCATTATTTTTCAAATTTTGGCTAATCCTACGGACCAACATCTATATGATGGCTCATTATGACTGAATGATGGTTGACACGCTTGTTCATATAGTCAATGTAAAACTGTAAACCCCCCCCCCGGGGACCACAATCAGTTGTAGTATGGTCCCTATACTGCAACAGGGTGATGATTGACCTTGCGCAACATGCGACTTATGATATTAAGGCTCCTGCTCTATTGGCTAGAATTGACTTATTTTCTGAACCAAACATAAGCTCATCTTGGTTGCGAGAGAGTTATTGACATCTAACCTATGGCTCATCTTGGTTGCAAGAGATTTATTGACATCTAAACTACTAACTCCTCTTGGGTGCGGGAGTTATTGGAAATAAAAAGTTTTGTTGTTTACTCATGATAGGGCTTCAAGTGTGCACCGTTAATCCTTCCTTGAAGTATCTATCCATCCAGTTGCGCTAGCTTGACTGCTCCTAAGTCGCGGATCTCTATGACGTAGTACGACCCCATCTAATGCATCTGGAGTTTCCCTGAGGATTTTTTGAATTTGTTGTCATAGAGCAGTACTTTGCCGCCAATCTTAAATGTTCTCTGTTTGATGTGGCAGTCATGCCAGACCTTCTGTCTTTGTTTATGCACCAATTGATGAAAATCTGCCATAAATCTTCCTTCTTCTAGTTCCTGTAATTCATGAAGACATGTAGAGATGGATTCTTCTTCCGTAATTTGTGTTGTTGTAGCAATTAAGAAACTTAGGATCATAAACTCAACTGGTACCACTGCTTCCTTCCCGTACACCAACTGAAATGGAGTCTAGCTGTGTAATCTTTTTATGGTAGTCATGTATGCCCATAACGTGGCTGGTATTCTTTCGTCCCAGTCATCACGGCTAGCATTGCATATCTTGGTTAACCCTTTCTCCAAGATTTTGTTGAAGGCTTCGAAAATTCCGTTCGCATGTGGATGATACGGGCTGCTCTTGTGGTGTTGTATCATGAAATTTTCTAGTAGTGATTTGACTGTAGCATTAATAAAATGTGTGCCTTGATCACTTATTAGGCTCCTTGGACAACCAAATCTGCTAATGATGTTTTCAAAGATAAATCTAGTCGTTGTATCTGATGTACAGTCCTTTACCGGTGCTGCCTCTACCCACCTAGTCAGGTACTTAGTTCCAGTGATTATGTATCTTGCTTGTGAGTGTCGTGCAACCAGTGTAATGGGCCCTACAAAATCGACAACCCACTTTTCGAATGCTTGTGTTGCCCTTACGGGCTGTGAGGGTAGCTTGTCGCGATGTGAAAGTTTCCCTATTCTTTGAAATACATCACATTTATTCACGTACTCTTTGTCGTCTCTGTATATTGTTGGCCACCATAATCCAGCCTGCAATATATTTCTTGCGGTAGGTTTTACACCCACATGCCCTGCTGCAACTCCATTGTGACATTCCCACAAGATATCTTCTCTTTCGTGATCCAATACACATCTTCGCAGTATTTGATCCAGGCCCATTTTGTATAACTGACCCGCTATGAGTTGGTAATCAGCTGCTTTAACAACTAAATGCCCTCTTTGTGTTGCTGTGTATTATTTCGGGCATTGTCCTATAGTTAAGTATATTGCTATTTGTTCCAGATAATATGGGATGGCTTCTACCCAGAAAAGATCCGCAACTGGTAGCTGATCGTCAAGCGATTCTCCATTTTCTCCATTTTCCAATCTTGACAGATGTTCGAGACCAACATTTAGTTTCCCTGGCTTTACTATGAATTCGAAAGTAAATTCTTGGAATAGTAGAAGCCACCTACAGATTTTGCCCTCCAGAACATGTTTATTTACTAAATATTTTAGTGCAAAGTGATTTGTGAAGAACTTGAAAGTACCTCCAAGCAAATAGTGGAGGAATTTCTATAGAGAATAGACCATCGCAATAGCTTCCCTCTCCATTGTTGTGTAGTTATTTTCTGCCGTTGATAACTTTCTGCTTGCGAAATACGTCGGGTGGTCTATGTAGGTTTCTCCGGGTTGTGATAGCACGACTCCCAAAGCAATACTTGAAGCATCAATGTGTACATGGAACTGTTTATCCCAATTCGGATGAGTTAAACTAGGCGCACTTGCTAATTTCTCCTTGAGTGTGTCCAATGCCTTAGTGCATTCATCATTCCATGTAAACTATTCTGTTTTCTGCAACATCTTCTCCGATGGTGTTGTGATCCGAGCATAGTTGCGGATAAACCTCCTACAATATCCTATGTGTCCAAGTAATGATCTCAATTTCTTAACATTATCTGGGGCGTCCATATTTACAATTACTGCCACTTTTGCGGGGTCCATACATACTCCCTGTTTACAGACAACATTTCCCAATAATGTTCCAAATGGTACTGCGAATATGCACTTCTTGAGATTCAGCGAGATTTGGAGTTGTTTGCACTAGTCAAACATTATCCTTAGAAGGCTTTCATGGTTTTTGAGAAAACTATACATCGTCCAATCATCCATGTATACTTATAGAAACTTCTGGATATAGTCTCTGAAAGTTCTATCACTATCCTTGAAAATACGGTTGGTGCATTCTTTAACCCAAAGGGCATGATGTGATAAGCATATGATCGACATTCAGTTGTGAACGTGGTTTTTCTCTTATCCTCCTCTGTTATTTATACTTGGTGATATCATGAGGAACCATCTATGAATGAGTATGCTTCATTTCCTGCTACTTTGTCCAAAAATTCGTCATTGAATGGCATTGGAAAAGGATCGTGGATACATGCGTTATTTAGACTCCCGTAGTCTACACACACTCTAATTTCTGATTTCTCATTTTTATTTTGTATCACTATTGGGCTGACCCATTCTACCTCCTCAACTCAGAAGATAAATCCTACTTTCAACATCTTGTCTATTTCTGCTTTGACCTTTTCTTTCACCCTTGGGTTCAGGTGGTAAGGTCTATGTTTACTGGCCTGGCATTAGGTTTCAGTATTATGCGCATCTCCCCCAAATCTCCTTTAATCCCTTTTAATTTTGCTACTGAAGATGGGAATAGATCTTCGTATTCTTTTAGCAGATCAAAAATTTCCTTTGTGGCCTCTGTATCCCAATAATCACCTATGGATGTGATCTTGGGCTTCTCTTCACTCCCAATATTCTGTTTCTTTGTCTTTAAGGGTAGCAGGTGCAGTCCTTCAGTGGTAGGTTCCTCTTGTATTTCTCATTCTCCTTCTTTCTCCTCGAAAGAAAGATGTCGAAGATTTTCCAGATCATCATCATCTATCTCTCGGTCTATATTTTTGCATGTTAATGCTTCCTGATAGTTAAACTTGGCCTTGTGATCTGACATAAGCGTCTCTTCCGTTTCCTCAAGCTCTGAGAAAAACAATTTTTTTTTGATTGATTGTAGGGTCTTCGTAATCTACTCCATATCCCCCCTGAAAGAAAAACTCTGCATAAACCTTTCCGCCACTATCTTCGAGATGTTTATTTGCCTCTTCTTTTCTTCTGTCAGGTACCAAGCTTGCGGGATGGTGTCTAATGAATGTATGAATTTATGTACCCACAAGGATTTCAGGTATTTTTACCGTTTTCCACTTACATTCACATGTATTTATGTGTACTTGGGGATCTGAATCTCCTTTGTACTTTTTTTCTAGTTGCGGTCTTGAAAACGCCTGAAATCTTACTTTCAATGCTGTAGTTACGTCCTCCCATCTACTGAGAGAGTTGCGATGGTTTTCCCACCATCTTGCTGAAGTGGATTGTAATGCCACATCCATGAGAGGGATTCTATGCTCTTCCGATAAATTATCTTCAATTTTGTTAATGAATGTATTCACAGTTTGCATATTTGTAAGAGTGGGGTAACCCCTTACCTATGTGCCGATCCAGTTAACTCCGCGAACAGTGGCACATCTTCTGGTGTTGATCTCGTATCCTCCTTGTTGCCAGTCGTCCCAGGCAACTTTCGATCCAACGTCGGAACTCTAAACACTTCTCCAACTTACTGTTCCTCCTGCTATAGGATTAATGTAATATTCCTTTTTACATGCTGAAATTTGGTAAACTTGATCGAGAAGTTTTGCATCTTCCCTGTTTTCAACAATTTCTATGTACCGGGGTCCCTGATATGGATCTAGTGGTTGGACCACTCTGACTTCACCATCTTCAAATATCATAAGCTCCTTCTTCAAATCAATAATGACATAATTTCCAAAAG
The DNA here is from genome assembly GCA_034641835.2 of Pinus albicaulis. Lineage (NCBI taxonomy): Eukaryota > Viridiplantae > Streptophyta > Pinopsida > Pinales > Pinaceae > Pinus > Pinus albicaulis. Next base: position 757,273,707 of record CM076569.1, on the reverse strand, counting down.
CCTAGTCTATCCCCAATAAGGCTGGGTAGGGATCCTTGTCCCCCATAATATCTATTACTTCAAAATTTGTATAAGTTTTTACTCCTGCAACATCTACTTCAACTTCTTCCAACCTCCTTACTGGTACAATGCAGTATTGGTTCGCCATTCTTACTATATAGGAGAGTATGACAACTTTGGCTTTCCCAATGCTTCCCATGTCTTTCTAGGAAAAATATTGACATCTGATCCTAGATCCAACATTGTGTTCCTTATCTAGAATCCCGCAACGTGAGAATTTATGCGAAATTATTTCCCCGTTCTCCTTTTGTTTAATTTTACTCTTCTTATATACTTTTCAGGGAGGTTAGTGGTACTTGAGTCCTCATGCTCTGTTCCTCCTTGTACTACTATCTTTAGATTTTTCTCCAACTGCTCCAACGTCTATCCATCATTTACAATCTTCAAGAACAATCAGAACCATTCCTCTATAAGTGTTCCTGTGGTAGTTATCTTTTCTCCTTCATTGGCTGGTTGCAACAGTTCCATACCCTTGTGACCCTCCAGCTTTGAGAATGTTATCAGTGCTTCTTTAAAGTATTGTCTCTGCTGCTCCGAATTAAAAATATTCTTTGGGGATGCAGGTTTGACTAGCTTTACCAGGTCCGTTTCTCGTGCATCCTCCCCTGTTTTCTTCCCTCCTCGGGTTATTATAACTACACTTGGCAGAGGTTGTGTCTCGACTACCCTTGGCTCTGTGTTAGCAAGACAGGTTCATCGTTGCCTAATTCTTTCTTCCCATATTTTGATCAACTCTGGAGAATCTTCAGTAGCATGCACATTCACTCTGCATTGGGAACACCATGCTCGTCTTGGTAGTGGACACTCCCTTGCTACATGGCCTTCTTGATCACAATTATAACATCTCACAGGTCCTCTTCCTCCAATTCTGCTGCCTCACATTCTTACTCCTCCTCGACCTCTTGGAGTCTCATTTACTCTGTATGATGATCTATCTAGTCAGTCTGCTAATGCATCTAGGGCTCTGCATTGTTTTGTATGATGATTTTTTGAATCGCAAAATTCACAATAGACGTTGTTTGGAACATTTGAATACTTTTGAAGGATTGGGAACAATCGTGGAGGATGACCAATACCCTTGCATATTTCGCAACATTCTGTTGCAGTCTGATTTTGCTGATTAGGAAATCCTGGGAAATGGGGTTGCGTTTGGTATAGCCCTTGAGTATTTACTTGCACAACTCCTCCTACTGGCGGGGCCCCTTGTGCTCTGGCCGCCGAAGTCCCAACATTAGCTCCCCGCAACTACATGTCCTTCCAACAGATAATATGTACACCACACATTGGGTCATGTTGGTCACACGAGTTGAATATCTTTGAGCTTCTTCATCAAACTGGCTATTTGATGTTGTAGTCCCAATATGGATGGATCTTGCGCGGCTACTCCTCCCCTAAACTCTTGCGGGTAGCCAACCATTGCTTCTATTTTCATTGCTTGCTCTAGTGCATCTTGAAGGGTATCAATCTTTTGTTGGGTCAGAGGTGTTCTTGTCGAGGGTAAAAGTGCTTTAATGAACCAGTCCTGTTGGTGATTTGGATCAATTGGGTAACTTAGTTTCCCAATTTCATATTTAAACCTTCTCATCAAATCCCAGGTTGTTTCTCCTTCCCTCTCTTTAATTTCCCATAGTTCGGACAATCCTTGCTGATTAGTCCAAGGTAGCTTGAATTATTGTACAAACTCTCTTTTAACATCATGTATTGCTGTGTTCTGGTGCACCTATGACCATTTGATAAACCAGCGTAAAGATCTTTCCCTTAGGGTAGTTTGAAATTCCATTAATTTAACTACATCTGGTGTCTGTCGAGCTCTCCAAATTGCTTCACACAGATACCAATGCTACTCCACGTCATCATTACCTTTTTCGGAAAATTCCGGGTATTGGGAGAATGATCCTGTCATCTTTACTTGTGTTGGTGGGACTAATATGAAGCCTCTACTTCCTAGCCGAGAGATCCTGCTGCTAGTACTACTGCTAGCTGCTATCTGTATTGTAGACTGAATGCTACACAACTTGCTAGACTTTTGTAATTTTATTAAGAACTTGTCAGGTGGATGGTAAAGTACCAGGGAAAGGTTAGGACTAGTGCTACTTGAAACTTGGGGAATAGGATTACCTTGCATTATGGTCGTCGGCCTCTCTTGGAACAATTGCTCCATTGCAACATGCAGCTCCACATCAGACTCCTCTTTGGGGCGCACATCCTCCTATTCACTAGACTTTTTTCACTTCTCTCTTCAGGATGGGCTCCTATGAACTTGCCTAACTTCTTTGATGGACCCATCCATTCCTTTGGGTACCACTTCACCTTCTCTCCCTTCTTTCATCTATGGTGCCTCTTCCTTTCTCTACCTATTCCTTTCTTGCTTATCAAACTCTCGTATCACCCTTTCCCGCCACTTCTTAGCGATCTACGCCCTCCGATGTGCTCTCATCTCTCTCAACCTATTGGAGGTTTCGGCGTCCATATCCTTATTCCCTTTTTCCCTTGTTCGTAGCATCTTTCCTTCAAATCCTTCCCCCAGTACTGGAGGTTTAAGATTCCATCACGGGACTTTGGAACGACATTAGCCCCTCGTCCACCATTAAAGCTTTAATCCACAACAAGACTTCTTTCAACAACTTTCCCCGCAACCCATATTTAAATATATCTTCTGCTTTCATTAAAGATTGATAACATTTGGACACAAACCCTACAATGTACCCCTCTAATGTAGTCTGCACCCAAAAGTCTACTACTCGAGTTAAGTTTGTATCTAACCAGTGTAATGTTTTCAGGTCTGTATGCATCCAACTGCGATGAGATCGACACAATCCTCTAGGAAGTGACTTGATCTGGAGTCTTCGTAACCAGTTATGGAGCTCTTTAGGAAATTTTCCCCAGAAATTTTTTTACAAGTCACTCATTGAATAAAAAAAAAGAACTTGGTCCTTGACAGTCTTTTCCCTCTGCTATCGGAGCTCCACCTGTTCCAATATGAACTGATCTACATGATTATCCCACCAGTTACGCAATTCTCTTTCATAGATCCTTGATACCGTGATCTAGCTTTTATTTAAGTTTTCAGGTCCCAGTAACGGAACCATTTGTTGGTGAAAAAGGAGGTCTCTGGGCAAGACCTAGGTTCAGGCTCAGAGCCAACAAGATTCTGATGTAGTCTAGGACAATGCCGACATTTTCACCTTGCCCGAGAGAGCAAGGAGTCTCAACCGAGGTGTGCCATGACCTTACTGGGGTTGGAAGCTAGACCATTAACACCGAAGAGGAATCGCCAACAACTATTCAAACATTACACTACACAGAGCATGTTCATCACATACAAATCAAGAGACAAGTTATCATTTAGCAATGAACAATACAAACGTAAATTTTTTTAAAATATCTCAACATACATCTACAAACTACTATCATACACCTCATATCCCACGACTCAACATTGCTCCGTTTCTATTAATTCAGCCACACATTACATATTATACTCCGCAAAGTTCAACATAACATAACACAATACATTCAGTCTCCACAGAGCTCCCCGAATACCCAGAACTCCCTCACGGACTCTCTCTTTCCTTGCTTATCTACTACTGCCGACTGACACTGTCAGTCTTTGCCCCTTCTTCGCTCAGTTGTTCCCTTGCGCTCCACTGCTTCTCGTCTCTTTCCTGCAATTGACTTTGCTTCTGGGAGTCCTTCTGTTTGTTCGTTGTCCCCTGTTTCTGCCATCTGTGTTGTTGCCTGCCTGTGCTCCACCATCTGTCTGCAAATTCTTCGCAACTGCAACGACTCCTTGCCTTTGTTAATGGTGCTCTGCCACTTGTTATTTCCGCTCCTAGCCTTCCGAAACTCAAAATTGTGTTGTTAAAAACAAAGGCCCAAACAATGATCTAAGAGGTCGAATCATATCATAGTAAATCTTCATCACATGTTCACCCCAATGGACCGATTATCTTGGGTAAATGTGGGAGGAGGGTGTTACAAATTTAATTCTTTTGATGTTATCAACATAATGTTCCATGGCCAATGTATCGCCTTAGTTATCAAAGGGGACCCAATTCTTGGTTTTTGGCTCTTTAAAACTATCCTCATAAAGCCCTGAATGATTGAATTTTAATGGGACACCTAGCCTTTTGTCTTTGGATTGCATATACAAAAGGATAGGTAAATGATGTGAGAACTCTCCCATTCTAACCCTGTACTTGATTTTCACATTAGCATTGTAAAGTGGCCCAACCGCCAAAAATCAATCAATTCCCTTTGAGATGTCAACCCAACCTCTTTTGGAATTTCTCTACACTGGGGAGATCTTGATAGGTTCCACATTTATTAATTGAAGGTTCTCAAACATCTGGAAAAAAAAGGTCTCCAAGTGGGTTCGTCCTAATAACCCCACTAGATTTTTCTTATATTTAAATTTAGGTGTAAATCACCCACAATTATCACATTTTCACTGGATAGGTACCTTGAGCCAACCAAGGGCTCCTAGAATGATCTCCTATCCTCATAAAGACCATATATATCAATGGGCCTTAACACTTTCTTAAGTTCCTTGGTTTTCAATTCCACCACTATGCCGAAATTCAAACAATAGAAGAGAAAGATTTGAGTTTATTCCATCCCATGAGCATACCTCCTAGCTAGCATAATGCATCGATAGTATATAAAGTCCAATGTTTAAGAAATGAAGAAAAGAAATCAAGTGTTTTTTTCCCTATGCACATGGTTTCCTAAATCATTACCACATCTAGTTTATAAATGTCAACTAGTCTTTTGAGTGTTAATGATTCTGGGCACCCCCAACCCCTCTAGCATTAAAAGATAGAATTATCATTTGGTAACCTTATGTTAGGACTTCCCCACTTTAAAGGCCCCATCAATAGTGAGTTTTTTCCTTCCTTGACTAATTTCTTGGCATTGAATTTTGCAAATGAGATATGTGATTTCTTGCCCACATTCAAGGGGCCTTCCTTATCCACAACTAGTCCCCCTTCAACCCCTAGATTTAATTTTGGTTCTCAATAGATAGTTTGTTTTGGTTTTGTAGGGGTAAACAATTCTTCTATTTGCAATTTCTTTTAGGGTGCTTGTTGTATGTTTCAACCTCTCCCATTTGATTCTTTGAAACTAGAACGAAAAAATACAAGTCCAAAGGTGAATTAGAATTCTTGAATTGAGACCATGGAGATCCACATAAAACTCCCATGATAGTGGCATACATATTTCTTCCTTCCAAATCATCTAAAATATCCAATTTAGATGCAGAGACATTAGGTTTTGAGTTCCCTATTAAGGTTGGTTCATTAAGATTTATTAGTTGAGGCCCACATCCAATCTCAAGAAGAATAAAATCATGGTATTTTGGCTTTGTACCTTTTACATTGCAGATCCCATCAACTTCATCTGATGGCTCTTGGTCTTGGCTCTAGTCTTGTCACTCACCATTGAACCCTATGTTTACTTCCAAAAACTTGTCTTTCTCTTCTAGTTCATCATCCCCTAGCCCTTGATCCATTGCTTTTTCTGTAACATATTCCCCTGGTTTCCAATGGTACATTTTGTCTTCAAATCTCCCATTGAATGATATACTACACCAAAAGGGTAACCTTTAGTAAACCAATTTTTGAGTGTAAGCTTGAATACCATTCTATCAAAATTTTCTCTAGCAATCCTTCTCTTAAGTCAAGCTCCTCTAGGATTATAGCCATATTCCTGTCGAACTTCCAATCCCAACCTTCTTCAGACATAATGAAACAACCAATAACATTGCCAACCCCCTCCAGCATCCTTTTGTGCCAAATTTCTAGTGGCAAACTCGGAAGTAAAACCCAATCTTTCTAAATTTAGCTTGGTTCCCTCATACGGCCAAAACATGGATTCCATCTCTTTAGCCTTAGCCCCGATGGACCCCAAATCCATTCCTTCTCTAGAAGTTGTTTCATATGCTCCTTGCAAGAAAGAAGAAAACATAACCACCCACAAACTAACAAGTAAAAATTTGGTAGATATATTGCCACTTGTTTTCAATGTTCAAACATCTAATGTTTTAGGGTCTTCCCCTTGACATTCTTGCCCATAAATTTACCCACGATAGCTCTTGCCATCAATCCTTTGACTTCCTCGATTTTGATGTCCTTGCCAACCACCATGTTAACCTTGTCAGGTATAACCCTAATATTTTTCCTTTATTGGGTGTGCGATGTCAATTCCTCTGCTTCTAGTTTTTTGGGCATGTTAGATTCATTTGATACCCTTATACAAAAGATGACAATCTTTGTTTGGGTGGGATTATGGTTTTTTTTTTAGAAATTCATCGAATCCCATCGACCTCCCTATAAGGAAGATACAAATAGTTAGCTGCCAAAGCTTTGTGAGGTGTTGTCTTTTCTAAACCATATAGCGGTGGAGGTTTTGAGAGAGATGTACTACTTACTTGAGCTAGTAGCCAGTTTGAGTTAGGGTTCTTTATTGCATCTTTTTGTGAGTTCAACCGTGTAAGGGATGATGGATACCTTGATAACCCTGCCTTCCCTTGATACCATCCAATTTTCTCATTTGATGGACCCGTGCAGTGAACCTTCTCCACAACCAACAACGCATTAAAAGTCCTTGAAAATTCCAATATTTGATATTTCCACGAGGTCCCTCATGCAAACAAAAAATCGAGCAAGATCTTGGTCCCTCCTCCAACTCATAATCGTTGAAGTCCAACTCTATTTTCATAATAAAACCTTTACACTTGACCAAAACAAATTGTGAAAACCTTAATCCTCTTCCAAAACTTGCAATGTCCAAAAACATATTATTATCTAATAAAAAATGTTTTACTTCAAATAAACATTAAAATATTTTATTTATATCATTATTAAAATATCTTTAAATTCGATATACTTAACTCAACAATAAGCCAAAGTAATGAAACATCTTCCTCATAAACCATTAAAAAAACACCTTTCTCGATGCAATCATTCCACCATATCCTAACTAATAATCTAAACAAATACATCTAGTGAAAGTCATTTTTTCGTGGGATTTTTTAATTTGATTATAAGATGTTTGAATAATTTTTCATGGTGGAAATAGATTCAACAATATAAAAAATCTATGGAGCACCCAAAATCCTTAAACTTGACAACTGTAACCTAGATTTCCCAAAATTTTTGTCAAGTATTTACCAAAATCATACTCACTATTTTCGAGGCAAAATTGTGACCTCGTTAGACATCCTGATATAAATACTTTTTTTCCTTTACATTGTGAGAAAACCTATCATAACTCAGTTGTCAAACCAACAGCGACTTTTTTTCCTTCACACTCTGGGAAAACCTATCGTAACTCAGTTGTTAAACCAACAGTGAGGACAATCATCTTTGGTTGCTATCTGCGAATGCAGGCTGACTCATCACCGTTATTCAAGGAAAACCACGCCACTTGGAATAAACCGCTGGTGGTCCGTAAGGGGCGGACTTTCACTCCTGCCAGATGCCTCTGGGTCTTGAGCAGTTAACTTGTTTCCTTACTTACGAGGAAAATGAGCTCTTAGCCAAACAAAAATAGTTACATAGTCCAAGCATTCAAGATATAAATACTAAGGCCTTCAAAACTAATTTACATATATATATATATATTTTAATATAAATAACCAAAGTATTTTCGAAAAACCACTAAAATAATGCTGTTTTGGAGGTTTTAACAAAGGAGCTCCCCACCATATATTCTGTCAATGATACACAATGGAGTATGGCAATGGCCTTAGAGTGAAGGTTCGACTGGAAGCCCAGGCCTATCAAATCCTGAACCAAGGGCAGAACAACGGTTAATATTAATTCAAATCGCTGAATGGAGCGTTGGAGTGGAATACTCAACGCGTCCTCCTCCCATGGCACTGCCTGCAGAGTGGCTGCATCTCTCTGCTGTTCTCCTTCTTTTACAACCAAGCTTGCTGTAAGTCCCCTCCTTCATTACCACAATTCATATTTCTTTCCGTGTGTATGGAATTCAGGATAATGGCTATTGGATTTATAACTATCAGATGCCTTCGAAAAATGCAATTTTGTTTATGGGCGACCGAGTTGAAGGCACAGGAAATGCAGTGATTGATAGACTGTCTGATTTGGAAGTGGTGGCGTCCGTTCTGGTGTCCAAATTGGGTTCAACGACAAACGCGTGGGTGGTGGAGGCACCTGCTTTCGTTGGGCCTTTTGCTGTTTATAAGGACTTCTTGTCTTCCACTAAACGAACAGGGGAACCCACCTCTTATAATCCAGAAGGATTCCCAGCTGCAACCTCCACAACGTCAATTCTGGCTGATTGCCTCCAACAGGTAATATCAGATTCTGGTTTTTGACTGCCACATAATTTACATTTTGTTCTTTCACTGAATCATGGAGATCTGTGTCTTTTTTTTTTTTTTTGAAAATTTGAGCTGGCAAATTTAAAAAGCTCGAGCGGAACGCTATGATTGTTAAATATCGACGTTCCAACATGGTGGTTTGCACTGGCCAAAGATCCATTAATTCCATTCTTAGATGTTCTCATAACCTGGGGTTTTCCACATCACGCTTTTCGAAAGGATCTATCACAGCCACTTGAAGCAGGGGCTGGAACTTGAACAATAAAATCTCACTTTTCCATCTCAAATAGGTGCTGGTAGAAAAAGGATATTAATGAAAGCTTGGGTAGATCACTAAGATATGAAACCCTGTTGTTCTTACACTCGATGTGTCCACATGTTTTGAACCCAACTTTAGATGCCCGAAATTTTAGGGTTAAAATTCTAGAATGCAATTCATCACTTGAAAGATTGCAGGCAATGATCATCTCTACTGTAAAGTGGAAAATCTGCACTGATAGCACCTTTATCCTAACAACCAAGTCTTGTTTGTTTTCCCTGGGAGGGAAACAGATGAAAGGCAAAAACTGTTCTATGATTGGTAAATAAGGCATCGAAGTTATCAAAGTCCGACCCTAATTTAGCTTGTATTCTACCCACTTGGTTTGCTCAGAGTTTTGTTTCTTGAAGTGCTTTAACACACCTTAAGTGGATACACTCTGCATAAAACACACTTCCTTTGACTGATGTACCATGTCTAAGGTATATCTATTCTCTTTCAAAATTGCCTCGGACTTGCACTTGGCTTTGTGCCATTTGAATTCATGCCATTCAGGTGGGGCTGAATGGCAAGACAACTGCAAGAATGGAGCTCTGGTAGACGGCTTAATGCTCTCAACCTCACCAGTGGACAAACGCCTTATTTGTGGGATGCGCATAGCTTAACTGCACAACCTTCATATCTCACAGTTTTATACATTCATACATAGACAAACATTTGTAGAAATTTCCAGCCTTCGGTGAGATCTCTTCTTATGATCTCAATTAAACAAATATATTTCTGAATTTAATTAACATAGAAATCAATTTCAGACCATAGTATCAATGACACAATATATGTAGTGTACCACAGGGATGTGTCCCCAGGGTGGGAGGTCGTTTCCCATGCTCTTGGGGTGGAGGAAGCCTGGGGAAACATTTCCCCATGTTCTCCTTTTGGGGAAACTTGGGGAGATGTGGGGGAAATGTTTCCGCAATGTGGGGGACGTGTTTCCCCGAAAGGGGTGCTTAAGCTTGTGGGCATCCGCACTCCAAAAGGGCTAGGCATCCCCCTGAATTTTTCCCGAAAACAATAATTTATGAGCGGGGAAACCTAATATTTGATCCTGGGGCCCTACAAATGCTATGTAATTAATGACAATATTACATTTTTTCATTTTTATCCTTTTACTTAAATTTTTAACATCATCGCTAATTGTTACAGGATGTTTGAGAGTGGTTTCAGCCTCGTTGGATCTCACATGGAGAAATAAAATTTTAGATCCCACTCAAAATACAACATACTTAATAGTTTTTAGGACTTAGGATTGGGGGGATTGCAATGCTTCCATTGGATTCTATCATGTACGAGGGTATGGAACTAGCATCCTCTATGTACCTTGATGTCGGTGGTGTTGATTATTGAACTTCTTTGTCATGACCCTAGTAAAATTGTACCTACATGTTCAACTTTTCTATCTTATTTTAATGCTTAGAGGGAGATATTAATGATGGTGACCTTAATATAGGCAATGATTTCTATGATATGTAGGTATTTGTTGTAGGCTGTAGCATGTTTATTTTGGACTATAGAGGTCATATAGAGCCTCTTTGTCAATGTATTTTTGTTTCAAAGATGGATTGCACTGTGCTATTTTGGTTATATGCACTCTTCCTATCTATATGAGAAAACTTTGCATATTTGTGCATAATGGTTTGGATCATATGGATGCACATGAATAACTACATATTTTTTTTTTCCAAAATTTCAATATTTATGTATTGTTTGGTCGACTGGTTTTTTGGTCTGGTTTTTCTCCAGTTCCCGATTTTGGGGTCGATCAGTTCAATTACGGGTCAGGTTTTGATAACATTGGTTTAATGTTCAATATTCATTTTCAGTTTTAACTTTTGAGTCTTAACTCTAGATACTGATGACCCTAGACTAAGTCTTTGACTCATCACTTTTTACTATTTTTGAGTGAGTAATTTCAATTTACTATGCTAGTTTTTAGACTTTAGTATCTAGTAATCTACTATTTTGCTTAGTACTAATTCGATTCGAGAATAATGAGATGAATTTAACTCAATGTATACAATATTTTACCATCTCTATTTCATTGAATTATAGTTGTGAATGAATTGTTGATTTTTGAGTAGCTTGGGAGGTACTCCAAGCCCTAGGGTTCGGGGATTGGAGGGAAAAGTGCCACAAGAGTCACTTGTGGGCTTGGAACCCAAGCATGAGGTTTTGCACCAATATTGTTTTGGGCCATTTCCATGAGTACATTTGTACATGTGATGGATGAGTATGATAGCTCTCGGTGAGACGAATCTAACGCAACGAGAATCGTCCGATTCCGAGTTGTAGAAGTGGAGATATGAATTTTTGAAGGTATTTTTGGGGTTGACACCACAAGTGCCAAGGTCGGCCTGAGGTGTTTTTAGTCATGTGACAGTTGGCAGCCCCTAAAATGTGACGTTTTGGAGCCCTTGTGTATGGTATATATACAAGGTGGATGAGGGTGTTAAAAGGCATCCATTGTGCAACACACATAGCCAAAAAGGAGCTCGTTGGAGGCAAGAAGAACTCCGTCCAGGCAGCTAAGGCAATTCTGTTGAGGGCCGCAGAAGGAAGCCTACTACAGCAAGGAAGAAAAGGCTGCATGGAGCCTTTTAGGAACTGTTTGTAGGGCTGTTTGCTTCAGCAATGACACCGAGCATCTTCAGGAGTCTACGCAGGTCTGTTTGGGCAACAACGAGGTGAGGAGAAGCCTGTTTTGAGGGGGCTGTTAGGTGACAGTCAGATCTGTGGTGGGCCGCAGGCCTAACCATCTTAAAACAGGGCATCGTGGGAGTTTGTGGGGCTGTAAGGTGCCCAGAATAACAACCCGCAATAAGAGAATCTCTCCTTGCCTAGGCCGCAACAATTTAAGGGCTGTTTGTGTGGGTATTTAAGGGCTGTTGCAGCGTGGACCAGCCCTAACCAGGGACAGCAGAAACAATAGACTTGGAGAGCAGTTGTGTTGTGTGTTGGGTCCGTGATTTTGGACCAGTATTGGATCAGATTGTTGGGCAGCCCGTGGGAGCCAATTTGGAGGCTTGATTGGGTGATCGTAAGCCTTCATCGGTGTAGATCTTGCAGTGTAGTATTGGGTGTCATTGATTTGGTGGAGGGCAGTGTGTTGGTTACCCAAAATAGCCCTTGACAAGCTATCTTGAAATGACGAAGAGGAGTTGAAGGTTGGGTGAAGATTGGTGCCGAAGTGCAACACCTTGATGGACAAAGGTGACTGCTAGCCCGACAGATTGGAGCTCAGGATTAGGCCTACGTAGAAAGTAGATTGGATCAGCCCGTGTACATGCTACAAAAGTGACTTGCAGCAGTGTTAAGTGGCAGCCCTCCAGGAGCCTCAATCTTTTGTCCTTTGAAGGACTAAGGGGCAACTAGTGAGCAGTACTAGAGCAAAGGAAGGGCAGGACAAGATACGACATCGAGTTTGCGCAACATGTTTGTCATTGTATCTTGTATACCATAGACTGTTGTATTATTCAGATCTGGTTTAATATAACGAAGATTGGGGTTGTACATTATTGTACAATTTTGTTAAAAATTGTCTATCTTGTGCTTGTGTGATTTACTGCTTTATATTTTCCACTGTGCAAAGTAGTTCTGGTTGAGATTCTTGGTTTGGTAGCGTTAGTGATTCTAAGACTCTAACCTAGAACCAAGATCGTGGAAATTTAACATGGTATCAAAGCGTATCTGAGCTACTTTGGAAGTCAGTGAATCAGAGTTGTGCGTAGCGAAGTACAATGTGAGAAGGAGTTGGTCACATTGTAGGTGACAATGTCAAAGTTGTAGGCAGGTCTCCGCTATGAGGACATGTTGGAGGGGTTGTCGAACTATAGTCCTTGGAAGGAAATGATTAGGTTGGACTTGCAGGTCAACAAGATTTGGGATTTTGCCAAGACAACAATCAAGAAGCCAATCGACCCTAATATGAATATTTGGACACAAAGGCGAGATTGATCATGCTAGATGGTGTGAAGGATGCCCTAATACCTCATTTGTCTGGGAAGAACACTGCACATGAGATGTGGATGGCTCTTCAGAATTTGTTCCAGAATAAGAACAAGAACCAGGCACTGGTATTGGAGGATAAGTTGAAGTCCACCAAGATGATAAAGGGTGAAGGAGTGACTTCGTATATGACGAGGTTGTCTCAGGTTAGAGATGAGATTGCTGCCGTTGATGTGAAAATTTCAGATGGAGATATGGTGAGGATTACCTTGAAAGGGTTCACCGAGGAATGGAAGCTCTTCATCAAAGGAATTGTTGCCAAAGAGAAATTGTCAGACTGGAATAGGCTGTGGATGACTTCATTCAGGAAGAGTTGCGAGACGAGGATCTTCATCCATTGAAGAGGGCAGATGAGGACGCGGCGCTTGTAGCGCAAATGAAGGGTAAGCCAAAGAAGGACTTGAGTAAAGTCAAGTGTTTCAATTGTGGCGAGATGGGTCATTTTTCGTCGAGATGTCTGATTTAGAAGGGAGATGATGAGAAGAAGAAAGGAAAGAAGGTCGCTAGTGTTTCCACTTCAACTAAGATAGATGATCTCACCAGGAGATTGGAGGAGGACTCTGCCATGATTTCACATTTCTCGCATGGTATTATCAAAGAGGATGGATGGTACGTGGACAGTGGTGTGACGAAACATATGACAGGGTCACAGGAGGTTTTTGAGACTCTAGCTGAATGGGATTCGAAGTTGTACATGGTGTTGGGTGACAAGAGTCAGTTGGTGATTCGAGGATCGGGTGTTGTGCCATTCAGGATGGAGACATGACGAGTGATGCGGGTCCAGGATGTACTGTTTGTACCAGGACTCAGATATAGCGTGATTACTGTCTCGATGATCGAGAAGAAAGGGTTTGAGGTCTTGTTCCTGGATGGGAAGGCAAGAATCAGGCCTAGAGGCTCTAGCTCCGCTGGTATCGTGCTTGGAGTTAGAGAGCATGGTCTATATAGGCTGACGGGCAAGCCTATAGATCATGAGAAGCAGGTGCAGGTTCTACAAAAGTAGGTGCAGGTGCAGGCTTTAGAGGAGCAGGTACAGGTTCCCGAGAAAAAGGTTTAGGTTCCAGAGACTCAAAGGGAGTCAAGCTCTAGTGGGAGCTTGCAGATTTAGAGGGAGACTTTGCAGCCCAAAAATAGCGCGTGGTCAGTGGGGAGGAAGTGTGCTTCCACATCTACCAAGAAGGAATCATGGAGGCACTGGAAAGCGATACAGGAGAAGAAGAAGAAGTAGGGTGCTTCCAACAATGACAGTGACACTTCCAAGAGAGGCGTAGTTCACAGAAGAAGGATTGTTGCGATCATGAGCGCCAAGAGTTGGGCAAGTGTTGCGAGTAGTGATGATGATGACGGGTTACTTCCTAGTCTTGGAAGTACATCCCTCGCTAAGAGGGAGTGTTGATTTTTGAGTAGCTTGGGAGGTACTCCAAGCCCTAGGGTTCGGGTATTGGAGGGCAAAGCGCCACAAGAGTCACTTGTGGGCTTGGAACCCAAGCATGGGGTTTTGCACCAATCGTGTTTTGGGGCATTTCCATGAGTACATTTCTACATGTGATGGATGAGGATGATAGCTCTCGGTGAGAAGAATATAACGCAACGAGAATTGTCCGATTCCAAGTTGTAGAAGTGGAGATATGAATTTTTGAAGGTATTTTTGGGGTACACCACAAGTGTCAAGGTTGTCCTAAGGTGTTTTTAGGCATGTGATAGTTGGTAGCCCTTAAAATGTGACGTTTTGGAGCCCTTGTGTATGGTATACATACAAGGTGGATGAGGATGTTAAAAGGCATCCATTGTGCAACACACAGCCAAAAGGGAGCTTGTTAGAGGCAAGAAGAACTCGGTCAAGGCAGCTAGGGCAATTCTGTTGAGGGCCACAGAAGTAAGGCTACTACAAAAAGGAAGAAAAGGATGCATGGAGCCTTTTAGGAACTATTTGTAGGAATGTTTGCTTCAGTAAGGAGGCCGAGCATCTTTAGGAGTCTACGTAGGTTTGTTTGGGTAGCAACAAGGTGAGGGGAAGCCTGTTTTGATGGGGCTGTTAGGTAACAATCAGATATGTGGTAGGCCGCAGGCCTAAGCACCTCAAAACAGGGCAGCGTGGGAGTTTGTGGGGCTGTAAGGTGCCCATAATAACAACCCGCAATAAGAGTATCTCTCCTTGCCTAGGCCACAACAATTTAAGGGCTGTTTGTGTGGGTATTTAAGGGCTGTTGCAGCGTGGACAAGCCATAACTAGGGATAGAAAAAACAATAGACTTGGAGAGTAGTAGTGTTGTGCGTTGGGTCCGTGATTTTGGACCAGTATTGGATCAAATTGTTGGGCAGCCTGTGGGAGCCAATTTGGAGGCTTGATTTGGTGATCGTAAGCCTTCATCGGTGCAAATATTGCAGTGTAGTATTGGGTGTCATTGGTCTGGTGGAGGGCGGTGTGTGGGCTACCCAATGTAGCCCTTTACAAGCTATCTTGAAGTGACGAAGAGGAGCTGAAGATTGGTGCCGAAGTGCAACACCTTAATGGACAAAGGTGACTGCTAGCTTGGAAGATTGGAGCTTGGGATTAGGCCTACCCAAAGAATAGATTGGATCAACCCGTGTACATGCTACAGAAGTGACTTGCAGCAGTGTTAGGTGGTAGCCCTCCTGGAGTCTTGATGTGTTGTCCTTTGAAGGACTAAGGGGCAGCTAGTGAGAAGTACGGGAGCAAAGGACCGACATGACAAGATACGACATCAAGTTTGCGCAACATGTTTGTCATTGTATCATGTATACCATAGACTATTGTATTATTCAAATTTGGTTTAATATAACGAAGATTGGGGTTGTACATTATTGTACAATTTTGTTAAAAATTGTCTATCTTGTGCATTTGTGATTTACTGCTTTATATTTTTGTTGTGCAAAGTAGTTTTGGTTGAGATTCTTGGTTTGGTAGCGTCAGTGATTCTAAGACTCTAACCTAGACCCAAGATCGTGGAACTTTAACATGAATCAATGTATTTCATTATTGAACATGAATTTGAATCATGTTTATATATGTATGTACCTTGACGTCCCTCCATCCCTTTTAAATTTCGCTAAAGTTTAGGGGTGCTCCCACACATCCCCCTTGTGTGTCTCCCTATTCCTGCGTCCCCCTGTCTTGGAAACTCGGTGGAACATTACATACATGAAAAAGTAAATTGTGGAGCATAAACAATTTCACACATGCACAACTAATTTCTCCTTCAAAATCAACCTTTCATTCCTTATTCAAAGCTTACAAGGAAACCTCTACAAGATGTCAAAACAATAGTTGGATGTTTATCAAAATCACTCCATAAGTAACCCTGCACAAAAATTGAAAAGAAACAGTCTGCTGTATGTATCTAAATGCCTATATCGATATGTTATACAACTTTGTATGACTGTATGGATCTAATCTATGTCCGCTGTATGGATGTTTGTTGTGGCTCCTCTTGTATTCTTTAGCTTTGCTCAACTAGTTGTTGTCCATGTTTGACAAAAACTATGTTTATACTCTCTATCTTGACTCGCCTTTATACTTTTAGCTGAAATCAAGATCTACCAAACCCTAATCTTAGTGAGATGTATGGTGGAAGTTAATCTAAATCTATGTCACTTATGCATGAAATACACTTTATTCGACTCATTTGCTAAATATAAGACTTTTCACTTTTTCCTAAAGTGAATTCCAAAATAAAGTTACATTTGAAATATCTCGAACCATTTCCAACAGATTCACATTGACCTTGTGCAGAAGTTCTTGTTCGAGTTATATTTCTCACAATGTTTTAAAAAACGGAATCGGTCAGCTACCAGGCCGAGGTAATGACTCGGTAATGACTCCGAATCGGTAATGACTCGGTCAACTCGGTTTCAATGACTCGATTTTTGTAAAAAATACATTAAATATTAATTTTTTTATACAAAAACATAAATTTAAAGATTTTTATTCATGTTTCCAAACACAAAGCATTACAATATAGATAAGTCACAAAAGACAACATATGATCAAAGTAGGCTCATGAATATATCCATTATATCAAAATTGCACCTAGTGCACTGTCCAATACAGGATGATGATATAGAGATCAAAACAAAAAACATAACCAATCCTTTCGACAAGACATCAACCCTCTAGAAGGCCTGTGGTAATTCAAAGCATATAAAGAACCGTGGATTAAACCTACAGTGTTAAGTTCTGTGACCTGATTGAAGAGGGTTTCATTGTGTTTTTCTTCAAATAAGAAAGCATTTGCAATTGAGCCACAATAGCCTTCAGACCGAGTTATTAAGTTCCCTATCTACGTTGAGAATTTAACGTGGATCAATTCACGACATCTTTGTACATTACTTTGAAGGCTTGATTCTGAGTATAAACAAGGTATTTCTGCCCCTCGTTTGAAGCAATTATGGAGGACTGCTTTGCTCAAGTAGAATTGAAGGGTATTTTTCTTCCGTTTCTCTTGACAGTGCATCCTTGTTATGAATTTGTTATTCTCATTGTTCCGAAGAAAGTTAAATCCCCTAATCTAAAGAAAAATTCGGCATTTGACATTGTGGTCACTGGACTATGAGGACTTAAAAGGTGACTTCATTTACAACTAGAAGGGTGGTATCCTATCAATGATCGTGAGGAGGACTTGTCCTAGAATTAGAGGCACATCATTATAAAGGATAGTTCTAAGGCCCTCCATAATTTAAGGAAGCCAAGATCTTGTATACATACGTTTGCAAGGTATGAATTGTAGCCTTAAAAAGACAATTAGCGGGCATCCTTTGTGATCAATATAAGTAAAATCAAGGAACCCTATTTTGTGTATAGAAGAAGAGGCCGAGTCCTTATCACTGTTACAATCTCTCTCTCACACACACACACAAGTATTATAAGCTAGTTCCATCGAAGCCGACTTGTAAATCAATAATTAATATATATTCATGTCTTTGAAGCATTCATAAAAGGTGCCTTGAAGTCAATGAAAATACAAAATGCGGTTATGAGAAGGGATGGTCTCTTTAGACATCAATTTGAAAATGATTTTTGAAGAATAGTAAAAGCCCTCCATGATGTCATATTGTTGACTAAGCTGCTCATTATCTAGTAGCTGATGTGATTTTAAGAAGGTTTAGTGGCAACCCTTCATGTGATTCTATTTTTGTCTAGCAGCTGAAGCAAAGGAAGTTCATCTAAGAAAAGTATGTAGCTCCTTTATGTTGGCACCTTTGGATAAAGATGATAGTGCCCTTGAAAGTCTGACAAACAGAAGAAGTGCAAGGCACTTTGAAGCAAATCCCTGTAGCAACTTGTATGAACGTAAAATCAGAGGTTTATTTATTTTTATTTGTTTTAAGGCTCTTTTGATGGAGGGTTTAATTTGAACAAGAACCCTAGATGGCTCATGGAAAACCCTAGCTCACATATGAAACCCTAATTTTTAGGGTTTGTGGATTCTAGGGTATTTAGATGAGGATGATGTTTTGAATTCCATCCTCCATTAGTGTATTAAAACCCTATATTGTATCTCATGCGTTTATGATCACATATTGTTCTTGGTCATTGTCACTAACATCATGTCATCAAGGTACATAGAGGGATTGGTGCTCTTGATTAAATACGAGTTCCATACCCTAATACATGACAAAATTCGATGGAAACATTGCAATACCCAATCCTGAAATCCTGAAAAACTGATAAGTCTGCTGGATTTTGAATGAGATCTAAAATTCTACTTTCTCCATATGAAATCCAATGAGGTTGGAACCACTCTCAAACATCCTGAGTCATTTCATGGTAATGTTAAAAATTTAAGTAAAAGGAAATCCTTTTACTTTAAGAATTTAACATTACCATGAAGCTGCTCCAAAAACCAACTCCACAACTCTTCAGAAAACCTCAAACAAACCTAACAGCGGAATAAAATCTGGTTTCAAGTCCACAAAATCCGATTTTTTGGGCCCATCGGCCGGCAGATTTGGCTCGGCCGAGTTAACTCGGGCTAGGCCTGGTCGGCCGGTTTGTTATCGAGCCGGCTGAGCCGGTACAAAAACCGGCTGGCTCGGTAACAAATCGGCCAACCTGGCTGTTTTTGTACCTGGTCGGACCGGCCAGCCTAATGGCTCGGTCGACCAGATCTGGTCGGAGTCGAAACGACCGATTTTTAAAACAGAGATTTCTCAACACTCCCTCTTAGCGAGGTAGAAATTCTGCACCAATTAAGTTTTTCTTTGAATGCTTCAAACTCTTCTTTTGCTGGTTTGGGTAAAATATAATCTACTTGTTGATTTGTGGGTGTTATATTTTGGTAGCATCGAACAAGTGTTCTAGTCTCGATTTATATCTAAGAGACTAAGGAACACGAGATCTCCAAAACCCAGAAAAGGTTTTGCAAGATAAGCTTGCGAAATATAGTGTTCTAGGGCAATTTTTTTTCTTCTAAAACTTTTTCCAACTCATAATAGTTCAATACAACTAATAAAAAATGCCCTCAAGTTCTTGATTGGTTGATTTGACTAGTTAATGGTTCAGACCATCCAGGTTTTAAAATTATGCTTGTGCCACAACTTGCACAACATGTTATTAGTATAAACTAGTTCTCGAATAGGTTCACCTTGTAACCTGTAAAGATTATATTTTGTAACCCCTATTTTTGGAGATATATTTGGGCTAAATTCCTTCTACTCGATGAGGACTTGCTTGGTCCTTAAACTCCATAGCATAGCTCTTATCCTCCATTATTGAACTTTAAAGCAAATTCTTCTTGAGACCTAGATAAAACGAAACGTTGCCAAAGCCTAAAAAATTACTTGACTTGCGCTGGGAGCCAACAATACCAACTCCTACTACTGGGCGCTTGGAATGGTTTCCAAGCTCAACTTGTACACGTAAGTCCTACTCAATTAGACTAGAAAATAACTATCGAGCTTATGTCATATCATAAGATGCCCTACTATCCCCATACCATGCATTCCTAAGAATTGTGCTAGTAGAAAGGTATTATACCATCAAGAAATCCTTCTTGAACTTGGCAACAAACTTGTTCATTTGAGCTTTTGTAGAGGCTGCTACCTACTTTTGCTACTGCTTTGTGCTACCCAACAAAAAGTGGGTAACCCATAGGAGAAAAAAATTCTCCTCTTTGGATAACTATCCAGTGAGAAGCCCTATATGGTCAACACATGACATGATGCTAGGATCCTCCACCTCCTGCTTCGATTATATTTCTCTCTCCCATTTGGCATTCTTTTTTGAAGGAAGGTGGGTCATCCATCAACAGGTACTATAACCATTTTTCATGTGCTTTCACTTAATGTTATGGGCATACTATCATGGAGAAAACTAGATCATTGACTGTATTCTTGTTTTCTCACTTAACTTGGAAGTTGGGAGGTTAATCTTTAACTCTAGTCTAGTTGGATCTCCTTCGAGGCCTTACGGTTTTAGGAAGGACACTACTGGGGAGGCTTTAATTGAATTAACATATCCATGGTATTCCATACTTGTCACTTTCCATCTTTCCTATTATACTATCTCCATTCTTTGATCTAGTGGTCATTGGTTATCGGATTGGCACCCTTTCATCCTTATCCTTGAGTTCCACCTTTGCCCTGGAGTTTGATGCAACTAAAAGTAAGGTAAAAGCATAAGAAAGCCACAACGAATAAAAAGATAAAATGCGAAAGATGGTTGGGACACTTGATTAGTGTGTGGAAAAAATCCTAGCATGAGCTCTAGCCCCCTCATTAGTTATT